>OZ010653.1:91817857-92417857 GCA_963932375.1 Phania funesta | reverse complement strand
GCCTTTGGCACAGTGGTGTAGCAAGCATAATACGCTACAGGTGCTTGACACCTTGTTGGCGCCCTCTCTGAACACATTTTGTAAAAATAAAGCCAAGTTCATATCCATTTCTAGGGAACATGCTAGCTCTGTAACATTTTCCCCCTAATCCTTTCTCATATAAGAAAGTTACACAAAATTTTGTCAAGCTTGCAAGTTGTCTAGAAATGGGATGATATTTTACATATGAAGAACTTGGTCCTCGTTTTGATCTCAGTACTTTTTACCGGCGAAATTTTCGGATAAGAACTTGGCTTTATTTTCACATTTATGTTTTATGTGTTGTGCGGATCTGAGTCCTTTTTCCAAGTTATTTTTGTTTGTTAATGTGTGTATAAAACCTCTTTTAACTTAAGGCTTACAGACGGTCGGGGTATATAAAATTTCAGTTCTCTACCTATAGTGGAAATGCTCCATACAAATAAGAGGAAGCCCTAGTCCCCCTATTTGAAATGTCCACATTTTTCTTAGTACTTATTCTCTAATGCCTACTTGTATACCAAATTTCAGATCTGTAGCTACAGTGGAAGTGCACTTTTTTTCCTTCATATCTAGGGAAGCTTTTATGGTAAAACTTTCAAACTCGACCAATGAAGTATACGTAGAGTCCTTATGTTCCAAGTTTTATTATTTTATGATTAACGAAAGTAAAGTTATGTACCCCCTCAGCGCGAACGGTTACGTGTGCTTTAGGCCTGAACTTGGCCTGGCGCGCTATCGTGCGCCTTAATAGGATATGGATATCGAATGAATTACCTACTTTAAAAATATCTTGGTTTTACATCTCTTAAACTAAATATAGAGTTTTTTGTGACCGGCATTTGTCTTACGTGTTTTTTTTTTATTATTTTTTATATTTAACATTTTTTTTTATATTTTTATTTCTACCTACACATATCAGAAACGTGAAGCTTACAGCAATTTAATTTTACCTAAACAAAGGATAAGTTTGTGTAAATTTAATAAACTTTTTATTGTATCAAAGTCCAGTCCCGAAGAAGGAAGAGAAAAGTACAAAACATAGAGTATTTTACGCAACATCCGAGTCTGAAAATAAGACAATTTTTGTTGCCAGATGTGGATTAAGCATAATATAGTTTATTAGAGAAGATATTTTATAAGCCTTATTCGATATTTGAATAACAAACCCCAAACATCGGAATATCAAATCAAGAATCAACCCTAAACATGGTCATTTACACTGTTCTGCAAAGAAATCCTTTGAAGTTTTTAAAACACTGAATAAAATCTGTTCTCAGTTTTCTTCTAACACGTGCAGAATTTGTTGAATGGGCGTGGCAAATATGGCTCCCTTAAAAGGGCGGGGACTAGAGTTTATTGCACTATAACTCCGAAACACCAAAAGATACGGTACCTTCCAGTTATCTATACATGTTTTCTTTATGCTCAAAAGATTCGGAGCTATTCGTAGCTTAATGACAAACAATTTATTTTCTTGTCGGTTTTTATAAAATATGATAAAGCCATACATATATCATGAAAATCGATGCACTAATCTTGGTTTTATTCACCATTAAGTGAAGGTATGTAATTTTGACAAAAGTTGTGTAATACTGTTTATCACACATGATAGAACGTAATTTTATACCACCTATTTCGGTGTAACCACATTATTAAGGGGGTCATATATGCCACGCCCATTAAACGTTATAAAAAATTTATAACTCCCATCAATCTTGGAATTTGTAAACCACCAAAATTCCAGCTTTTAATTTAACCATAGTTTATTTTGGGAATTTTCAACAAATATAAGTGAAACATTCTCCGTTCTTGTCTAATGCTTTCACAAACTGCTTCATGAGGCCAAGTTTAATAGTGAGTGTCGGAAAAATAATTTCATCTCCATATTTTAATGGCACAGGCACAATGTTAAATTGACCAACAGTTAACGATTTTCTTAACGACCGCGATTCTTGTTTCCACTATGCTCGACTATCCCCAAGGCAAATAAAACAAGGATACCTGTAAAACTACACTGTACTGCAAAGAAAATTTAATTTCGTTGCCTCTTTTAAGCAGCAATACAATGAATATGAAAGATTATTTGCTTAGTAAAAAACTGCTTTCGGTTTTTTTCTATCACGCGCATATTTTTGAATGGGCTTGGTAAATAAGACCCCGTTAATAGTTTATTACCCTATAACTTGAGAACAGCTTGTCCGATTTCGAAACACTAAAATATGCAGTATGACATTACTTTCTAGTCATTTATACAATCTTGTTCGTTTCCTACACAGTTTCGGAGCTCTTCAGAAACTAGTAGGCAAAATTAAAAAAAGGTTAGTCTTCAAAAATAACATAGTAATAATAATAGCATATGCTTACCTTACTTTATGGTTAAAAACCGCACAAAGAGGTATTTCGAACACCAAGGTAACTTTTTTTAAATTCTGCTACATTGTGAAAAATTAAATAATATACCAATCGGCGACTTGTTTAGAGCCGAATTTTATCCGAAAAAACATCGGCATCGGCCGCTACGAAATTTAATCGGCGGCTAGGCTTAGCCGGACATAAGCCGTATGGCGCAGATCTTTGATACAAGCTTCAGCTAATGCGCCTACATAACACTAGAGGCGCTGCAAAACTGTTCGGTGAAAACTAAAGCTTTTCTATTCCCTCTACTTAACCACCTGTCTTCTCTAGTTCTATCCCTTCCCAAAGAAAGTAACACATTAATTGCCTGAGTGTTCATTTCCCTTAAAGAAATTTTATTATGTACTAGTGTAAATCTTTTATGTCCAGGAGAATTGAGACAAACAAATAAGTTAGGACTGTACCAAGTGCTTTGACACACTTAAATCTAAGATTTTTTTTAAAAGTGGAGTTAATCGCACTGTGCAGGGAACGGTTAGTTTTAAATTTCAAAGTACTAAAAATAGATGCAAAGCATTAAAACAATATAAACCATTTAGTTTTTAATACCAAAAGTTCAGAATATATTTCAATAAATATATGTACAGTGAAGAACAAAATGATTACAACAATTTGTAAATTTCCTACTTCAAAATTTAAAAAAAAAAACATACACGTAGTTGGATAAATAATATCGTTTTTTTTCACAAAATTTAAATAAACATTTAGCTTTTTTATACTTTTCATTATTTATACAATACAATATTTCGTAAATAAAATTTACCCCTTTATGTTTTGAACTAGACTTTTTTTATTATATTTTTTTCCTTATAAATTCATTTAATTTTAATAAAGAATTTTAATATAATTTCATAATTATAAATGTTTCATTATGTCGTCTCTGCTAGGTGTATGGTAAATATAGCACTTAATTTATAATAAAATTAATATATTTATTAAAATTTTTTATATTTTTTAAGATTTTGTTACTTTTTTATGATAGCTTTTCTTCTTTTTTTTTGGAATTTGATTTTGGAATTTAATAAATAATTTAAAAAGGTAAAAAACGTTATCAAGGTAAATAAAAAGGGAAAAATTACAGAATTTAGGAAGAATTTTTCAAGCCGCCGCCCGCAGTCCCAAATGTATAAGTCACAAAAACTGAAATGTACTAAACAATTACTTTCAAGATACTTTAGAAAAAAATTAGTAAAGACAAAAATTAAAAAAAGAAATTTATTTATTTTTTCATTTAAAAATATTTAGTACAATATTTCTAGTACAAGTGTGACTTGAGTTAAGCGAAAAATTCTATGATATATATGTAGCGTTGTGGGGCAAACGTTTCAAGTTCTAACAGATGTTCTGATTTTATTAAGCGGACCCACCCCATTAATGTGATATCACATTCATAATTACTCATTTTCACTGCAACTCAATGTTAAGAATAAGACGAGTTGTGTTAATCCGATTGTAAAAATGTAGTTTTCTAATGTTTCGATCATGTTTTCACAGTTAGTTACTATTATTCTGAATATTTATTTTATTTTCGATCATTTATAATGTTGAAATGCTTCGCATTTTTGTGATTCATACCCCTTTATTCATTCATAAATTAAACAAATCTGCCAAAAAAAAAATATTCAGCCCAGTTACAAATTTCGCCGAAGAATTTTTTCGCTTCACGGAAAAAATCCTTTATTCAAAAGGAACTTTCACATTTAGCAATTTAGTTGCGGAAATCTGTTTTTTAGGCTCGCCGAGTAAGTCCTCACTCAAATAAGAGCAATTTTCTTTCCCTTAACCCGACTTTACCTATGCCACCAACAAGCACAAGAATTACGTGAATGCGAAATCCTGTAACAACTCAGCGAATATACAGGGTAATTATTTTAACAATCTTTGAGGAATAAGAAAAGGGAAAAAAGAGACAAATTTTGCGGGGAATTGTTGTTTATAATTAGGCTAATTTTGTTACCTTGGCTATAGTACAGTGTGCAGTTCAAAGACCCAGTGTTAGTACTTCATTCCCTTCTGTAGTATATTCTATAATGCAGTTTTTACTTTAGCCTATAGTACTGTTTAAGTCCAGACTAAAGCCTTGTCCGTAGTCTAGTCTAGAGAAGAAGCGTTTCTTTTCGAGTACTGCGAAGTTAGTTAGCCAAAGAATCTCTACATCAATCAATGAGACCTCAAATCGTTCATAAAGAATTTTCATAATAGCATTCACTAAATGGCACGTGGCCATATGTTGCCCTTATCGTTTGAATCGGCCCAAATGAAATAGGTTAGCATTGGTCTGTATCGTTCACCGTTGACGGTAATGACCTCACCAGCATTGTTTTTGAAGAAATCCTCTCTTCTAACAACCCGGGAATTATTCAAGGTCATTTTGTCCTTATTCGAACCACTTTAAAAAATAGGGGAGAAGAGAAAAGGGGGAAATCTTAGGGAAATAATAATTTATAATAGAATTTGGAATATTGAAATATTGTTGCTTTTAACTGGGTTCAATATATTTCGAATGCCGTAACCTACTGAACAAGCAACTTAAGGCAAAATAACAAATTTTACTTTATTGGTGATTTATAAACCTATCTGCTTGCGAAGAGTACAGAAAAATATTGTTTCCGCACGATACGTGTAATTAGCCCTTCCGCTACCATTCACAGCATTTTGGAATGCATATAGATTTCGACCAAATGGATGAGCTTACGTAACTATATTAGTCAAAAGCATAATGTTTATAGCTCTGTAACTGAGCTTTAGGAATACTTGAGGAAGTGCTGCTTTTTGTAACGAATTTTCGTTCAAGAACAAAGAACGTATTTATGTTAAAGGCGACAATAGCTACAACATCGCATTCATTAACGGAAGTTATCGTCGAATGATTCCGATTAATATATATCTTCTAAAACCAAGAGAATTGTGCACCATGATCATCCACTTTGACGTCTCCAGACTATTGTGCTGCGTTCACATTAGGTTACTCACTCAGCTATTTCGTTGTTCTCTCACAACGTACCAAGTGTCAGCATTGAAAAATTATAGCGAAAGAGTCAAATAATGTGTCTGTTTTTTTTTTTTCAATTTATTAATATTGCCAAAAATTATTTCTGTCCACTCCCGTATAAAACAATTGTCGTTAAATTAATCTCTTTCAGCTAAGTTAGATTTTAATTTTTATAAACATTCAAACTTCAAGAAAAGTGCTGACGAAAGTCGCCGTATGCTCTTGGAAGTTGATGGAGAGCCTGTCCTCTCGGAAACGACTTGTAGAAATTGGTTTCGACCATTCAAAGATGATAATTTGGTTGGGATTCATTTAAAATAAAGGGAATTGGGTGCTAGATGAAACCAGTGCCAGTAACCATGCACCAGTAAAAAAAAGTTATTAAAAAACCCACATCATGTTTGTTACTTAGCAGGCTACTACCATCGGAAAGATCAATTTCTTAAGATTACAAAAATATCAAGAACAACAAAAAAAGTTTGTCTTCCAGAAAAGAAAATAATTTAAAATTTGTTTCGTTCATATGATTAGAACCATTTAAGTAATTTTAATTGAAAATTGATTATTTTATAATTTAATAATAAGAACAATTAATATTAAGTTTATTGATAGTATTGTATACATTTCAATAGTGGGCGTTACCTTCTTTGTTTAAAACCACTTTAGGCGTTTTTTTATTGAATCATAAAGTTGAATCATGAAGTTTGAATATAATCCAAAGAAATCTCATATCACGAGAACTTAATAGCTTAAAATAGTAATTTCTTGTAGTCGAATTGCCTTTCCCCTTGATAAGCCTTGCTAGAAAGTCAAACCTGAACATTTGTAATTATGTGTACGTCGGAACAATATGGTGGCCAATTAAGAAGGCCAAGGAAATTAATTATTTTATAGCTCTGGTATTATATATAGGAGCCCTATCTTGTTACAAAATCCATGAATTTTGACCAAACGAATCATTTACTTTAGGAAAAGCTGATTGTAGTAGAGTCCTGCAGTCATTTTTACTCCTAGAAATTCTGACTGACAGACTGAGCTGAGACGTTATTACAGCCCAGACCATAACTCCACCTAGCCCCTCTTTTCACATGTCGTAAAAATAAAAATTGTATCCATCTGGCCAAATCCAAATTAAATAAAATTCCGTCACTAAAAACCACAGTGTCAATTATAAAGATGGCCTCTTACTTTAATGTCGCATGTCCTACACTCTCTAGCAAATTCACAGCTTGCAATGGCTCTTTTTACCGTGAAGATACTTACTTAGATACCAGCTTGAAGCCAGAGTTTTGGTTATGAAAGAGCCGAGTTTGACGCAACTCTGGAGGTTTTTCCTTTTACGCTTGTAGATAAAGCGGTTGGAATCCTTATAATTCTTTTCATAGTTTTCAGTATCTTTGAGGTATCCGAGCACAGGGTTATAACTTCGCCCCAATGGCTCGAAAGAAATAACCTTGCGAACGATAAGCTTGACTTTTCGCTATATTTAAAATACTTTTCTTGCAAATTTTTCACGAATGTTAATTTGAAAGTAATATTTTTCTTCCACTAAGTTTTTAGTATAAATCAAATCCAATGAGTTGCAAAAAATGTAAAAAAGCTAAGTGGTTCTTTCTAATCATATGAACGGCAAAAAATTTCTTTTTGTTGTCTTTTTCTGGAAAAGGACCTTTAAAATAATGTTGGCTTAAACTTTAATGTTGTTCTAATTTTTGTAATCTTAACATTCCGTCTTGACTAGCCATAAATATGTTCTGCCATCGAACGGATTTCCGTTCGCACAGGAATATGACTCGTGAAGAGCCTCGCAGTTACGGTCTATTCGTATTCAAACAACGTTATCCGGAAAGTAGTTCGCAATCGCCGACGCTGTTCTGACATCACACAACCGAAATACAAAATATTTATATATGCGCTGTTTCATGCAAAAAGAAGCATCGTTTACTCTCAAAATTGCTCTCGTTTACACAATATTTCACTACGCTATAGATTTTTGGAACGGATTTCTGTCATCCCTCGTCAAGTTTGGTTTGGACCAGTGTTGTTTTTCGTTCGCCAAAAAAAAATCTGTATCAAATCGCCCTGCCGGAATATCAGTTAAAAAATCGTTTCGGTATAATTGTTTAGTACTCGAACACAGCCATTGTCATAAATGGTGTGAAAGTGATAAGAGATGTCAATCGTCAAATAAAATTTATTATAAAATATGTACATACATAATATGTAAGTATTTTAGAAATCGTTGTGAATAATATTCACCCTATTTTGCATATCGATTTTAATTGAAAATTTCTTTGATATTCTGCAATCCGTTTCGAATAGATTTTTTACTATTGTGAGTATTCTGGATTACGAGCGCAGCTACGTTTTTGTAAGTTGTTATTAAAGTGGCGGAGAGTCTTTCGATTTTAGTTTGTTTAGCTTCAAGAAATGTGTAATTAAAATAAGGATGCACTTTTTTATTTATATTTTTTAGTGAAGGGTGAGTATTATTTTTAATTTATAGCAGGTCGAAAACGTGGTTTTTCTCTTCCAACAAGAACGCCGGTGCTGTGGCACATTTTCTGGAAATTTAAACAAAAAAACTTTATTTTTGTAGAATTCGTCACACTGGAGTAGTTTGATCACAAATACCTCTTACTTATGTTCTGGGTTTTTTAGCCTTTCTGTAATTAACTGATGTGTTTATTTAGTCAATGCACCCACTATATATAATTCTTATTTGTGTTAATTATTGAATCACTCTTTTATTGTACAAAATTTAACTTTTTATTACAATGTTTATAAAATTGCTTAATTTTTGTGTTCATATTTCACACGTTCCACAGCTCACAGCTGGTTTTGAAAATACTCTCGGTCTTCTTTTTCTTACGTTTCAGTTTTCGTTTGGAATACCTTTTTTCGATTCGTGCGTAACTGAATACGGAAACGTAATCGAAATGCAGAATAGGGGTGATTATTCTTTATAGTTAAAGTTTAAGAGAAACACTATTTTTATAAATTTCTAAAGGTGGTTTATGCATTATATATTGTAAATAATAAAGAGATTTATTAATTTATTTAATTGGATGGCTGTCAATATATAAATAACTATTTATTTTTTAATGTTTTATATAATCATATTAAAGGAATATTATAGTTGATGTGAAATTTCTTTTAAAGTTTTTGTTCTTTTTTTTTATAAATATTACGTGAACATATATATTTTTTATTTATAATAAAATTATAATTATAATAAAATTAAACAAATATTAAATAAAATTATTAATAATCAAATAATAGGAATATAATAGTAAAAACGAAAATAAATATGCATTTTTGCAAACATATAGAAAAATATATAAATTTTTCTCAATAAAGTAGTTTAAAATAATCCGTATGTTTGAAGGTAAGTTGGGACAAAAATAACCTTTATTTACTATTGCTTAATAATATATTCATTTACATATATGTAATTCCTTCAGAGCACTTTCTGCTTAAGAATGGGTTTTGCTTTTTGTGTTGTATTTTTTTTAATTTTTTACTTATAAAGTTAAGCTTAATTAATTAATCTTATTTTGTTCTAAATAAATTGTTTTTTATTTTTTTGTAATTTTAGTCTTTAAACATTTAAGAAAAATACACTTTTTTCTAATAAAAATGATTTTTTTATATCAATACGCTTTAGTTATAATTTAAATCTTATACACTTAATTTACGAAACGAAAAAAAAATTAAAAGCGTGAAATTTGATTTCCGCTTTACACTCAGTAATTATGTTATCAATTAAAATAGATCTCTAAAATAATGTATAAAAAGAAAATTTTCTTGATTTCCTACTACTTTTCTCTTTACTAGGCCATTTTATTTTGTGGTTAGGCCAGAAGGTGAAGAAATATGTTTCCAATCTCAAAAGGACGTCAAGAATTGATGGTGCAATTATAAGTTAGACATGGATTTAAGCTATATTTACAATATAATAAAGCCTTTATTATACATTCACATCGGTGTGTGGGTGTTCAAAAAATACACACTTTTCGTGTCTGCCACCACTTTAACATCCGCATGAGCAACTTTTCCGATTGTTTTGGTGCCCTGAGGGAATTACTGTGCAATACAATTCGAAAATGAAATCATTTGTACTTAAGCACATAGTGATCCGAAAATGTTTTCTTTCGAATGATACCACAGAGCAAACCCACTTGTTTCACTTCCAACCAATTGTTTTATTTGACTTTTGAGTGCATTAAGCTGAGTGAAAGCAAATATATTTAAGTGTCTGTTTCTAAATTCCGCACGATTAAATCGTCTAGAAAATTTGATAACAATTGACTCTAAAAAATTAGAAAAATTGAGTTGATAACATACAAATTTTCTAGACGATTAAATTGTTCGGAATACCGAGACAGGCACTTAGTTAATTAAATATAATTAACTTCCTTTCGTAAGATTTATATCCAACTCTAACTTGAACATTAAAGTAAAATACTTCTCATTTATACAAGATAAAATAAATGTAAAATTCCATTCGAATATGTGAAAGTATGTCAGCTACATCGAATTTAAAACCCACTTTTATCACATACATACATGTAATTTTCTGCACGAAATTTATGAAAATATGATTTCGAAAACTGGTTTGGAAAATTCAATAAAAATGTGATTTCGGAACACCAAAATTCAGTTTTTGCAATTTATCGTATTTGAAAAAGTTCGATACTTCATGGCAGACATGATTGGGTTTATTAAGTTTAAATTAATTGACAATGTTTATGTTACGTTATACTATTACGTTAAGCCTAGAGACGTAAGCCTGGTGTCACACTTTTAGTTTTACTGATTGCAACATTTTTTTTTATAAGAATGATAACAATACTTTTATCGCAAAACTACATTTTTCAAATTAAACTGTGGTTCTAGTTTTAATCCATATTCGATTAAACACAACTGTAATTTCAAGTTCTTTGCAATCAATGCAGTTTTTATTTAGCTTAATAATTAAAAATATCATAAAAATATTAAAACATTATCTCATTGTTGTTCTGTATTCCGAATCCGCAATATTTTATTCTAGAGTGGATATTTCCGAAAGTTTTAACTGTTGTGTATTCTACTTCCGAAAAACTTCTTCCGTTTTATTAACAATAAAAAAAAATGGAGGAATGAATAAGATTCAGGGTTTCTTCAAATAAACCCTTTTTAAATGTTGAAATTGCGATTTTGTATTCAATTTTCATTTATTTTTCTCAACAAATTTTAAAACGCAAATATGTGAAATGCAGAACAGCTAATTTTCGAATTATTCGATTCCGAGTGCTTTTACACTTTCACGCATCTCCATTCCACTCGGACTACAGAACAGGGACGTATGCCATACCTTTTAGTTACAAAAAGAAATTGAATAAAAACATTATTTGTATTAAAATTATGAACACTTATAAATTAAAATGAGAACATGTTGAAGCTTGTGCCAAGTTTCTTGTGCCGCCCATATACATAGAGTCCCAAAAAACTTATTCTCAGCAACTTATTAAAATAGCAACAAACCAAAAGAAAATATTTCTACAGCAACATTTTTCATAACGAAAAATTTTGTTTTTTATATTTTTAGTTTTCCTAATTAGTTTTTATTTTTTTTTTTTCAATTTTAAATATTTTTCCATTACAGAGCAAAAACGTACAAACTAAAAATCTTCAAACATAAAATACAAAAACTAAAATTTATTGTCATTTATAAACTAAAAATATAGCTATTTATAAAAATTATTTAGTACTAAAAATATTCACATTTTTAAATTAATAGGTGAATTACGATAGCAACCAAATCGTTGTTATTGAAAGGGTATTATAGATGGCAACTGACAGCTCTCAATTTTAGATAGCAAATATAGCAGTTATTGAAACCCAATATTCCTATTTTATGCAAAGTTATATGGTTTGTGGTTGTAGGGTATAAACTGGTTTAAAATTCTACCCGCCGGTCTCTTTTAAAAGCAAAGAAAGCCTTGAGTTTAAAATACTTGAAAGTACATATGATGACAATGCTAGAGGGTCATAGTTGTCCTTTAAGAGCCGACTCAACGCTGCTAAGTTTACAACTGTTTCATCTTTGAGGAATTAAAATAGTTATTCTGAACTGAACAGAATTTTAAATGAAATAATTTATTCAAATTCTGCTTTGAATAGCACTTGATTTTTTTAATTCTTTTTATGTAGCTTGTTTACATTAGTTTATAGTTGCTGGACTATTAACTATGCGGAAACCATCGCTAGTTCTGTTAACTAATACGATCTTTTATTTCAATAGCCATTGTCAATTAATATTTTCTGTTTCCATATTTTAAATTACTAAACAGGACAATTTTGAGTTTATAATGTGCATAACATATTTTTAGTACTACATATTGTTTTATATTTCTATTTTATAAGTGCTTATATTTTTGGTTTATAAATAAGCATATTTTAATTTTCATAAGAATATTTTAAAATTAGACCAGCTCCAAAATTTTTCTGTTATTTTTTCTTTTTTTTTTTCTTTTGTGATATATCTATGAGACCAATTTTGGAAATGATAAAACAAATACCATAAATTTATTAGGAAAACTAAAAATATCAATTTATTTGCTGTGGAAAATAATACTTAAGATATATTTTTATTTTGTTTGCTAAATATAATTAATGTTTGTTACTATAAAATATTTCCAGTAAAACTGTACAAATATTTCTGTGGCTAAAGTGGTTTGCTAGTTTTAGTCTCAAGTTATTAAATATGCGTCAATTTTGGACTTAATATGGGAGATATACATAATTGACCATTTGGCGACTGTTTTTTTTTTTAATTTTCAATTTCTCAACATTTAACAAACAGTTCTTATTAATGGTCAAGAATAAAATGCCATATTTTTTCCACTCCCAAGTTGTGAAAGAAAAATTCTGAGAATATTTGCGATACTTTGATTAATGAAAAATTTTGAAACTTTGTATACATCCATTGCTACTTGAAAACTTGTCGAGTGCTATTACATAACAATTCCTAACACATAAACGAAAAAACGAATATAAACTTTATTTAATTTTTCTAATGAAGGCAATTAAGCAATCGAATTATATTTCTGCAATTAATTGGTTTGTTTGTTTTTATATTGTTTCATTTTAACTAATATTCTATTAATCGAAATAAAAACAAAATATGTAATGTGAAATACAATATTACGAAAAATAAAAATTTCGACTGCTGACGGAACACAGAACGTAACATTTCAATAATTTTTAATAGAACAAAGACATTGAATACATTTACAGACAAAACATTTACACGTAAATTATTTAAATAAACTGACTTTAAGGGCAAAATAACATTTTTATACAACTTGAATATTTGTTTTTATTATTTTTCCAATGTGTGGTTAAGTTTCCCATAATAATTACCGATAGCTTTCATATAACATACACAATTCTTTTCTTAAAAATGAAAACAATGATTAGTAAAAGTCATCAAATTATAACCAAAACAAACTTTTAATTATTTTCACTTAATAAATTTAAAAGCATTCATAATTTTTCCAACTCTTACATAAAAATTTTTTCGGCCAAGCAGTTTGTACTATTAAAAATCAATAAATGGTTAATCTTAGGCTGAACAAACTCGAAGATTTATTAAAGGTGTAGAATTTTGGAACGAATTTCCGTCATCCCTTGTCAAGTTTGGTTTGGAGACAAATCGGTTTCGGCTATGTGCCATCTTCAGTGTCATTTTTCGTTCTGAGAACGTTCTGAGAACGAAAAATTACACTGAAGATGGCACACAGCCGAAACCGTTCTGAGAACGAAAAATGACACTGAAGATGGCACATAGCCGAAACCGGTTTGTCTCCAAACCAAACTTGACAAGCGATGACGGAAATTCGTTCCAAAATTCTACATCAAAACACGCTGCCGGAATATCAAATCAAGAATTTATTAAAGGTCTTTCAATACGATGATCTGACCTAATTTGAAAACTACTTGCAGAGAAAGATTGGAAAACACCACAAAAAAACAATATTTGAACCAATATTTTCCAGAGAATATATACGGAAAATAATATTTTTGGCAGTTATACTACTTGTGGGCTCCTAAGCTTCAATGTTATCAGCTTTAAATGTTTTTATATTTAATATTTAAAAAAAAAACTATAGCATATTCTAGTAACTTTAATCAGAAGTTACAGAAAATCGTAAATTAAAGTTTGAACGGCCTTAAAGCCGCTATTTAAAATCGTTTTTATAGTTTTTGTTACATCTGTTGACGTACACTCATTCTCACCGAAAAACTAAAGTGGAATCATTCTGAAGAAAATATTCGTTGTCTGTTTCCTGAAGAAACAATTTATGGAATAGGAAGAACCAGTTTCGCTATATAAATCATTTAAATAAATGTCTCTTTTTTAAATAAATTATTGAAAAATACTAGCTTTTCTTAATAAACAATTAAAAATAAAACATCGAAACATGATAATTCCTGAATATTGTACATTGAAAAGCACGACTAGCGGAATGCTCTCTAAACAAACGAAAAAAGGAAATTAAAATTGCAAATTTCAAATAGTTTTTAATTTTAACCTACTAATTAGCAGCCTTTATATTGAATTCTAATTTTAATTAGATCATCGACGCGTTTAATTTCATAAGCAATGCCTTTTAGTTTCACTGGGATTTTGTCAATTTTTTGTTTTCTTATTTTGTTTTCAACATCTTAAAAAATGTTTTAATTAAGTCTCCACTAATATGGTCGGTTAAAGTTAATGAGCGAGTAAGCATACAAATCCTAAATGTTTGCATTTTACGCATAGCTAGAAGCGCACCGGTTAATGTTATGTTATGGTTGTTTTTGTTCTACACTTTATTATAAAAAAAATGTACAATTTATTGTTTACAGAAAAAGAACTAGAAAAAATATAATAAATTAAAATAAGAATGTAAAGTTTTTGAAATTGTTTAGCATAAACATTTTTAAATTAATAAAAAAAAATAAAGAAAAACAAAAACATTGTCAATAAATTTGCCTTAATAAACACAGTTGTTTCTAATTATTGTTTTTTTTTTTTTTTTTTGTTTTCGATTTTTCTTGTTAAACTTACATCACCTTATGCTTAAACCCAGTTTAAATTTAACAACAATTATATAATTTATATAGTCTCACGTCTTCTACTCGTTACAAACGACCGACTATTTGCTTGTTTCTTTTTATTTTTTTGAAATAAAACTCACTATTCTTGGTTTACTCTTCATTTTGCGCCCGCTGTTGCTGTTGCGGCCATTGAAGTCGCCGATGAAGATGCCACAACTGTTGATGCTGTTACTGCTGAAACGGTTTGCACAGCAGAGCTGTCGTGTGTTTTCTGTTGGCTATGCGTTGACATCGTTAAATCGGACGCACTATTACCAACAATTTGCTGTTGTGGGGGTTGTTGTTGATTGGCAGGTGTAGTGGCAGCTGTTGGTGTCCCCGCGCCCGCTCCGGTGGCCGCTTGCGAATAGTCTAATTTGTAAATGGCGCTACGTGTTACATCCTCCATAGAGGCTTCTTGACATTCACGCCCACTGTGTGTTTGCGAGCCACAATTGTAGCAGGACAATGGTTTGCCAGCCAAGCCCACCGTTGTTAGCGACGTGTAAGGAGAAGCTATAACTGCCGCTGACGCTGTTGTTTGTTGCAGTTGCTGTGGTGGCGGTGGTACTTGTTGTGGTGTTGGCGGTTGACTAACAGCGTGAGTACTGACAACAGCTGCTCCACTGTTGGATGTTCTCAACGCTACGGGGGTAGCTCCAGGAGGTGCTGCACCAGATAGAAATGTTATACTGCCGGCGGGATGATAAGCTGGATACAATAACTCACCACCATTAGGTGGCAGCTGAAAACCCGGCAGACGGAAAGTGTTGTGTGGTGGTGGTGGCATACCTGGATTATGTGTCATTAGGGGTGGTCTGACGGAGGTGGCTGCTAAATGTTGTGCAGCTGCTGCTGCCGCGGCATGATAAGAATACGTGGCATTATACTGTTGCTGATGTGGTTGCAGTATTACTGAATTTGTTGAAATCACATTTCCCAACGAGGCACCAACCGCACTTGGGGAACTTATGAGTACGGCGCTGTTGCCCACCATGTTGTTGTTGCTCGAAACAACATTCGCTGGACTGCCAGCGGAATTATTGGTTAAAGAAGTTTGCATAACATTAGTGGAGCCAGCACCGCCGGGTCCCCCCATAAGCATTTCATTAGAATAAATGGTTTGTTGATTAGATTGTTGTTGTTGCTGTTGCTGGGGTTGAGCGTATATAACCGTGCTCGTTGTCATCACATTATTACCACCACCTGTATTGGATGATAACAGCTTGTCTGTCCGTCCATTTAAACGGGTAAGACCCAGTTGTTTGTTGTAGCTTAGTTGGGAAGGCTGGTGATGCTTTTGTGGCGGTTGTTGCTGTTGCTGCTGCTGCTGCTGCTGTGATTGTTGTATATCACCACTGCTAGCCGACATTCTCATGGCGGGATTCGAAACATTATTCATAATTAGGGTTGGAGTATCCGGTGGCGAAATTTCTCCTGAAGAGCCAATCGACGATCCCGAATCACTACCAGTGCTTTTATTTGAATTCATACTCAATATGGTGCCGCCACCACCCTCCATGCTGTGATGGCCGGATGAAGACATATCTGATGTTGACATTGACATGTTTTGCATGGCGTATGAGAGACCCGTGTTAACGGTAAATGAACCTTGATAGTGTTGCTGATTAACTGCCGACTGCTGTTGCTGTTGCTGATGTGGAGGTATATAGGTACCTGACTTTATTCGCGGATGATTACCAGACCTTGTATAGCCATTGCGTATTAAATTTTGTAATTGATTTCCACTTCCATCGTTATTCATAACCACCTATAAGTAAAACCATCAAAAATAAGATTTTTCGAAATCAAATACATTTATTTATCATTAAACAACAAACATACCTCTTGTATTTGTTTCATATTCTGTGCCATTACCAACTCGTTGGCCATCATAGGTGGAGGTGGTGTTGTTTCCGCCGATGGCCGTCTTATATTCTTTAGCGATGTTTGTCCAATCCTTTGCATATTCCTCACTTGTGTATTATTATGTTGTTGTGTTGTCTGTTGTTGCTGCATTCCACTGTCACATGATGATGTACGATTTGGACTGGTAGCACGACTACTAGCTGGTGACGATTGCTGACTAAGCATCGGCGAAGAAGTTTGTAGTGGATGGTCCATCATTTGTTGACTGCCTGCTGTTGGTGGTGGTGGTTGATGATATTGACGCATTGCCCAAGAGGCAGCATTGGGATGTGTCAGTATGGCGGCAGCGGCATTGCTGGTATCTGGAATGGTGATGTTTGAGGAAATCATATGTGATATACCATCGACAGTTGTTAATTGATGTTGTAACGATTGTCCATCAGCAGTTGGTACCAACTGAAATTAAGTGAGAAAAAGCAAAGCATTTTAATTTTAATTTTTAAAATGAAGATCATTATTTGAAGATCGTTATTTGCAATGACTATAATATATTAAATATTCGTAACTAAAGTAAACCTTAAATATCAATTATTTCCCATATAAATTTGAAATTAAAATTATATCAAATTTATTTTTTAAGCCTGATTCACAAATAAATTAATTAGTAAAATCAATACAGCTATAGTAAATGACGGTAAATGAGTTTAAGACTAAATTATTGAAGAATGGGCACGGCGGTTCTAATAGCATTTATAATGTGTAGAGGGAAAAACATAACTTAAGAGATTTGAAAAATATTGTTTTTGTTTTCCATGTAAAGTTTTACCTCCTCCAAGCGTATTCCAGAATAGATACCATTATCAATAATGTTATTGATTTACTTGAGTAGATCGAATATATAATATGCACACGTGCGAAAGTAACAGCCTGACTCACGATGTAAGAAAAAAAAACTGATTCGCGATCCTCTAAAGAAATGTTTTATAAATTATCTTCCCAAAAAATATGTTAATAAGAGTATGGTAAAACGTTTTGGGACCTTTCTTATGATTTTAATACGCTCGTCGGAAAACGTATTATTAAGTTTGCAGTTGTTACTCAAATTTAATCTTTTAAAGTATTCCATACTCTTATTAACATATTTTGTAACGATAATAATACGTTTTCTCCATTTACCAAAAATTTAATAGTTGACACATTACTAGACAATCCACCTCAGAGACATTGAAAAGTCAATTGCTTGGATCATCGAATTCTTTAAAATTTAGTTCATAATGAAGAGCACGCAATCATTGGATCAAGTGTGTTTGCCCAGGCACGAATCTAAGGGCTTATTTTCTATTCACAACCTAACCACACCTAATCCAGTTATTAAAGCGTTTGTTTTTTCAATTTTATAAATAAGTTCTTAGAATTTACCAGTTTTTTTTTAATTTATAGGTACGCCTTGTATATATAGCATATATCACCTTATTATGTCCTGTGTTTTCTAAGATGTAATTTTCAAGACTTAATTAAATGTCGTAAATTATTTTTCACTCATAGATTTTTTTAAGTTTATACTTATTTTAGTTCGCTTTTCGAGATATTGGAATATTGTACCTTATCATTCACGTACTATTTACCATAAAACTATGTACATATTTACAAATAGAGATATTTTTAATTGCCTAAATAAATTTAATATAAACTTGTACGAAAGACTTGTACGAAATTTAATTGGATTATAAAGATATAGATTATAAACAAATGGTGCTTTAGTTGAGTTTTCACATGACAGTGGCATATATTTTTCAAAAATTAAAATGAGCATCCGCAGCATGAATTTAATATTCTAGATATCTTTACGACACAGCAGAAGAACTTGTTCGAATTCTCCAAACGTATCATGAAAATAGACTTTTGAGAATAAATGCACGTTGTGCTATACGTGAATATTTTGGTGTGCATAATCTACCTTCTGCGCACACGATTTGGAATCTAAAGTTAGTACAAACTGGAATAGCATGTAACATGAAAACACTTCAGCATGCTCGGCCAGTTCGTTCGGACCAGGCATATCGATTCGCCGTCGAATGCAGCAACTGGGGCTTTCGTATTCGCCTACAAATTTTGACAAAAGCTCTGTATTTACATGCATACAAGATCCCAATTACTCCCAAATAGAAGCCCAGAGATCTTGTGTGTATCAAATGGATGAGTGAACAATAAGCCGGTAAATCGAAGGAAATTTTGTTTGCTCTCCGAGATCGTACGATTTAAAAAAAGCTCTCAGAATTCTTCATAAAGGGCTATTTAAAGAGTAGAGGCTACGAGGACTAACCAATCACTACAGCAGAACGGAAACAGGAGATACGAGGCAAAATTAACGACATTGAGACCGCACTTTACAAAAATGTCAACGAAAATTATGTCAACCGATTGCCACATGAATCATTACGATAAAATCTTCCATACATAATTGTAATTGTATTAAATTGAAAATACCAGTTTTTTAATCAAACGATAAGCGGTTTTATATTGCAAAAATTATCTTTTTCTTATTAATTTAATGTAAAAGCCCAAGTTGAATCACGATTTATATGTACATATGTATACATGTATAATATAAATAGTTAGTTATAAATGTAATCATGTTAACTGCTTTATAATAGATATTCACTCCTATTCTGCATTTCGATTCGAATGGATTATTTCTACGCATGTAATTTTTACTATTGTGTGTATTCTGCATTACGAGCATATCTACGTTTCTGTAAGCTGTTAATTTAGTAGCGCAGAGTCTTTCGATTTAAGTTTAGCTTTAAGAAATGCGTAATTAAAAAAGGAACCAATTAAAAGTTTCATTAATGATCCCACTTAACCCTTTTTCTATTTTGTTTATCTTTTTGTACTAAAATGTGAAAGTTTTATTTAATTTATTGCAGGTCGAAAACGTTATTTTTCTCTTCGAAGAACTTTGTTTTGCTACAATTATATAAAGAAATACAATCTTACGATTCAGTTTTTTGTTGGAATGCCTTTTTTCGACTTGTGCGTAACTGAATGCGGAGACGTAATGGAAATGCGTAATAGTAGGGGTGCTTAAAATTGGTCGTGTGGCTGGCTTCGTAGATTACTATAAAGTAAATAAATAAAAATCAAGGAATAATGCTTTATTCTACTGTGTGACTCAAAATTTGTTCATGCATTAAAGAATGCTAATGATCTTTAATTTTGAGATTCAATTTTACTCGTTTTATGACACATTTTTCGTTTTTACTTTAATCATTTTTTATTGGTTAATGCTCGTTTATGAATAAGTATATATAGCTTCGTTCGAGAACCCAATAATTATCAATAATTATGCCTAAACTTTACTAAACTGCGTTCGAGTACACAAAGTTTAGTAGATGAGAACACATTTTGAGAGCGTAAAATGACGGTTCGATGACTGAGCAATTGCAAAATCTACTAAAGAAATTTTTGTTAGTAGAATTTAGTCGGCTGAAAAAAACATATGTTTTAAAATGTAAACAAACAAAAAATTTTTACGGAGTTGTTAAAATTTTTGTGAAAATAAGGAAAACTAAAGCAAACACAAGTAAATAGGGATTTGAAAACAGTAAAGTGTATTAATTTACGTTTGCATACAAGAATAAGTGTTTTTTGCTTAAGTTACCCTTTCCACAGCAGTTTAATTAGGATTTAGGGAAAAAAAATTATTTTGTTTCATTGATGATTTACTTCTTTAGTGTTGTAGAAGTGATGAATACTTCGGAATATAGTAATTGGATATTCATACTAATCAATAACAAAAACGAGTAATAATGAACTATTTAACAAATTTAATCAGGAAAAACTTACAATATAAATAAAATAAAAAGAAAAAGCTTATAAAGCAACACAAGTTACGTTTTTTTCGTAAGAATTGTAGACAATAAATTGTGCTGTACCGAGTACGAATAACAAAAAGAGTTCAGTAGTCAAAGGAATACATTTTTTACAACACTGCATTCATTTTCAATCAGCTGTTGGATAAATTTTACTAAATTTCCATTCGCGTACTTTTTGGACAAAATTTATTTTGGGAGAGTAAAATTTTGATTTTTTTTTACATTTTGTTGTATTTTTTGTGATTTTTCGATTTATTGTTTTTGAATTTTTGGTAGATTGTTGATTTTTTTATAAAATTTAAAATTGTGTTATTTTTCGGTTTAATTTTGTTGTTTGACAAAATTTTTATTTTTGAATGATTTTAAATTTGTTTTCGATGTTTGATGAAAATTTCATTTTTCATGGTTTTTGAAGTTTGTTTTTTATTTGTTTTATATTTTTTTATTTTGCTTTTTCTGTAATTTTATTTATTTTTTTGTAGTTTATTTATATTGGTTTCTATTTACAAATACGGGCCGACAAGGAAAACTTGTACATGAAAAAACAAATTTTACGAATTTCGTTTTTGTTTTTTTATAAAAAAAATGTAAGATTAATAAGGAGAGAGAAACGTGCTCGAAAGCAATGCGTATTTTGACGTTAGTTTGTCAAACTTAAATTACAAATAAGCTGCTTAATTTAAGCCTCTCACAATTTTGAATTTTTGGAATAATGTATTTTATTTATTAAATTATCAACTTTTGCGAAATTTAAGTTTTGTGGTGATTAAGATTTGGTTAAATTCCGTTTTTCACATTTTTTTCAAATATCGTTTTTTTAATTTAGATTTGTTGAATTGTCTTTTCGTGTTTGATGAGGCTCATTTCGATCTAACGTAAACAAACAAAATTGTCGCATAACCCAGAAATACTGCATGAGAGGGAATTACATCCAATTCGCGTCACAGTGTGGTGTGCAGTTTCTTCACGCTGTATTGTTGGGCCATACTTCATTGAACAGAACGCACAGAACGTAACGGGTGCTGGAACCGTGTTCTTCTAGCAAATCATGCTAGAAGAATTTTTCTACCCAAAAAAATATTCCTATCAACTCTGTGTGGTGTCAACAAGATGGTGCAACTGCACACATAGCGCAGCCGGTTATGACCCAATTACGCAGAAAATGTCCTCTGGCCCTTTTAAGAAACTCCACCTTTCGTTGGCCCTCCAGGTCGCCTGACCTGACTGCACCGGACTTTTGCTTGTGGAGTTATTGTAAACAGGAACTGTATAAATCGCAACCCATATACGGGTATGCACTGAAACAATCAATTCGAGCGACAAAAGCTGCAATTTTCGCCCTAACTTTGCGGGCAGTAATGAACAAATTTTTGCTAAGATGCCGCACCTACATCAACGAGCAGGGCGGGCATTTAAATTCAATTATCATTAAGACCAATTACAACTATTTTTAATACAATTCAATTGGCTTTCAAATCAGCTTTATGCTTTTTTAGAGTGCATTAAATTCGTTCCAACATTTATATCACTAAGTTATTTGGAGACCTTGGGTAGATACATAGATGATTTCAATAGTAGGACATATACGTTAATTCAATAAGGATTTAGAATATGTATTTTATAGACTAGGGGATTAAAATTTTCCCGTATGAGTAAAAATACTAAAAATAACCTGAAAAATGGTATATTGCACTTATCTAGGGAATTCACTACTGATTTCTTTTTCTTCGCATGCATATATATTTTTTTAAGCCGTCAAAGTACTCAGCTTTTATTCAGTAAAATAATTTTTTTAGTCTACAAAGTTTACGAGATCTACAAAGTTTACGAGAGTAGTTTAAAAAATAAATAAGGCGGGTCAAATTTGAATGGACGCCTACAGATATGGATTAACAATGTTAAATCGACTTACAATGTAAGTCTGTATAAAAAGATGCAGACTTTTCCATAAATAGATCTTTTTTTAACTCACAGTACTTCTAGACATCTCTAAGCAGTCTTTTGGAGTTAAAAATATCTATATTATTAAAACGTATTACATCATTTCTGAAGTAAAGTTTTCAAATGATCGTTTTTTCCGCTATTAGCAAACAGAAAACGAAACCACTGCTATGATAACTTCTTGTATATGCCACAAATTCATCTTTAGTCAATTGGATAATAGTACAAATTATGGTTCGAATGTTATCTGATATTTATGATTTTTTAAACACACGTTATTTCTAATTTGTCTTAAAATTTGAAAAAAGGTTTCCTTCGGAAATGGCTGAAGCAGCCAACGGAATGCTCATAGAGACTAGTTGACCCCACAACAAATAGTTTAAATTGAATATATTATAGAATACTAATTTGTAATTAGATTTTGTGACGAGAAAAGTTGTAATACCAAAAACAACGTTCCAAAATAACATAAAAAATTGATTTCTAACGAAAGCTGTATATATATTTGTTACTCAGAAATACATATTCTACATATCCAAGACGCAAAACTTTACAAATTAAAACAAAATGAATACGTATATAATCTGTAGTCCGGCGTATATTCTGTAAGTTACAATATGTGAAACTTTGTATGTACAAATATAAAATAGTGGAACAGAAAGTTGAAAGGAAACAAATTACAGGTATATTTTCAACTACTATTTGTTTTTTATAACATTGTTTTTTATAACTTTGTCTTCGCATATACGCGAATGACAATATATCCTTCGGGAGATGTACAGTATAACACAGTGAATATATATGAACTGCTATTGAAAATCACATGGAGTTAGATGTCTAAATACATTTGTATATGTGTACATATTTTGCTTTATATTTTAATCATTTTTATTGTAAAAATATTCCAGAGTTCTGCAAATTTTCGTACCTACTAATTGTTTTTACAGATAAATATAAAAGAAAAGAAATACTGCTTTATTATTTTTAAGCTGATTAGAATCAACAGAGGTAAATCAAGATGTTTTGTTCACAATTGATTAGCATATCGTTTTGATATGATTCGTAAATCATTTATGTTGACGTATGTGTTAATTTTTTGGTCTCGTAAGCTTCGAATCAAAACAAATCAAAAGTTGATAAGGTCATAAAAGCTTTAAAAAGCAGTCCTGATGTCTAGTAAGTACTAAATATTTAGTAATTTTTTTTTTAATTTATTGTAAATTACGTGACAAATGGATAGGGAGAATATTTCGCAAATCGTTGACAACCTGCATGGTGTCAAAGTTTGCTGATAATAAAAACTATTGCCAACCCAGGTTTTCGAACGCTGATAAGTAGGTTTCCTTAAAATATTCACTTAAACTTGCTCTCATCAGTTAATAATATATGATCTATATGTAATATAAATTTGTTTTGACGAATTCATTTGTCTTGTTGCATGGGAGCTATAAGTTTAATTTTTTAATGATTTATTTATTACTTTCATACATCAACATTTGGATTTTATTAAACCTAATGGCATTATTTTTTATATATGTATATATATGAAAATATCTTTATTGGCCTGTATAGTTTTAGGAAGAGTAAATATTACAATTAATTTCATTTTTAAAACGCCTAAGTCCACTTAATGATTTTTTGCACTGTTAGCACCTTCTGATGGAAATTATTATTAAATCGCTTAGTACGTTTTTGATAATTGTTAATTTTTTCACATTTTCACTTCTTAAAATCTATAAGTCCCAAAGGCCCATTAATATCTCGAAACTTATGGTAACTGTTTCTGTATATCTGCAAGTTATAGTATCCACTCTTTTTAGTTTATCTAAGTGCTTTATTTAAGGTAATTTATTACAGCCTCTTTGAAAAACATTTTATTGTTACTAACAGTCCTGCAAAATGTCACTAAAATTTAATATATTTTACTAGAAACCAACCATTTTACAACGTAATTTTTATATTAAAAAGCTGCAAGTCCGTTCATTTCACTCTGTGCAATACATTAGTTTAATAATTTAGTGCAAATATTTTAATATTTTATTTACTATATCCCAAATAGATGATTTTCAGGATCACTTTTTGTTGAGTTTATTACCACTGTGAATAATTTAAAAACTGGATTTTGTGATATTAGGAACTGCAGAATTTAATTTCAAAATATTTAAATTTGATAAAACAAAAATAAAAGTAAAAACAAAAATAAGTATAAAATGCTTTTATTAAAAAATTGAAGATAGTAATCAATTTTATAATCAACGAAATAAGAAACTGGATCAGGTAGATAAGAGATAAATGAAATAAATCTATTTTAAAATATTTTTACCTTTGCTAAATGACTTTGAGGATAGTTTAAGGGTATAGTACCCTGTGGCATCATTTGCATGGGTGTTGATGCTAACAACTGATGATGCTGTCCACTGGGATGCATAGCAGCTGAGTGCAAGGCATGTTGTTGGAGGAAATCTTGCTGGGACGATGGTGTAAGATGGTGTTGCAGTTGTTGATGAGGCATATGCATCGTTTGTTCCAGATGGCTACTCTGATGTGAAAAATGTGTTTGTGGCGGAGGTGAGGCCGTAGTCGAAGTATTATCAGTGACTAATTTATTTTCCTTAATTTTTTCGAAAATTTTCATAAACTTTAAATGCTGCTCAAATTCGAATATCGGATGATTGGCAGCCATTGTATAGACAAGCAGCAATTCCTTAAGCGTATCAATATCAGTCATGTTTGAGAAATCAAGTTCGCCCCATGATTCAAGTGTACGGAAAATTTCCGTAACATTGGTGCGATTGCACGTTCGTATTAGAGCTAAATACAAAGCCATTTTTCGTCGCACCTTTTTATCTGTAGGTTCACCTTTGCGGCACGGAATCATATCGGTAGCCAAATCTTGAGAATTATTAGCTCTCAAGTCAAGGTTACGCAAATCTTGGGAATCTCTTCGCCCCAATTCCTCCAAGCAAGTACCCAAAAAACGCAACTCGAACGGTAGACACATATTGAGAAGAGTACACATGGTGTCAATTCTTTTATAACTTTCAAGGGCTTTAAACCACATAATCACATCGTTTTTGCTAATCATTGCTATAACAGTTCAATATAGTGCAACCGGGTGTTGTTTTTCAAAGAAGCAATTAACTACAAGGAAACAAATACTTATGCTTTTATATTCCTGGGTTTGGATTTAGTTTGCTTTGACCAGTGCCGCATCACTGTGACGCACTATGACGCCTTATGTTGCAACTGGATTGGCGTCAAAGTGACAACGGCGGAGGCGTTACGTGTTATTGTTACTTTTGTTGCTACGTTTTTTTTTTACATTATAAACCAACCTAAAAAGTTGGTTGATTATTTTAAAATTTTCATATAAACTACTTTTTATATTCTCAAACCTTGTAAACAGTTACTATATAATAAACAGGTTGATAACCACATTGGAGTTTTAATTTTCTTTCGATACCGTATCGTGTAACAGGGGTTCCAAAAAAAAATAATCACAAACTCGTACGAACAACAATAAGAGAAAAGGGAATAAACTGTAATCGCCACTCGTGTTCGTTTATACTTTTCTGCTTATTTTTTTTGCAAATTTTTTCTCGTTGATTTTCTGCTATGATATGCGGTATTATTTTCTTATTTGAGTTATTTCAACGTTATCTATTTGATATATATTAACATCTTAATGTAAGGTTTTATTTAAATTATTTTTAAGCTGCACTTTTGCTCTATTAAATTAATTTGTACCGTCGTGAAAATCGTACAAATTTATTTCACTAGGTCGACATTCGCCAGTTATTTAGTGATGCCACCATATTTCATTATATTGCTACACGCAACTTTTTTCATTATTTTACCAACTAAACATGTTTGTAATTGGCTTGATGAGAATGATGGGCAAATATATGGGGGTAAAAAATCCAGATTAGTATTTTTTTTCAGGTGGACTCACGGGCGAATACAAACTGTTTTCGGCTTCTTCGCGGATGTTACTTCATATATAAAAAATGTACCAAAAAATGGCGAAACGTTTCTTTATATGGAATTTGATATCCAGTAAGTTTAAAAAAATACTTAGCCAGGACCAAGACGGTGAGTTTACCGCTTTAGCCTACCCCGGTTAGACCGGCAAACAGAAAAGAACATTTCAGTTAGAAAACGCATTTTTAAATACATAGATTTACGTTATTCCGTTTTTCAGCAACCGTTAGACACAATGTAGGTAATATAAAATTCTGTGTTTAGTAAGTTTATTAATTCGAATACGCACCAAGGCGAATAAGGGTTGAAGTCGCAGCAAAAAAAGATTTGCTTCAACTATCAGATCACATACCCATGTAGGAAATATTTACCCTTTCTCTGGCTATTGCATTTATCATAAAATTTGCGACGCGAAATTGCAAAATAGTGTTTTGTTGTTAAAAATCGCAGGAAGTTTTCTAAAGTGAACGGAGTTTTATAGTGACAATAATATAATGCACAGTTTGAATTATTTTTACCCAAAAGCTAGTAATATTTTCAACCAATTTGAAATGTTAACATATAATAACATTTCATTTTAAATTCGCATATGCTGATGTACCTTTAATAATAAGCAATTTTAATACTTTAATTTAGAAATCTTCTGAATAATTATAATACTTAAGTCGAAAAACTGATAGACTAGCACGATGACAACCGCAAAATTATATTCTACGATTTTTCAGCTATTAAATACATTTTTCATTTTTAATATTCAGTTAAAAATTACGAAATAAGATTCGTATAATTTTTGTCATAATTTATTTATTAAGCCGAGGCGAATCGATGTCAGGTGGCCTTAATTCTACTACAAGTACAAAATTGCAAAAAACATAATATTTTGTTATTACATACATCTCAAACCTCAAGTGAAACTGACTAAGGTAAATTAAAAAAAAATATATAATATCTAAAAAAGCTTGTGTATGAGTAGACTAAACAGGTAAACATTACGGGAAGGCAAATTAATAACAGCTAAAGGCACTGGCGAATTCAACATATTTCCGAATTCTTTGCCGACGTCAAACTTCGTTATAAAAAATGTACCGGAATGGGGAAACATTTTTTTATATTGAATTTGACATCCAATAAGTAAGAAAAAAGTACTCAGTTGCGCTGGCGATTTTACCTATTTAGCTTACCTGCCTTACATAGCGTCTTGACTAACCATAATGTGTTCAATTTTGGACGTGTGTGAATAAATCAAACTCTGAACAAAACGTCAAACCGTAACAGCTGTTTTTGTATACATATTTTTTTTAACGTGGTGAGTTTGAAAATATGCAAACATTAACACGTGCAAGTAATACTAACGAGCGAAATGTAATGTCGTATTTATAATTGTTCAACAAATTGCTACTATAATTAAGATCATGGACGTTTGATTTAATTTAAAATAAGTAAACTATATTATCTTCATGTACAGAGCAACTTTCTTCAGAAAATCTGAATCACGTCTTTAGGTTTGCAATATACATTAATAGAATATAGCAATGGAAAACTAAAAATATTTTAGTTATAAAACCTAAACGAAACGATGTCCCACAAATTTGAATACAGCAATGGAAAGCTAGAACCAATAGTAATCGATTGACATAGAGTTTTTATTCAAAAAGACTTCACTATAGGGGGTATTCACTAACAAACTTTCGCTTTTCCCAAAATAAGGTCAAAATCCCCAAAATACTATTTTTCCTATAAATCCTAAACGAAACGATGTCCCACAAATTTGAATACAGCAATGGAAAGCTAAAACCAATAGTAATCGAATGACATAGAGTTTTTATTCAAAAAGACTTCAGTATAGGGGGTATTCACTAACAAACTTTAATTTTTCCAAAATAAGGTCAAAATCCCCAAAATACTATTTTTCCTATAAATCCTAAACGAAACGATGTCCCACAAATTTGAATACAGCAATGTAAAGCTAAAACCAATAGTAATTGAATGACATAGAGTTTTTATTTAAAAAGACTTCAGTATAGGGGGTATTCACTAACAAACTTTAATTTTTCCCAAAATAAGGTCAAAATCCCCAAAATACTATTTTTCCTGTAAATCCTAAACGAAACGATATCCCACAAATTCGATCACGGCAATGGAAAGCCTTAAACAGTATTAATTGATTGGCATATAGTTATTATTCAAAAAAAACTTTAGTGTAGGGGTATTCATTAACAAACTTTAATTCTTACAAAAAAAATACGTGTTAATAAAATCCAACGACGAAAACAAAAATCAAAAAAATTTTACCTTAATAACTTATACAAGTACATTAGTGCAGGTTTTCCATCCCTGTGTCAGTAATTTGTTGCCACAATTCATAAATTTTGATCTTATATTCAGATAAGGTAACACTGTTGACATTAATTCACCACCATAAAAAGAAAAATGTAAACAAAAACAGCTGTTACGGTTTGCCATTTTCTTCGGAGTTTGATTTATTCACATCGATCAATTTTGGCACATTTTGTTGATTATTCACATGAGAAGAAAACAAACTCTGTTTTTGAATTATATAACAGAGTTGCACAAAGGTACTATTTTATGTGGCCATAAATCTGTTCAGCCATAAACATTTTACTGCTCGCACATAAATTTTGCTAGCCAACACCGTCGCTGTTCATGGTCTCTTTATGTTCAAACAGAGTATTTCAAGCAATATTTCTTACAACTTTGTTCTGACTTTACATAAAGAAAAACACAGGGAAAATAAAAAGTATGCATGTGTGTGTGCACTCTTTTTTATTTGGGTATGTTGATTCACGTAAATAAAAACAAATATAAATTGTAATTATAAATTGTTTGACGGCTCTATTTGATCATGAAGCGACCATGAACAGCGACGATCTTGACAAGCCAAGTTTCTGTGCCAGCAGCAAAATATAGCTAAATAGATTTTTTTGCTAGTCAAGAGGCCATAAAGATAGTACCTTTAATGCAACTCTGTAAAATAATTCAAAAACAGAGTTTGTTTTCTTTTCATGCATATAATCAATTTTGTTTAAAGGGTTTAAAGCTAATAGCAAGTGTTACATAGTTTAATAGTCAGTTTCAGCTAGCTATAATTTTTGAAATGACCGCTGGGGAAGTAATCGTTGATATTTCAGGAGATGGTGGTGTCAAAAAGGAAATTCTTATGGAGGGTTGTGGAACTGAGACACCAGTTAATGGCTCCAAAGTATCATTGCATTACACCGGTAAATTGACCGACGGTACTATCTTTGATTCTAGCGTTGAACGCCAACCATTTGAATTTAATTTGGGGAAAGGTAATGTGCAAATAATATATTGTAAAGACTAATACTTATAACCAACTCAATTCATTTGTAGGCAGCGTAATTAAGGCATTCGATTTGGGGGTGGCTACCATGAAATTAGGTGAAAAATGTAATTTAATTTGTGCCCCTAATTATGCTTATGGAGAAGCTGGTAGCCCACCTAGTATACCAGCAAATGCAACATTAATATTTGAGGTAAATTAAATGAAACGTGTTGAATGTGGGCTGGTAAAAAAAATTTTTGCAATAGATTGAATTGCTGGGCTGGATGGGTGAGGATATTAGTCCAAATAGTGATGGAAGCATTGAGCGCTTTATCGTGCAGAGTAGCGAGAAAAAACGAACACCAAACGAGGGAGCATTCGTTAAAGGTATTTATGTATATTTCGTTACAACCAAGAATGACTTGGTAAAATCAATTTCATCATATTTGGTATAATCGATAAGAAATTACCAATATATTCATACAAACACATCGAGCCATAACTGCAAAACTAACGTAACCCGCAAAAGAAATATTTATTTACTTCGTTTTCCAATTTGCTCAACATTGTTTAATGAAAATTTAGACATGAAACACATTGACCACTGCAGGCTACCCGGCTTCACGATTACATATGTCGCTGGCTACAAATGGCGTCCTGCAGCCACTTGTTGATTTTCAAAACGACGGCTACATAGTAACTACGACTTGATTAGCAATAAGTTTGATCGCGGATTGAGAGAGCGTCCACAAAATGTATGTACGGTCTTTTACAGACGAGCCCACACGCACATTTGTTTATTTTGTCTGTTTCTATTTTGTTTGTGTATTGGCATAACGGAGTTGTGCGAACAATTGTTCGGACAACTCTGTTTAAACACGAGCCATCATCTACAGGGTATTTACATCGAGATTGTTTCCATGTTCTCAGCATAGCTGGATTTGTCTTACACCCCTTTGGGTCTTATATTTTGTTCCTCCTGCGCGATTAATTCAACACCTGCCGACGATACTGGGGTTATCACTGCTTACACTGTAAACTTTATATTTTGTCTTTTTGTTCACATTTTTAATTTGAATTTTAGCGGAACAACTCTATGGCCAGTTTTGGTTCACGCGAATACGAAAGCTCCCCAGAGGCGACGTATATCCCCGTATACATAGGAAATTTTATGATATTAACAGAAGCTGACTTTTGACGATGTATTTTGTTCCCAAATGCATCAATCTTGTTTTCGATGCCCGACAACAAAGCGTACCCAAATTATTATAAAAGTAACTACACAATATATCAACACCGTATTGATACTGTATTATTACATTGTAAACATACGTTTAGGAAGTCATGTACATATAGGAACAATTTGACTTCGTAGTATAACATATCCCTTGATCGCCAATGTACTGATCTAGTTTTAACTTTCTTAAGTTTGAAATGTTTGTTTCAGCTCACATTACCGGAAAATATGAAAACAAGGTTTTCGAAGATCGTGATGTTGAATTTGATTTGGGTGAAGGAAACGACATTGGTATCGTAGAGGGCGTAGAAAAAGCGATAGAAAAAATGGCTGTTGGTGAAATTTCTAGGTACAATTATTTTTTTCACAAAAAATCAATTATGAGTATTAACACGTTGAGTGCCACGCAGTTTTATAGAGACTTCCCCGTTAGGCCGCGCAACAGAACACGAAATTTGACCAAAGAGGTTATAACATTTTGTGACACTTGCGAGGGACAACCATTTATAAGTGTACCTTGTTTCAACAACATCCATTAAAGTTTTTTGAAAAAATTTTCAATTTTTACCTTTATTATCATATTTTATACTGTCAGTCACCGGTGACTGACGCGGCCTAAACGGAAAGGTCGGTGTCAGTCACAGGTGACTGAGTTGGCACTCAACGTGTTAAAAAAAGACATAAATCAAATAAACATATTAAAACTTAACTTGCTCTAATAGATTTAAAATTAAGCCAAAATATGCCTTTGGTACAAAGGGTAATCAAGAATTCAATATACCACCAAACTCCACCATTGAATATACGATTAAACTTAATGATTGTGAAAAAGTTATGGACGATTGGAAATATACTAAGGAAGAACGCTTTGAACATGCAAATATTTATAAAGAAAAAGGTACAAAATATTTCAAAAAGGAAAACTATACACTGGCCATCAAAATGTATCATAAATGCATCAACATTTTAAATGCTGAAAATGGCAAGTTTTTTGGTTCTAAATTTATAAAATAGAAAAAATTAACTAATAAGTATATTATTGTAGATGACATAGAAAGTAACAAATTAAGAGTAGCTGCTTATTGTAACCAAGCGTTGTGCTATCAAAAGTCTAATGAACAATTTGAAGGAAAACATGCTGTAAGTTTTTCTTAACGATTTTAATTTAATTTTTTGTATATAAAGTTACTGCAAAAAATTAGTGGTCGCCTTACTTTAAAGTATTTAAATATAAAATATTTAAATACTACAAAATTCTAAATACTATTAATTACTACAACAACAAAAAATGTGCTCCAAACAGCTATTGCTCACTTATAATGATTATTTTAAGTAATGGGATCTAATTAATTTTAAATAGTTATTTGGGGAAAAATATTGGTGAACAAAATTGATTTTTATAACTAGTGTTTGCCTACTGGTCGAAATCCGACCACTGCATGCTTCTAATATCTGTTTAAAAATTAAAGCTCCTCAAAAATACTGAACGAAATAAAAGGCACAAATCATTCGTTCATTTTCTTGAAAGTTTAAATGAAACATATCTGTGAATTGTTTTTGTAAAATAATTTCATGTACTTACTAAGAAGCGTCGTCTCGACGTTTTATAAATAAATAAAAGCGAAATTCCACTTATGGTGTTACTTTAATTCGTCGCTTTGCTTTTAATGTTTCAAGTAACTAAAAATCAATAAATTGTAAAGAGACAATAACTCGGTACTAATGTATATAATTTACGTTAGGTAGCGTTGAAAACGTAAGTTTTTAACCAATAATTCTCAAATTTAACTTCCCCATGTTCTCGCATACACAGCTTTTAAAACACTAAACCCATTTTAATAAAGTGTAGATTGTGGGGGCACCTCGGTAAATAATACCCTTAAAATGGTATACATTTTTATAAAAATGCTATTCCAAATTATAATAAATAAGTAAGCATTCACTTTTTGGAGTAACTGTATGTATGTATATATACATTATTTAAATGAGTTTCTTTTATTAGTGCGATGAAGCGTTAAAACTGGAACCAAGCAATATTAAAGCTTTATATCGTCGTGGGCAATGTAATTTAGCTACAAATGAATACAAAGAAGCTTTAACAGACTTTCAAAAGGTGTTGCAACTAGAACCTTCAAATAAGGCAGCTCAAAATCAAATACTAATATGTAAACAAAAAATTAAGGAAACAAACGACAAAGAAAAAAAAATCTATGCCAATATGTTTACGAAACTGGCTGCTGCTGACAAAGAGGTATACAAAAATTATAACTTCCTCAATTGCTTTTTATAAACATAAATTTTAAATTACGTAATACGTTTGTTGATTTTTCATTCAATATTTATTTAAAATTTTCGTCAAATCCTTGCAGGAAATACCTGATGAAACGGATGTACTTGCCAAGTGTGGAGAATGGACTGACGAGGATACAAAACGAGAAGTTGATAGAGCATTTGAACGTGATAACAATATTGTCATGATTTAAATAACAATGATTTAAAAACCTGATTTCTAAATGTTTATTACATAATATTTAGTTATTATTTATTTATGTTCACAAATACAAAAAAATAAAATAAAAAAAAATACGAATATTTTATTCTCAAATAATATATTTATTTAATTTTTAAAGATTTAAATTCTGGAACTGTGTCATCTTCTTGGATTTTTAATAATTTAAATTGCGGTATAATTTCCTGATGTCTCAACCAGAGCGGGCTGGTTAACATTTGCGATTTTATATATTCGGAAGCTTTAAAACATTGCGTACTACAAAATTTTTTGCGGTCTGTTATATCATATACCTTGTTATTTGTGGTGGAAATATGGTACTGTTTAGTAGGAACACTGGAAAATAAAAAAAAAAATTATTAATAATGCTCATGAACATAAACATTTTTGTTTCGAATTCAAATTCCTTTGCAATCGAAAATTATCAGAATTCTAAAAATGAAGTAATTTGTAAGGAATTTCATTTTAATTAATTTTGATTTTTAATTTATTTTCAACAATAGTATTTACAATAGAGATATTAAGTGTTTGATGCAAATAATCTCGCAAAAGAACAAATGCGAAAATCATAGCTTTTTATGAAATTTGACACGACATTTTGTATTGTGTTATTAAATTTCATTAAAAAGCTACGACATTTTCCTACCACGTGAAAAATGATACTAAGTGTGCTTATAGGTATAATTGGAATTTTACCAAGGACACAAGTCAAAGTTTGTAATTTTTTAGAAAATTTTAAAAACTATTTCTGATTTTTGAGCGTATAAAATATTTAAACTCTTGCTGAATTAAAATTATAAATTAAATAATGAATAATAATAAAAAAAATTTTCAATAATTAATTTAAGATAAGATTTAAAAACAAGGTAAATTTTTGTTATTTATTTATTTTATGTTACTGATAATAGAGAACGCTGCACGGCTAATTAATAACATTATGAAGTAATTACACATATGTCAACACATATATCTAATTTAAACAATATAAAGAACAATAAATATACTGGTGCACTAATATGTATGTATAGCTGCATGCATATCTTTAGGTTTAAGTAAAGTTTTAGTTCTATTGTAAGATCTCTAATTCGGCTGTGAGCATTTTACTATTTATGTATAATGGCATGTTGCGTGTTGTCTTCTTCCCAAGCACTTGGAAGATGTCTGAAATCGTTATGATCTCTAAACCAGGAAAGGACTCAAACCAGATTACATCATACAGGCCCATTGTTGGTCTACTCTCAGTTTTGTCAAAGTTATTTGCTTTAACTCCTTATCTTAATGAACAAAACATTATCCCCGACCATCAGTTTGGTTTTCGAGCGAGTCATGGTACTGCTGAGCAAGTTCATAGAATTGTCACCGTCATTAGAACTGCATTTGAAAATAAGCAATACTGTTCAGCTTTATTTATTGAAATTTCCCAAGAGTTTGTTAAAGTATGGCATGATGGGCTACTCACGAAAATAACGAGAGTTCTTCTTAAAAACTCCCACAAGCTTCTTAAGAGCTATTTGACTGATAGAACGTTTAAAGTAAGGTCAAAAGAGCAGTTTTCTAAAAATGGCAGAATCTCTGAAGGAGTCCCCTAAGGTAGTATACTAGGGCCGATATTATATATCATCTATACAGCGGATATTTATAAGTGTCAGTAATGATCCAAAGGTTGCATCGGAAAAACTGCAGGCCCACATTCACGAGCTAGAGGACTGGTTAAAGAAGTTGAGAACTAAGGTAAATCCTTCAAAATGTAACGTAACGTTTTTCCTCAGGATGCAAAATCGTCCCCCAATAACGATAACAAATACCACTGTTCCAGCGGAAACACATGTAAATATTTAGGTATCCACCTAGATAGACGCCTAACTTGGTCCCGCCATATTGAGGCAAACATTGCGGCCATAAAACTCAGAACAATTCAAGTACACTGGTTAATATATCCTCACTCAACCTTGGCTTTGGAATACAAAGTCCTGTTATACAAACCCGTTATAAAACCAAAAACCAGCTGTGGAGTACTGCTTGTGCATCAAGTATCCAGAAGCTACAAAGAAAACAGTCTTGGATTTTACGTCTTATCGTATGCGCCCCTTGGTATATAAGAAATAAAAATATCCAGAGACCTAGAAGTTCCTACTATCCAAGAAGAAACAAAACCATATTGGTCCAATTACGTATAAAAAAACTAGTTATTTATCCCAACATCCTAGCGCGCGATTTACAGCAATTTCATGGGCACCGGAGACTGAAAAAAACAGACACATTGAGACTGGCGAGATGGCACTCTCTAACGCAATAGTAGATAGTTATTAGAATTTGAATACAGTGAATTAGTTATTACATAGGTAATAATTATTAAGAAAGATTTTAGATATAAGATTTGAATACTTATTGTAAATTTTCCATTAAAAGAAAAGATTCAATAAGAATTAAAGTTAAAAAAAAAATAATTGTTTCAGTTTAATAGAAACAAAGTAGAGTGCGTTAGAGAACGTAGCTATGGTCACGTACTCTAAGGCTGTAAACGAATCTCCAATTCCTATTAAAGATCCTACCAAGCCCATCCATAGTACGTCCACGAGTGACGAACCGGCAATAACCTCTACACAGTAGTTTATGTGAGCACATACATATGAGCAACACGTTTTTTATATGCTAATAAAACTAATAGAGTATAATCTTCCCAATATTACTAGATATATAACTAACATGATGTTCATAACAAAGATTTTTATCCAGATATATTCCAAAACACATCCTTAGGCTGCAACTGAAGCTGCAGCTCCAATGCTGGAAACTTTTGAATTTAGAGAAGTATATTGATGTCGATTTTTAGAACGAATTTTCGTCGTCCCTTGTCAAATTTTGTTTGGAGACAAACCGATTTCGGCTATGTGCCATCTTCAGTGTCAATTTTTGTGCCAAACATATTAAATATTAATTCAAGCATCAAGTATATTGATATCAATCACAGAAGAATTATACTTTCCCTTTAATTTACATAGTAGAAGATGATGGGATATACGGTCAAAAGCCTTACTAAGATCCAACAACAAATTGGTTTAGGTGCACTAGGTTTTACTGGTTGGGAATGGAGGTGGTAAAATCTGAATTTACAACATGTTGTAAAATACTCGATATATAAGGGTATATTATTTACCAAACTTGATGGGTATCCCATCGTGACAAATAGCATTCGACTTGATCTGTTACAAAATCGAATTCATCCACAGTACCAGTACGAAATGAGAAAGTCGCCAATTCTGATCGCATAGACATTATCCAAAAATGGATTGTGTCACTCTTAAGATATTAAACTCATTGCCAGAACAGCCAAGCCCTTTTCTTCAAATCAGTTTACTATCCACAGTGTTAAATAACCGATTCATACATTTATTTTCTTCTTATAGTTGCCTTTGCCCTATTCTTATACTTGCAATACATTTTCCAGTTCAAGTCAGAGGGACTATCGCAATAAGCTTGTTAGGCTAGCGCCCTCAAAAAATTGTATTGTTACGATGATAGCCGCGAACAAGTTTTCTTACCTATAAGAATGCAGTAGTATGAATACTTGTGGCACTCAATGTACAGAAAGTTTTAGAAATAAGATTTGTAATTCACTGTACAGACAGCGCTCTAACAACAACAAAACACGACATCTATAAGTTTAGACAAGTTTCCAGGAAACATCAACACGTGAAGACGAGTTCCAGAAATTGAGTAGTATGAAAAAAACACAAACAATACCATAAGAAACAAAGCAGACAGTAGTAAAAAGAAACAGCAGAAAAGATGTTCATCGCTAAAGAAATATCTACTGGATTCTTGCGTATTCTGCCAGTTTCTGGAAACGAGACGACTACTATAAAAAGGCTTGGATGGTCGAGCGAACAGGCAGTATCGAGTAAAATGTTGCCGTGTATATTGTTAAAATAGACTTTTCAATTCAAAGAACCTACAAATAAATAAACACATTATAAAAAGGTTAAAACGTAACAGTATGTATAAAGTTCTTGGGTTCTCGAGTTCTGTATGTTGTAAACACTTGGTAACCACACATAAAGAAAGCATTAACACGAATTAAAGCTACATTTGTTTATAACCGAAATGAACAAAATATACACAACTACGTATTGGAGGAAATAACCGATTTTAGTTAAAAATAACAAAAACGACAACACTGGTCTCACACACGTGCTTGTTCTTTATGTTCTAGTAAATGTTTTATTTTTTGACTACTTCTACTGGTACTTCATGTCATTATTGTTCGACTACCTAAGTTATTCTACGACTACAATAATATTATTGCATGACTACCTTAATGTTATTCTATGACTACCACAATTATCAAATTCACTGTATTCAAATCTTAATATACTATCTATTATTGGGTTGGGTTAGCCGTTTCGACACGATCAATGTGTTAGTCTTTTTTAGTCTCTGGTGACTACCACAATGTTATTCTTGTCATAAAAAAAAAACTTTAAACCGCAATAGAAAACTGTTAAGTTTTATAAGAACAGTGGTACCTCGAGATACGAGTGCCCTTACATACAAGTTATTTGAGATGCAAGCTGTCGAGCGAGCGAAGTTTTATTTTGAAAAACGTGCGATATTTGAGCTACGAAGAACGGCCAGCTGCGACGCTGAACACGACCCACCAGTTTTACTAGTGGAGGAGGAGATTGTGTCTGCTGATGGATGAGAGACGTGATCTTGGGAATGTGGGAGATACTTTCACAGTTCGGTGAAAAGAAACACTCCGCAAAAGTTGCAACTGGTCGTGTAACGGAGCTATTTAATGACACTTGCCTAACTCATTTCCACGGCATTCTTAAAGAGAGGAAAGTTTTTTTCTTTGAACCCGGCGAAAAGGACCAATACTAGTGCTGAGAAATGCAGTGACTAAAATTAAGCGTACAGTAGCATTTAAGTTGTGTGTAAGTTGCATTTAATTGACGAAAATACAAATATAAATGTACACTTTATAAAACCAGTTGTTTTTTTACTTAACATTCGCTTTTATTATATTTTAATACTATATTTGTTATTTATAAAATTTTTCTAATTTAAAAACACGTAAACAATTGGGGGTAGCATTTTTTAAAGCTGGAACGAATTAATGGCACTTCATTTAATTTCAATTGGGAAAATCGCTTTGAGAGACGAGCAAGGTATTGAACTCGTCTGAGCTATCACTGTACTTCATTTTATTTTTCATTGCGAAACACTACAGATGTTCTTGCTGCCGATACTTGCTATTGTTTGGAGTCCTAGATTTTTCAGTATTAAAAAAAGTTCGAGTAAACGTAGTTTTTTAAACACTTCAATTCCGCGTTTATTTTTTGCTTCTTTTATTTCATCTATAAGGTAACGGTCATATTCATAAAAACTTGCAATAGTATATTAATAAGTAAAATTGTATTCAAAGGCGATTATAATGGATTTTTTTTAGGTTGAAAATAGGTAGATATATTAAATAAACCTATGTCAAATTGTACGAAGGAAGTAAAAAAATATTGACAATTAAATTTGTTTGGGGAAATTTTTTTTAGAAGTTATTCCAGTAATAACCATTTTGTAAAAAAAAATAAGATTAAGAATGGGTATGAAACGGCCACGGAAGGTTATCACTGAACAAGATTATATAGGCACAATCTGTCTGTTCAGGAAATCCAACACGGATTGGAAACGGAACTAAAATCAAATTCCTATTTGGAGTGCAAAAAATAAAACTTTGACAAACATTTGCTTAATTTCGGATAAAAATGTATTTTTTCGTTCAATGTATTTCCGTTACTTTTTTATTGTCGTACTTTAAATAGGAATTGGATTTGAATTCCGTTTCCAATTCAATCCGTGTTGGATTTCATGAACAGGCTGAATTTGAAACAAATTTAATTACAACGCTTATGGCGACAAAATTCTGTTTGGATATCCCGATATGCAAGCGATGTCTCATATCGAACATTTGTAAGTGAATTACTACATGCGTAAGGTTATGTAGGGTCCAGTAAAAAACAATAAACAATTGCATCATCTCTTAATGCTTATTATGTGGCTTTATATAGGAGCATCTGAGGGCATATCATTAAGGGGTTTAATATATGTTACAATTTTTAATATAGTAAATAAAGCAGTTATAATATATGAGTATAAGAACAGTTGTCCATGTATGATAACAAATCGACAGTCAGCAGTCTAAAAGATATACACACACAGATAGATATAAATTAACATTATACTAGCAATAAAGTCGCGAAAAGTTTAATTAACTAATTAATTGCTACACCGATTTGAGATTTGTAAAAAAAAATATTTGATGCAAATACTTTTTCGATTTCTTTTTATTTATATTTTCACCATGAAATCTTAGTGCTTTGCATTCCGTCTCATATTGGTATACTGGGACATCGAATTCGCGGACAGAAGTGCCAGATATGCAAAAACATGTCAAATATCACCGAACCTCAGTGTTTTCCCAAATTCGTAGTTAATCAATTTTAAGTTTTGCAAGCACGTGAAGCCAATGTATTGTAATGGATCGCTTGAGTGGTAAAGTCCTTTCAACACAAAACATAACTATAATAGTTCTGATCCCCTTTGGAGAATATAATGGATTGCTATAATGGAACTAACTGCCCTAAAGTCGAGAGGTCTACTGAAGCACAATGAACGAGATATTTAGTACTCAATAACTTATTATAATATATTCTGCGCAAATAGTTTTAAGTAATATTAATAATTGTTAAAATTATAGCTGTTCTTGACCTTTTTTCAAATTTAATTTATTAAAATTGTCAAAGCTTGAAGGTCTTTTTTAAAAAATTATATTTTTATTTTTCGATATTACGCTACTCCTGATGATGCTACACAATGGAGTAGCGAAATATCGAAAAATAATAATATAATTTTTTAAAAAAGACCTTCAAGCTTTGACAATTTTAATAAATTTAATAATTGTTAGTAATATAAAACTGTATTTTGTCGTTCTTTTATGTTAGTAATTTTTTCCGTGAATTGATGTGACGGAAACAATTTTTGTTAATGACTTAAACATTATACTTACCTTTGCATTATAACACCACACAAAGGGTACGAACAAAAATGTAAAATGTGCCTTTCATCAACCACATCATTGTAGTGACACTGATTAATATCTTTTAACTAGAATTTGATTTGCATAAATTAAAATATTTAGAAATCCATGTATAAAATAAACTTACAGCCGCGCACCTTAATTAGAAAATCCTTTTCCTCAATATTAAGTTCCAAGAACGACTCTACTATGGTCTGAGCTCGAGCATTGCACTCCCTTTTCCTACGTATAGCTTCTAATAAATCTTCTTTGCTAATTATAAATATTGTTAATTTTAAAGCACATACATATATATTTTGAAATTTTACCTTAAATAATTAGTTTTTGATTTGTAATTTATCTTTGTATTCATTTTTATTTAACAATGTAATCATATGTTTAATCTATTTGTTATTGATAACATAAGAGGGTTACCAAGCCCATACATATTTTCAAGCATAGGCTTGGGTGATAACATCTCTGTTTCTATATGATGAGTATCCCTGGTTTTAAGTTTATCAAACGTGGCATACTTTATATCCCCCTTCACTATTCATTAGTTAAACAAAAGTGAATATATAACTTACATATAATGTTGTCCCTTTCATGTACATAGACGTATATATGAAGTAAAACTCACCATGGTGTATAAGCGGGTTTTTATTCACCACTTGCTGTAAAAAATCAACCTTTTTGGTTTTCAGAGCATTTGTCGAAATTCATTTTATCATGGTTAAGTTAGGTTATATCGTCAAATCATAAAATTATTTATAAGCTAGTTTTTTAAGGAAAAACTTAAATTTAGTGAATTTGCAGTGCGAAAATTTTTGAGATTTCCTCAGACTAAGACTTGGCGAAAGCGGTGAGCTTAAAAAAATTTATATTCATAAAATCTACATATTAATTTACATAACCTTTTGCTTAAACCCGTGCGGTTGGCCGTTGGGTCATATACAAATGAAAATTCTGTTTCAATTAATTATATATGTAAATATGTATCTACAATGTAATGGGAAAAGTTGGTGGTGGTGTTAGAAATAAATTTAATGAAAATTGTCATAAAGCGGCTTTTATGGTAGACGAACAATTAAATATTTTAAGGGTTTTTAAAACACTAAAAACGGTCATCAAAATATGTGCCTTTGTGTAATTACGGCAAAGTTGTACATGATGTGAAAACATAAAAATTCTATTGCATAGTGTTCCAGATTTATTAAGTATGTGTGTGAAAAGTGAAAAATTTTCACATTTTATATATACAAAACTATGTATAACCATACACTTGCCAAAGTGAAGAAACTAGTCGTGGTCTGTCTGTTCGTTAGCATGAAAATAAAATTGAAAAATATAGCATTTGTGTATGTAGATACCAACACCAAGCATTTTTAAACACGCATTAACATTCATGAATACATAATTCTTCAGGAAAAAAAAAATGGAAGCGCGCCGAAGGCACGCGTTTCTATTTATGTTGTAAAAAGATTGTTGCCTTGGTCAATAATTAACAGACGATTGATTGTCTTGTCATGTTTTTCAATTATCATGGTCCACCATTAGTTCATTCACATTTTTATGACTACAGCCAGTCAATATGTTTACATTGTACAAAAAAAATCTACTGCGTAAAAAACTCGAAACAAAACGTTTACTCTGTTAGTACATATCGCATATAAAATAAAAGTAATCAAGTATTTAGTTACTTTGAAATACATATCTGCCGGAATTATTGTTAAAATATTCGGAAATATTTTGTTTAGTAAATTACATATAATTATTTGTGGCATCGTCATCCATTTTGTTTTTTTTTGTGTGTATTGTTTTTATTTGGCTTGTACTGTGTTGTTTTTGCTTAACTTGAATTAGTATGGTGAATTTCATTTTAGAGTTACCAGATACTTTTTTTAATGTTGACTGATTCTTGGCTAGCCAAAAATCTGTTCGTAACTACGTCTTGACTAGCCATAAATATGTTCGCACATTAAGAGAGCATCTCCAAAATAACTAAAGAAAATGTATTCATTATTTTCTGTTTGAAGAATTAAATGCAGATGTTACTATTCAATTTTATCATAATTTATTGCCTCATCGAGATTGCATGGATGCTTTTAGCATTGTTTATGACGGGTGTTTACAGACGAACTCACACACACATACTTTTTATTTACTCGGAGGGGTCTAATCACGGCATACGATATCTTGTAAACTATCGTATCGAATAACATTTCGATTCGGGTCGAGTAAACTAATCATCGTATACGGCATCTATCGAATCGTAATTTTAAAGAAAATGTAATAGATTTTTACCATATGTTTAATGTAAACAAATGATAAAAAGAAAAAGAACATTAAATAAATTGTGTGTTAATAAATATTTTAATAAAATTAAAGTGAAAATGAATGAATCCCTCAATGCTATTTTATTTATCCTCATCAGACTCGGAGGAAGAAAGTGTTTCACGTCTTGGAAAAGAAATTAGAGACAAAAGTGATCCTTTTTCCTTCCCGGCAGCTGCGTAAGGCTCGTTTTCCTGCTTTATAATCTTTTAGCGAGTGTTTTTTTATTTGTAGATTGAGGACTAGGTATAGACTGACAAAGAAGGCATTCAATTACGTCCTAGGTCACATAAACTTTATTGGGCACATGTCTACAGCGGAGCTGCAGCCAACGGCCATAATTTCGCTTTTGGCAAGTGGAAGTTTTCAGTATAGCGTGGGAAATGACTATTTGGTCGGTTTGGGACAGAACACAGTTTGCAAAATTGTAAGATGTGTTAAACGAAATGGAAACAAAACTTATAAACTTTTCGCCTGAGCAATCTCACGCTTGTATAGACCATTTTTTTTAAGAAATATAAAATTCATGTAGGTTAGTTTAAATGAATTTTGACTATTCATGAATTGCTAATTATGAATTATTTTCATCAAAGTTGTTGGATGTGTAGATGGAACACACATCGGACTCCAAAGGTCAAGCCTAATAAATTATTTATATAGTATTTTATAAAATGATCCGAGTTACATTCAATTTCTTGGACACTTGATCCCAAAGTTTATTCATTGCACTTCGCCCCTGCGCACAATTTGGCAAAATATTTCTTGCTACCTGAGGATGCGCACCAATGAATTCGGCCATAATTTCTTTTTATCGTCAATATTATTATATTTAACAGAAAATATAAACAAATTTAATTGAAATTTACTTACATTTTCTTTGTTAGTTTGCAATTTCTTGGAATAATAATAAAACACACTTTTCCCTCTAAAATCATTTGTTTTCTTTTTGCATACGATAGACACTAACGTATGGAATGACAGATCGAGCAATGTAACTTTTTTGGTTACTCGATATCGAATGCCATAATCTTAAAATACGATACCTTTTATTCGATATTGTGTGCCATGATACCAAATGAAAACTTACGATAGTTTTTACTCCATATCGAATGCGGTGATTATACCCCAGATCAAGACGTAGTCTTTCTTTTGAAATGTCACTATGTCATGAGAGTGTCTGCAAAATAACAGGAGAAAATATCACCGTGATCAGTTGTTTGAAGAATACATGTAGATGTACCTGTTCATTTTGAGCATAATTTGTTGTCTCATCGAGATTATTGTAGGGATGCTTTTGCATAGTGTATGTACGGGTGTTTACAGGCGAGGGCACATATTCATACATGCTTTTTATTTTGTTCGTGTAATTTCGTAACCAATTTGTTTGAACTATTGTTTGACCATCACGGAACATGAATACTAACATACTTTTATAGTTATTTACGCCTAACAGTACATCTCCCCGCGCCATAGACTTGAACAAAACAAGAACAAATTGTCGGCAGAGCAGCGGTACTAAATTATTCATTGTCTGATTAATCATAATATTTAGTTTAGTAAAGTGTTCACATCCTTAATTTTTTCGTTTGCGCGTCTATTTTTAATGAGAGTGAAGTTGTCAAATATAACATGACATTCAATAATGGTCATCTTGGCTAACACGGTGCTTGAACAAAAGAAAGTCCTTGCAACGATGATTGTTCATGAACAAGATCGGTCGTCACGAGCCAATTCGTGTCCGGCAATTGTTTTTGCCGTTGTTCATACCAAGTCTGTAGATAGTGGAGTCCGCTAGTAACACTACGTCTTGACTAGCCATAAATATATTCGCACATTGAGAGAGTCTCCAAAATAATTAGAGAAAATGTGCTCTTGGCCTGTTGTTTAAAGAAACCGTATAGATGTTCAGTTTTAGCATAATTTTTTTGCCTTGAATCGAGATTGCATGGATGCTTCTCTTGGAAAACAATATTTAGTTAAAAAGACTTCTGTCTATTATAGTAATTTTATTGGGAATAAAGTTTTGATTATAAAATTTAAAACTATATTCAATAAGAAAACTAGATTATTGATGAAAACAAAGTGCTATTGGATAAAGTAATACATATAATATCAACAGCTTTTGCATAGTTTATGTACGGCTGTTTACACGAGCACATGCCATGTACATTTTATTCAGCATGTGTATTTTGTTTGTGTAATGTCATAACTGAGTTGTGCGAACTATTGTTCGAACGCGAAACGACGGTCTTTGACTAGCCTTATTTCTGTGCAAGCATCAAAATGTGTTTATAAGAAAACGTCGGCAGAGTTTATCAATTTCGTGTGTGGGGCAGGAGAACGTGTTGATTTTATTGTTATGACAAATCACAGTTTACTTATTGAAGAAATAAATGTTGTTTTTTTTAGTATATATGTATATATATAATTTAATTTTAATACAATATTTGGCTGGTAAAAAGAATAGAACACCTTAAATGCAAGAATTCTTGTACAGCAACACTTATACTTACCGGCGGAATTGGGGATTTCTAAATCTAGTAAGAATGTTATTTAAGAAAAAAATTAAACAATTACTCACGCTTCTTTTTCGGCATCATCCTTGTACTGTTTATTTTTTTTTTAAATAAAAAGGAGTTGCCCAACTTAAAATGACATTTGTTGGCAGAGCGTTTTCTGACATCGTTAGAACAATTGCATCCACAACGCTTCTATAATGGCAAAACGGAGGTATAGACGAGACGATTTCTTGTTCTAACAAGGGTGTTAGTTTTAGGTTTACTAACTTAGTTTTCTGTTGCTTGAAAAACTAAACGAAAACGTCTAAATACAGAGTTCAGCACGATATAGTAGGTATTAACTACAAAATACAACCAAAACGAATTTTCCGACTGCAAAGAATGACAAATCTTGTAATTACATTACAAATGTCAATATTTCTTTAAATACATATTCTCGACAATGCAGTTTCAAAATTTAAAAACTTTAATTCATCAAGTCGTATTTAATTTGTAATCCCAATGTTGTTTGCCAGTATATGCCCGTTGATCCTTAATAATATTATGTATATAGGATAAATTATTAAACTTTTGTGAAATATAAATTATAAAAGCAATTGGATACAGAAAATGATGAAATATTTTTTGGCACACAAGTTTTTAACTGTATTAATATCTCGTTTAAAAAAAACACGGTAAAAAGAAAATCGAAGAATTTAATTTAAAGCTGAAGAACACGAATAAACTATTTCTTCAATCATAAACTTGTAAAGCATGTCCATGTCAGTATGAACGCTTGTCAATTTGCAAGTAGTTTTCTTTAAAATTTTGTGCGAAAAATATTCTTTTCTATATATTTGGTTTCAAATGTTTACCTTAAAATACACATAACTTATTTTATGAAATTATTTAAAAAACAAAGAGCTATTAGGCTGCTAAAATTGTATCCGTATTCTCACCCAACGACGAACAATTTCATAAAATGTTACGTTTACATTATACCACAAAGAAAAGTTGACAAATCATATTACTTGTACGACAATGCAATGTTGCATCGTATGTATTGATGTTTACTGTTGTCTATGGCTTAGTTCGGTGCAAGCAGTCGTGCATCGATACAGACGAAGGAACCTCAGAGAAAACCTGTTTTAGAAGCCAAGTTTCATTTTTTGATACCTAAGCAACCACTTAGTAAACTGTAAACAAAACTTCAGTAGTCAAAAGTATTCAGTAAGACTTTATTAGCAAATTTTGATATACATACATATTGCAAAATTATAAAGAATGGCTTATAGAACAATTTTGAGTGTAAATGGATAAGAAGTTAAAGTAGGAAAATTGCATTTAAAAAATATAAAAATTTATGATATTGCTGGAAAGCTTAATAAAATCAAAAAGTAATTTAAAAGAGAACGGGAAGAGATCGTCGTCTAATTACAAATTAAGTTTGCAAAACCGATACAAGTTGTTACAGTTTGGAACCTTTTTGTCCGACAGTGATGTTAATTGCCCAGAAAATTGATCACAGCACAAAAAACCATAATAGTTTAAAATTGGATCCAAGTGAGTTTTTATCAAAAAATTCACCTTTCAAATGCTAATCAGATTTTAATATACGAGTGAAGATACATTTTCTGATAGGAGAAACTTTAGCGGTAATAGCCTTATGACTTGAGGTGTCGACAAATAGGTGCAGTACAGACTACATCAATGTAATGGAAAACTTTGCGAGTGCTATAGTTTCTTGACAATAATAAAACCATAATCTTTAAGAGTTTTCGGCACAGTATATAGAAAAAGTATTACTAAATTCATTAATATTTTTTTTATAGTTATACAACAAACCTAAGAAGAACAATGTATTGTAATTGGCTTCAAGATAGAGAATATCGTTAGAAAATTAGGAATCTGAGAGTCCTCAATTCGGAAAATATGGACGTAGTTAAATAAATTTGTTCCTCATATTTGTCATTTAACGATTTCGACACATAAAATGTAGACCATATTTTTTGTATGATGAAACACACATGTGTATTTCTCAAGGCACTTCACACAAGATTAAGTAAAATTTGTAAAAAATTAAAAAAAAAATAAGCATGTATTATATATGTGTGTTAGAATAATACATATGTTATGAATCTGGTAATGATGGAAATCCGACAGCCATATGGCTCTCGCCATTTTTTTTTTATTTGTTGCAAGTTTTTTTTAAAAGCTTACACTTTTTATGTTATCAGTGTTTCATTTGTGTAGAAGTGCGATAATGTTGACAAACGATGTAATAGGGTTGTATCGATACACCTTTTTGCCGATAAGATACCGATACTCAAATTAAAAAATATCGGCGTTACCGATATGCTAGTGAATTAAAATTGAAAGTAAATTAAATACAATGTATGATTTACATATCACACACTAAATCAAAAACAGTAATCGGTGTACTTGTTATTTAACTGAAGAACATCTGAGCTGTTTGATTTGTGCCTGTTGTTGCGATTTGTATGTTGTATTGGCAATAAGAATATCGTTGATACTGAGGGAATTTTACAGGAAAAAAACCATTTGCAAAAATCTTTTTTATTTTTTTTTTTAATTTTCTGTCTGACAAAGTAAACAGAATTTATTAACAGATTGGTAATATTTCGATTTGACACTATATACGTTGAACAATGTACATATGTACATTCATATAGGCTGTTTTTTAAGACCGATAGAACGTAGGAAAGGGTTAACTGACATACTGGCGGCTCAACGGGTTTGTTAACTATGTACGTAGGCATCTATTTGTTAGGTGTAAACAGGTAGCTCGTCGATCGGGTGTTTCTGTAAGAATTGGTAGCCGTTAGCGATTACTGGTTTATTTGTTTGTGTTGCGTCAGAATTGGCAAACCAACATTAGTAGAGGTATAGTTTATTTATTATTGTTTATTTTTTCATATTCTGTATTTTGTTTGGGTTGGAAGAAGTCGGTAATTGTTAGATTATGATTCATTCTCGTATTCCATTTGTCTTAAATGTTGGTATAAATAGAAGTTGTTTAGACACACAATTTGTAGATAAGACACGAAGAATGTTGATAACGTGTGTAGCGGCATAGAAAATGCATTCCATTCAGCTAGATGTCTAATAAAATTAAAACTTTTACTGTTTTCAAAGGTTGTCCATATTAAATAAATAATTCTCTTTCTGAATAGAAAGAAAAACGAACTCATGCCTAAAAATTAAGATTGTTCTTGCTAATTTTATCGGAACTCGTATTATCATAAAATCGCAATTTATCTGTATGGAGGATAAATTAGTTTCTAAGCACATCTTCCATATAAATTTTATTATTTTTTTTTTTTATTTTAATATAAAAATGAGATCCCAATAATTATTCTTATATTCATTAACATATATATTATATATAATTTATTAAGTCGTTTAATATATTGTACCATTATCACTACTATTAAATTTGTTTGGGGACATCACTATTGATTTTTCATTATTTTAGACTTGTTTTGAATTTGAATTGATATGCAGCCGGACGGAATTTGTAGGCGAGGTAGCTATCTGTACTGGGCTTTTTGAGGTTTCTCTGACGTACTTTTCGCAATTTTTTACCCTCTTCACATCATAAATTTTCTAGTCAACGTTTGTCTTGCTAATCAATTTTCTAGTTTACAAAATATCTTCATTTCAATTTCCAAATTGCAGAAGGGATTTCTTATTTATTTTTCATTTTTACTGTATTGGTGTTGTTTATGTTCTGACGCAGCCAACTTACGAATTAATAACTATGAAAACAAAACACATCAAGTTTTATAATCTAAATTCAAAGATATTGTTAAGAATTAATAGAACAGAAAAAAATTATAAGCAAGCATTAAACAAGCTTCCTTTTCCCTTACATCTTCAAATAGGAACATACCATAATATAAATAAAACCTAAATTTTAACTGGCAGTTGTTGCATAGAAGCGGCAGATTTAACAATATATATATCGATTTGGATAATTTAAAGTCAATTAAACAAAATCCTCAAAAAATCATGGAAGAAGATGAGAGGGGCAAACTTTTCGTCGGAGGCTTGTCCTGGGAAACCACTCAGGAGAACCTTTCTCGCTATTTCTGTCGTTTTGGAGAGATAATTGATTGTGTAGTAATGAAGAACAATGAGAGTGGTCGCTCCCGAGGATTCGGATTCGTTACATTCGCCGATCCAGCTAATGTCCAACATGTTTTGCAAAGCGGTCCTCATACATTAGATGGCCGCACAATTGATCCTAAACCTTGCAATCCACGAACTTTGCAAAAACCAAAAAAGGGTGGTGGTTACAAGGTATTCCTTGGAGGTTTACCTTCTAATGTTACTGAAACTGATTTGCGTACGTTTTTTGGACGCTATGGAAAGGTGACAGAAGTCGTTATAATGTACGATCAAGAAAAGAAGAAATCACGTGGTTTTGGTTTCTTATCTTTCGAAGAGGAGTCGTCCGTTGAGCATGTTACCAATGAACGCTATATTAATCTTAATGGCAAACAGGTGAGTTTAATATTTTAAATTTGTTTGAATTTAAGTATATATATAATAATAGTACTAATTGTTACAAGAGTACACGTACTGCAAAAAATTGTAACGAGAGGGAAAAAAGCGAAAAAATGAAAGTAGTCTAGTTTATAATTGTTGCGCTTGCTACCTTTTAATTTTTGCAGCAACAAAAGCAATTTTATTTAGCAGGCTTCTCGTGGAATAAAATAGAAATAGTCAAAAAATAAAATATTGAACAAAACTAGATTTAATAAGTGGAACAATCAGTTTCAAAATGCTCCACTTATAATATTACTACGAAATAATTACAATAAAAGCGTGAGCTGTTACAACATTAAAAACTTGCTGCTATATGCATACCAAAAAACTAGCAATATAATTTATTACTAGCACATTTCTTAAACTATACCCAACGAACTCTGCTAACCATTTGTTGACTTTAACATCTAGCGTATAGTTTATTCTTAACACATTTTTTAATCTGTAGCCAACGAACAAGTAACAATTTGCTAAGTTTTGAAATACAGCGATTTAACTGAAAAAAAAAGATTCTCGAATTGAAAAATTCAACGAAATTTCAGAACTGATTCATAGTCGTTATACATTAACTCTACCAAGAAGCTGTTAAGCGTAATCGGCATTCTAGTTGTACACTACACACAACTAACAGCTAACCTTTTGTAGTGCATATTCCCGTTGATCATTTGCAGTCAGTCCTCCAGGGTGTCCATGCAAGTCACGTGATTTTACGCCGGTCAGCTAAAGTATTTTCTCCACGTATTTCGTATAGAATTTATTTATTTTTTAATAAAATTAGGTTTTATGCACATAAAAACATAAATATTACAAAATGTTTAAGATTTTGTTTGCTTTTTAAAAAATGGTTTTACTTTGTTTAGCTAGGAATATTCGTGATTTACTTTTTCTCTTAAGCAGTCAGCTGGTTTATGTTTTAGAATATATTGCTGAGGTTACCAAAGAGACACATTCTTACAAAGTTATGTAAGATATATTACCTGTAAAAAGTCCATAATCGAGTCATTTGCAAAATGTAAACAAATTTCTCTATAAAAACAATTGCAATTTCGTAATTTGTTTACTTATCTTTTCTGCTATCATTTGTTATAATTTTTTATGGTTTGTAAACTTTTAATTGACGACAAGTTTTTAAATGCTATTTTTTTAAAGCAATTACTGCTAATAAAGTAGCTCCCGGCATTTTTAATTACTTAATTTTCAATTAATATTTTAATTAAGACAGTATTCAATATAAATAAACTAAACACAGTATATGAAAATTAGATGTTTTCTGGTGTTTTCAAAAATTAACACTAAAAACTTTAAATCATGTGATTAACAGGACAACATCAAATCGCCGATGTGATTTCAAAACTGTTCGTGATTTAAAACCACGTGATTTTTAGAACATGGCTGAATGTATTTATAAAGACATTCAATCGAAAAAATAATCAAATGATGTTACCCAGATGCTGTAATTAACCCTTCGTTTTTAAGGAGCTACAACCGTAGCGCTACATTCCATTTAAGGGTGATGTAAAATAATTTTGTAATATTATATTTGCCATGCGATCCTTGAGATAATGGATCTTGTTGCTCATTGACAAGGCTCAGCACACGACACCATTGTATTTAACAAAAGTAATGTAAAGGCAGGTCTTTAAAAACTTTTTTATTCCTTAGAAAATTTTATCATATCAGCACCAAACAAACCCCTTAACAAAGGCTAAAAAACTATAATGATTATTATGTATATTATGTGTTATTCACAATGTTTTTTTTTTCTTTTAAAATTCATGTAAGTTATCTAACTTTTATTTATTGTTAATGAACACTTTTAACTTTGAATTAAAAATCAAGTTGTTACTAACTGAAAGTTTGTGAACTTTTAAATTAAATTGATGTAACTAAACATTGTGATAACGTCCATAATATTATAGCGGTATTCAGTGTTTGGTGCAAATACTCTTGTAATAGTGGAAATGTAAAATATCGTAGTTTTTTTATGAAATCCAACAACAATAAAAGAAGCTACGATATTTTGCATTTGCACTTTTGCAAGACTATTTGCACCAAACACTGAATGAATACCGCTTATTGTAATATTTTTACTTTACTATATCGTTGCAAATTTGGATTGAAAGTACATATTGAAGTAATTCATACTTTTAAGACAGAACCAAAACTGACACTGAAGATGGCACATAGCCAAAGTCGGTTTGTCTCCAAACCAAACTTGACAAGGGATGACGGAAATTCGTTCCAATAATCTACAACAGGACCAATTGTTAGATGTTCTTATACACAAACTATTAATAACAACCCATGTAAACAAATATACATTTAAAAAAGTCATTGAAAATTTCAAAGCACAGACTGTTGTTAAGTAATTTAATTATGCTGCCAAATTGGTGGATCAGGCTTTTAAAAGGATTCTAAAATTTGAATAAATAAAGCAAATAGTAAAACGTTTAAACAATTTTGCTTTTAAAAAGGCTAAAGAGAATGAAGCTTAAATAAAAAGCTAAGAAGCAAAAATACGGCTGTTATTATATTCATGTGTTCAAAAATGTTTATGAAGTATACACTAGGGAATCATTTTATAAGGAATTTAATTTTACAAACTTGCATTGGGTGAACCGGCTATTGGCTGTACACTGTGATACAAAAGTTGAGATAAAAATTATTCAGGGATTTCTAATGCACCAATTCTATTTTGTTGGAGTTCATAAATGACGAAAATACCGTTGGTTTTTTTAGGCCACTTCATAAAGTGATTTTATAACGGTAAATGTAGTGAAAAACGGGTTTTCGTAGATTTTCAGATTTAAACAGTTGTAACTTCTTTGCTTCCCAACGCATTTCTTTTAACTTTTCGTTGGTTAAAAGTAATATTATCTTTCAACCAAGACATATTTTTTGTAAATCGACTAACAAATGGCTAAGTTAAAGTCGTTGAAGTGTACAAAAAAACGCATTAAAAATGTATTTTTTTCCTCAGGCTATAAGTTGCTTATGAGTTACCAAACACTATAGATATTTATAATTGGAAAAAAAGGAAACTAAAGCTTTTCAAAATGGGTAATAACGGTAAAATCGGATAAAAAATAAAAGACCTATGCATATTTTTGTGCTTTAACTTTTTGGTTTTTTATTTAGAAATAACTTGTATTTCTCTGCTTTTTATAATCTTCGCTGTCAGTATTCCGCTTTAAAGACCAGCAGTAGGTAGAAAGCATACTGATTTTATTTTTTCCTAAATAACGTTGTTCAAATGTTAATATTTCCTGGTGAAAGCGTTCGCCTTGTTCATCACTCATCTGTCCTAAATTTGCTGGAAATCTTTCCAAGTGAGCATGCGGATAGTGTAGTTTTATTGGCATTTTGCAACCGATCGCATGGTAGGCAGACAGCATATTGTTTACTATTTGCTCATAATTTTCACTTTTTGTGTTTCCAAGGAAATTTTCACACACTGAAACGAAGCCTTTCCATGCATTTTTTTTCTGCAAGTGTCATTTGTTGCATGAAATTTTCATCTGTTACTAATTTCCGTATATGCAGACCAATAAAGATACCTGTTGATTATAAGTTGGTTTTTATTGTGCATGCGTTCATAATATATTTTTTACCTTTTAATTTTCCACTCTTTATTCGTGGAAAAACCTGTTCAAGATGAATGTGGGTCCATTTTTATCAAGTGCTTTCACGAATTACTTTATCAAACCCAACTTTATGTACAGCGGAGGTAAAATAATATCTGTTGGATTAACTAATGGGATATTTATGCTATTTTTTTCACCAACAATAGCTATTGTACGCGGTTTCCAATCTCCAATGTTTGGAGGAGTCTCGGCTGTCCCATTCACAAAAATAGCAGGGATACTTTGTGTTACCACCTTGCATTCCATTCAAATCTGCTACAATCAGCCACTTGTGTGCATTGTAATCTATCACATTAGGTATTAGAGCCATACTATCATATGATTCTTTGATATTAGTAGCGTAAGCCAACGGTACTAAAGGAAGTGATCCATCATTATGCAAAAGCACTGCTGTCAAACCTTAAAACAGAAGTTTATCTTATATTAATAAAATATAAGATTAAAAGAACTTTTTATATTACTTTTTGTTGAACTATCAATAAATAATCGCCATTCTTGTGGGACATGATTATATCCAAGTTGTTCAATTTATTTACATCATTGCTGTAAGCCAAATCAATATTTTCAGTGCTTTCGTTGAATAGTGATCGAAACAAACTAGTTTCCTCGGTCTTCCGAAATGTAATGTTTACATTTTTTTTGCAAATACTTCCACTGTTTTAATCTGGAACCTAGGAGCTCGGCCTTTTCGACAAATCTGAATCGCGAACAAGATCATGGAATTCCGCTTGGGAAACAAAGTGTTGTTTATTCAATTCGCCTTCAGGTGGAACATATTCTGATGCTGGGCTCATAGCTTGGCTTGAAGATGGTTCAAACTCAGATGAATCTGGTGATATTTCTTTAACAAATTTTGGAACAGCGTCGTTTTTCTTACGCAGTACAGCCTTAATAACACTATCAACATTTGCGTATTTAATCTGTTGTCTTATTTTGAAATGATATCCTTTCGTTTTTGATAAACAGAAATATCAATTACTTTCTCTATACACACGTAGTGGAAGCCAGTTGACAGGTTCGATAAACGGCATAGCAAAAGAACCACGTGGATCGTTTTACCAGGATCTTAGTGTTGTGTAACACGATGAACAACAAACAGATGGTATATACCATTTCCCCCGTACTAAGCAACGACTAAAATATTCTTCATATAGGGGAATAATATGTGTTTTTACCGACACATCTATTTTATGTCGTTTATCCACAAACAATCCACGTATAAAACAAAAATTGTTGCTTTTATCACACATTGCTATTGAATATAGTTAAGTTTCTTATCTTTGCAAAATTTTAAAATTAACAGTTTGTATTAATTAACTTATTAATAGTACTTTTATCAAATACCACTATTGTTTGTATCAAAATCACTCGGACGCTTACTGTTCACTTGCATAAAATAGATTGTGCCAGCTTTGCAACCGTAGCCCTTTTATACTAAATTCAGCAGTATAAAAGCGCAATAAAAAAGGAAAGGAAAATACTTTACATTTTTATGACAGATGCATATCTGGCAAAATTAAAGTAAATCGGATAATATAATTGGGTTTTATTCACATTTTACCGCAGGTAGTCAATATCGATCAAATTTGCGTCATACAGCCACCCTTGCATATCGCGGTAGGATTGTATCAGCTTAGAAGGTCAATAGTATTTAGTATGGTATAAGAATTAAGAACTATAATACTGTGCTATTTAATTACCTGCATTTCACTTACCTGTATTTTTTTGTCCAGCTGCATAAAATATTATATAGAAAAAACAAAATATTCTGCGTATGTGCACGAATTTTCCTTCAAACTTGAATGTGCAGCTAAATGATGAGTGATGAATAAGGCGAACGCTTTCACCAGGAAATATTAAGAATTGAACAACGTTGTTTAGGAAAAAAATAAAATCAGTATGCTTTCTACCTACTGCTGGTCTTTAAAGCAGAATACTGACAGCGAAGATTATAAAAAGCAGAGAAATACAAGTTATTTCTAAATAAAAAACCAAAAAGTTAAAGCACAAAAATTTGCATAGGTCTTTTATTTTTTATCCGATTTTACCGTTATTACCCATTTTGAAAAGCTTTAGTTTCCTTTTTTTGCAATTATAAATATCTTTAGTGTTTGGTAACTCATAAGCAACTTATAGCCTGAGGAAAAAAAAATACATTTTTAATGCGTTTTTTTGTACACTTCAACGACTTTAACTTAGCCATTTGTTAGTCGATTTACAAAAAATATGTCTTGGTTGAAAGATAATATTACTTTTAACCAACGAAAAGTTAAAAGAAATGCGTTGGGAAACAAAGAAGTTACAACTGTTTAAATCTGAAAATCTACGAAAACCCGATTTTCACTACATTTACCGTTATAAAATCACTTTATGAAGTGGCCTAAATAAAAAAAACCAACTGTATTTTCGTCATCTATGGACTCCAACAAAATAGAATTGGTGCATTAGAATCCCTGAATAATTTTTGTGTATTACAGTGTAATTTAAGTACTAGAGGACATGATTTGACTTTGCTTTTAATAAAATCGTTGTTTTATTAAGCTACAATGAATTAACTTGTTTATATATCGCTTGAATTGCAATTCTAATCGACGAATGTTGTAATGTCATAAAAATTATATAGTTTTATTTTAAACTTGAAAAATGAAACGCGCAAATGCTTTTTCTACTTCCAAAGAGAGATAAATTTTAATGTTACATTTCAGTGAAACAAATGCCGTCCAAATAGCATAAAAAGTAAAAAGAGGAACGACAGTTGTTTAACCACCATTGGTAGATATGGTAAAAATACTTATACTACATTTACACCTAAGAAAAATTTAGTAGATTTCAGCTCAAATCTGGAAGAAAATCTCTGCCGTTTACACCACTGCTTTTTGACGTATTATTGGATTTCATTTTCATAAAAAAAAAACAGCTGGCTGAAGAAAGAATAAAAAATTGTGTCTAAACCTAATTAAATCCGTGCTACAATTGTTCTTATACACATAATTACATATGTAATATTACTTACACTTTATTATTGTTTTATCCATATTGAAACCACTTATTTTAAACTTTTATTATTTTTTAATGTTGCTGCAAATATTTTGTTTCTACCGCGCTTTTTTTTTTGTTACAAATGTCAAAATTTTCTTGTTCAGTGCTGCATATTTCAGTACATTAGCAAAACATACATAGTTGCATCATTCAGTATTGAAAGATTTTGTGAGATTTTGCCAAAATCTAGTTCGTAAGTAGATTTTGTTTTGTATGGGTAATCTGGTAGAAATGAACTAGATTTCGCTCAAAATCTCATAAGTACCAGATTTTGCGTAGGTGTAAATGTAGTATTAATTTATTATAGGTAAAAGAAGGAACAACGTTTCAAACAAACAAAAGATTTCACCAAATTAATAGGAATAATATAGCCTTCAAAAGTCAAAAATTTTGTAATTACCAAGTATCTGGTTTACAATATACATATATTCGTCCATAGCTGATGTAATTAATTCCTTATTTAAGTGATGAAAGGTTTTTAGCTTTTAAGAAATAAACTTCTTATCTGCAGTTAGTTATTTGTTTATTAGTAGGCACCTATGTGCGTTTAAATACTGCATCAAAAGTAAGGCTATGCTCCTTACAAGCTAAATTTATTTACAAATTAAGATACTTTTTTACCGCATTATTCAATAGCGTTTCTTCAATTTTGTGAGCAAAAGGAACCATCATCATAAAATATTTTATGGTATTCTAAAACTTTACATTCTATGAACCTCCAACCGGAATATGTAAATTTGTGACAACATATTCATCAATTTCTCTTATGTAACTAGATTTTAGTACTTCTGTGGCGGCTAATAGTTACCCCGTTCGTTCTGTTTTTATGGCGCAAATGGTTGATCGCAAAGATTTTCCATTTTTAGAATCTTGTCTAATTTTTAAGTTGTCTTGTTAATGAACATTCATTAAATTTTAAAACGAAAAAACACAAGGTTATTACCATAAAACTTTCAAACCCATGGAAAAAAGTTTTTAAATTTGAGTAATTATACTACCGAATAGCAAAATCCATTCGTACTGTAGAAGGTTAAAGCTCGAACTTTTTGTTTTCTCACTATCATGCGTGATCACTCTCGATTCAAAGTACTATAACAACGAGGTAAACGATTCATAAAAATTTGGTACATGTTATGACCAACTCTACTTTATTCTTATTTTAATTGAATATGTAATTATTGCTTTGATTTTTAAAAGGTGGAAATCAAAAAAGCTGAACCACGGGATGGATCAAGCTCTCAGAATGCTAATAACAGCACTGTTGGGGGAGCTTATGGAAAACTGGGCAATGAATGCAGTCATTGGGGTCCACCCCATGCACCAATGAATATGATGCAAGGGCAAAATGGACAAATGGGAGGACCACCACTGAATATGCCACTTGGCGCTCCAAATATGATGCCTGGCTATCAAGGCTGGGGGACTTCTCCACAACAAGGTGGATATGGTTATGGCAACAGCGGGCCTGGTTCATATCAGGGATGGGGCGCACCACCTGTCCCTCAAGGCCCCCCAGCACAATGGTCAAATTACGCTGGACCCCAACAGACTCAAGGTTATGGTGGTTACGATATGTACAATTCCACATCAACTGGTGGTCCTTCAGGACCATCTGGTGGTGGCAGTTGGAATGCCTGGAACATGCCACCAAATTCGGCTGGCCCAACAGGTGCACCTGGTGCCGGTGCTGGTACAGCTACTGATATGTATAGTAGAGCCCAAACATGGGCAACAGGTGGTCCTTCAACAACTGGACCTGTTGGTGGTATGCCACGTACTGGCCCAGGTAATTCAGCTTCAAAGTCTGGTTCAGAGTATGATTATGGCGGTTATGGATCCGGTTATGACTACGATTATTCAAATTATGTTAAACAAGAAGGTGGAGCCTCAAACTACGGAGCTGGCCCACGATCAGCGTATGGTAATGACAGCTCTACGCAACCTCCATACGCTGCCTCTCAGGCTGTTTAAATTATCTTAATGCCTAAGTTTAATACCTGCTGCTAAAATAATGCTGCTGCTGTTATTCATTCAATAAGAAATAGACAAACAAGGAAATAACAGACACCACACCACAACAACCATAACAATAACAAAACAAAATTGCAACCATCATTATAACATCAACAAAATTAAACAAGGTGAACATATTTTAAGCTATAGCGTCGTCTGTTTCGTACAGTTGTTAAATATTAAATTTCATATATATATATATATAATAATAATAAATAATTAATTATAAAAAAAGATCTTATAAAATGAAACAAAATATGAAACCATATATGTATGTATAACTATTCAAAAACCAAGTTTATATAAATACTTATATAAAAATAGACACAAGAACATGAATGAATGAGAAATAATTTTTAATAACATCTAAAAATTTATTATTTTTTATATATACATATAAACTTTACTACTATATACTACCACTAAAACCACAGTTGCAAAATCGGAGAGTAATTAAATGAAAACATTAATTTATAATTAACAATACGAAAAAATGCAAAATTAGTTAATTGTAATGTAAACCAACTGCTAAAAAACTAAAGTTATAGAAAAAAAAAGGAAAAGAATAAAACTAAAAAAAGAAACACAACAAACATGTTTTAGGATAAAGAAGAAACACACACAAAAACATTAAAAATAGGGGTTTAAAAAGTTATAAAAACATATTTTTTTTTAGAATAACAACACTATATAAACACGTCATGACTTAAAGGGAAAGCAAACTTGTAAGGTAAATTAATTAAGCTTGCCACGGAAACTTCTCAAACGAAAAAGACTAACAAGTTCCAAATGCTGACTTTAGTTGTCTTCGGTTTGAATTTTTCATTGAAAGTTTTTAGATATCACAAGGGTTTTCGCTTTTTGAAAGGACGTGTATAAGTTTTTTATATATGAAGTTTTTAATGATTTAAATAATTTCAAAATTACTTTTTAGCTAAAAATGTTCTTTATTTATTATTTAATTACAAGGTAACTTAATGTTAAAGCAAAGAAACAAATGTGTCTGCAAGTAAAACTATTAGATATCTAGAATACAACAATGGATTACATTTAAACCAAATTAAATTAAAATTAAACTACTACAGACATTAATAATATAGTTTAAAACCTACAGTTAGACATTTGCATATATATAGTTAAAAATGTTAATATTTAAAATTAAATATTTATAACTAAATATAATGAAAGAAAACTACAAATAGCATTAAACGGGATAAAAGAAAAAAAATCAAAAAGCATGTTTTTTACTTTTAGCCTCTACTTTTACAATTACTCTTTCTCAGTTGTTTTTAAGGATTCTTTTAATAATTTTCTCTTTTTTATTTTTAAAACATTTTTAATTTAAATATAACTATTTTTGGTGAATTGTAGCTTACACATATATATATATATATATATATATATATATATATATATATATATATATATATATATATATATATATATATAAATAAATTATATTATAATCATACATTAATTAATAAAAACACAAAACCTTTTTACCTTTAAACAAATAGCAAATTAATAGTTTAGGCGTGAGTTTTTATGTTTCTCTTTTTTTTTTGGTAAAGTAAATGACGTTTTTATTTTTAATAAGCTTTAGTTAAAGTCGCCCTTTTCTTCAAGATGCTCTATAGAAACAACAATAAGTAAAGTTGGTTTTCATAACGTTTTAGTTTATATCACAAAATAAAGCAAAAGAAAAAAAAATGATCGAATTAATACAACATATTTTCAATAAATTATATAATTAATACAAAAAACGAAAGTGTGTGTATATACTTTTATTTTAATTCGCATATGTATGAAATAAGTGGAATTTCTTTTTTGAAGATAAATTGGACAAAAATAGCAAAAGATTAACAAACACCACCAATCGCCCTTAATATATTCAATAAGTGAAAAATTACATGAAAGTATGAACAAATATTCTATTAAGTAAATTAAAAAAAAGTGCAACAATTATGCAGAATATCATCAAATGAATATGAAGGATAATTATATATTATCGATTTTATTATGTTTTGTTTGGTGATTATGGATATTTACATTTACTTGTATCGCTAGTTAGACTACATTCACATAACTGAAATTTTTGTTTGTGAATATGAGGTATAGAAAGCAAGTGCCTCTATATCATCTGTCAAAAAAAAATCATCCACCACATAAAAAATTTTATTATGTAAATGTAGTCTTACACATATACATTAATTTTAAAAATCATAAGAAATGTTAAAAATGGTATTGCCTTTCTTTTTTTTTTGTGTTAATAATTTTAAGACATAGTTAATCAACTGAATATACAAATTTGAAAGCAAAAAAATAGTTAAGAGTCAAGTTAATCTTTTAAAGCAGATATAAATTTAATCCTTAGGAATTACAGCAACAGCACACTTTTTCAACATCGTTAAAACAGTAGGAAATATAAAAAAAGTAAACTTTTAATAATTTCTAATTAGAAAACAATGGTTTATACATGTATATTACTCTATAGCGACTATATAAACCATTTCACATATATTTATATACAAATAATGAAATATGTATATTTTTCTTTTAAAAAAAAAATGTTGCAAGTTCTAAGTAAAAAGTAATAATATATCTAACCTTTAAAATTAAATTGAAAAATGTAGATGAAAAAATGAAAATTTTTAACCTCACAACACCTGATAAACATCGTTATGTATTTCATAAAAAAGTAATATAAAAATACTTTTAGTTTTTTCCATTTAATATAAATCTTTTATAACAGCGTAATTAGATCTATACTTTTAAATATAATTAGTTAACTTTAAAGAAAATGGAACACTTTTTAATTTCACAGAAGAAAATCATATTTTAAGAGCAAAGCAATTATTTTAACCACAAGAATATGTAACGTAACGTAAACAAAAATTTAGCATTAATTTCTATACAAACAAACGAAATTTTAATGTATAGTAACTTAATGTTAAAATTAAATTTTAAAATTATTCAGAATTAATCCTTAATGAAAACAAAAAAAAAACTGACTGTTAATTGTAAAACAATTTCTTTAAATTATTTTTAACAAAATATTCAATATAACTATGATTTAAAGTTAAAAATGAATGAAATCAATACACATAAATACTATATACTTAAACAATTAAATACGACAACACACAACCATTCACCATATGACACTAGAAATTCTACTTGTCACAAGATTTTTGTTTATAAATTTTAGCAAAACTTTCATATGATATACACATACACACATGTTAAATTTATATACATATTTATCAACTTATTACAGTATGGTAAAGGATATGGATATATTTTTGTCTATACGTACTACTCTAAATTTCTACCCTTACATTTTTTTAATATATATTAAAACTATTTTAAATCGAAAAAATTTATGTTTTTAATTTAATGGCGGTATTGAGTGTTATGGTGCTAATGCTCTTGGAAAAACTCAAATGCAAAATGTCCTATCTTTTTTATGAAATTCAATAGGAAATTTGTGTATTTTGATGTTGGATTTCTTAAAAAAGTTACGTTGTTTTGCATTTGCAAGACCGTTTGCACCAAACACTGAATACCGCCGATGTAAAAAATATGTTATTACTGCACAGAAAAACTGAAATCTGATTTCAATTATGAATAGTGGATATTAGATCACTTATTTTATATTAAAGTGTAATCTGTAACGAAAATATTAACTCAATTACAACTGGAACCGAAAAAGTTTAGAAATGTAATCACCCCTATTCTGCATTTCGATTACGTTTCCGCATTCAGTACCTCATGATTCGAAAAAAGGCATTCCAATAAAAAAAAACAATCGTAAGAAAAAGAAGACCGAAGTATTTTCAAAACCAGCTGTTGGAACGTGCGAAATAGAAAAAAAAAGGAAATTTTAAAAACATTGTTAAATAAAATCAATTGTGGTGCATTAAAATAGTGATGCAATCATTAAATCAAAAAAGAATTAAATATTGTGAGAACTGTAATTAAAAATAAAAAAATAAAAAGCACGAAAAGGCAAAATAGCCAGAAGATACGTAAGAGGTATTTGTGGCCAAACCCTTCCAGTGTGAGGAATTCTGTCGCAGCGGAGATAAAGATAAAGTTTCTTTGTTTTAATTTCAAAATGATGAGGAATCGATAGCATCGGAAGATGGAAGAACAAAAAACAATGTTTTCAACCTGCAATAAATTAAATAATAAAATTCACATTTCAGTACAAAAAGAAAACAAATTAAAAAAAATTGCTAGGAGCATTAATATGAAACCTTTAATTGCATTTTATATTTGAATTTGTTTGCATTATACACTATTCGAAGCTAAACAAACCAAAATCGAAGACTCCGCAGCTAAATACGCAAACGTAAACATTTCAGTCGAAACGAAACGCAGAATATCAAAGTCGCCAAACGGAGAAAATTTCAATTCGAATCGAAATGTGTTATAGGGGTGTTGAATATTTAGAGAAAACTATTTTCGACCAAAATGTAACTGATTCAATTACAATAGGATTTAAAATATTTACTAGTTTTTGAGACTTGTAACCAGTGACCGCATATAATGATTAAAAAAACCAACAGAAAAATGCTACAACTATTGCGTGCATTAATTTTTATTTGTTTAAGTTTTGTTAAAAAAATACTTTAATAATTATTTTCAAATTATATTTCTCGCTTAAAAAATAATGGTAATTTTTTATGTTTTGTTTTTTGCTTAGAAAATAATAGGATCTGTTCGTAAATGCAGCTCTGCGCTGCATAATATGATTATTATGCGATGATTTTGCTAATCAGCTGTGCATGATGTTTTTATTTGTTTGCATTTACGAACGACATAAGAATGGAAAAATTATTAATAAATTTAATTTGTGAGTTAGATGATAAATCAAGTGATGTGCGATTTTATGTAGTGTTTACAAAAGAAAAAAAATGTAAGAGTAAACAAAGGAAGTTGTTATTAAAAAATTTTATTTATAAAAGTAAAAGGCACATTCCAAAGGTTTTAGATTATTGGAAAGTTATAAAAGAATATCCAGAAGACATATTTTTTGACCATTTCCACATAAAAGTTAAAAAAAATAAATTTAAGTACTTACTTTTCCGTCGCATCAGCCATTTTTTTGATTAGTATTTGCAGTCGTTTGCGCCTAATTGCTGTGTTGCAATTTCTACCGTGTTACATTTACAGTGTTGCCACTGTTTGCATTTTTGAGCATACTGCGCATAATATGCAGCGCAGTGCTGCATTTACGAACAGGCCAATAGTTATTTTGTGAGATTTATACTTTGCTTGGCTCTTTCTAAAAGTATTTTGTCGTTTTATTTAATTTCTGTTAGTTAACAAGTCTCGGTAGAATTATCATTTTGTGCCCTAGAACTGGTATTCATTCACTGATTTAAGGTAACTGTTAACTCCAAAATAATTATTATTTTTGAATTAAAAATAACTATAATTTTTTAAGCAAAATATGAAACTTGAAAAATAATTATTAAAAAGTATTTTTTTTTAATAAATCAACCGTTACAGTCCCTGCTTGTAACAAATAGTACGAAAATCGTAATACCTAGTACAAATCGTTCGAACTCGTTGTAAATTATTACTTTCGCATCGAATTACGTGGTAACCACCCCCCGCGGTCTTCACCTGCAGAAAATCTTTTTGCAAAAAATTACGCGTGGCCGACATGAATATATTAATATGAAAAATGTGTTTTCATTTAAGTTTATGACGCGCATTCGACGGAGTGATTTTAATCATTTGGATTGTTCACAATGGTTGGACCCGTACTTTGTGGGCCATGTTTGGTAAAATGAGAGTGAACACAAAAATATACACATAAGTGTTCAAAAGTAAGGGAACACAAATTTCTATCCCAAAAATAAAATGTAGCTGTATTGGCTATACTTGTTTAATATGACTGCCTACATACTTTCTTTCGGGTAGGTTCTGAAAATCACTTTTTGTCGAAATGGTGGGAAATCACAAAAAGGTGTTCTGTACACAAAAATTTGTGATTTTAAATCGGTCACATAACACACTGCTGGTTTCAAATTCCCTTGTGATTTGTGAGTATTCCACTGTCGATTTTATAATATATTAAATAAATAGCTTAATAGTTCTTTATTGATTTTTGGGCGGAAATAAGTTTATTTTATATAACAAAGCACCTAAAAATAAATTATTTTAGGCATTCTTCCGTGAAATTGTTGTGTTGGTTTTTCTTGTGATTTTTCGTTTGCATATAAAGAAATCGGCTGTTTTCATATGATTTCTTAAAGTAAAAAACACCAAAAAATACGATATCCGTGTGATTTTCATGATTTATGATTTTCAGAAGTAAGACACGAAGAATGTTGATAACGTGTGTAGCGGCATAGAAAATGCATTCCATTCAGCTAGATGTCTAATAAAATTAAAATTTTACTATTTTCAAAGGTTGTCCATATTAAATAAAAATAATTCTCTTTCTGAATAGAAAGAAAAAACGAACTCATGCCTAAAAATTAGAATTATTTAATAATTAATAATATTTGTAGTTCGAAAAAAACAATAAAAATAACTTTTATTTTGTAAGGGAAAAATAAAAATCAATGCACCCAATGGTAATCCGCGTATTAAAGATAATGTTGGTGTACTTCTTAATCTTGTTGCATTTTTCTTTCCTTATAATTTTTTTGGTTGAAATTTGAAGAATAATGATTATTTGCGGTCCTGATCCAAAGTTTAGGAATAATAATTTTTTTTTATCTTGAAATTAGTGATTATAATGCTGAAGGACTTATGAAAACGTGTTCCACCAAAAATCGAAATCGGACCAACAGTTTTGCTGAACAAAACTGTTGTAACAGCCCTATTGTGGTGCTGATATTAACCACGCCGGTCAAACAAAATCAAGATCGAAAAAATGAGAACAGGATTTTACTCAACGCCTTGAAAACTTTAAATTCATATTATTTTTACTTAAATCATGACTAAGTGCATAACAGTGATATTTTTTCGTTTAGAAAAAACATTTTCAAAAAATTTTATTTCAAACTTGAAAATGAAATTAAAAACTATACAAAAGTTTTTACTTTCGAATGAAATATTGCGGATTCGGAATAAAAAATAATGCTGTATTTCTGCTTAAAAAGTTAAAATCAGAAATTTAAAAAGCAAGGTATTTTATGGAAATTTAGTTTACAAGGATTGAAATGCTATAAGTAATTTGCTTTGGTTTCCGATATTAGCTTACACGTGCAGTTTTTCTTTTAAATTCAGATTTAATTGTTCTGGTTTCAAGCCTAAAATGAATATGCGAAGTGTAAAAACATTCCAATTTAATAATTCGGAAATTAGCTGGCATTTCCATATATTTTCCCATTTGCACTTTAAAATTTTAATACAAATGTTATTTTAACATCATAAAAAAAAAAGAAATTATTCGTAAGTGAAATAAAGAATAGCTACAACATTCGGAAATTTCTACTTGCGAATAAAATATTGTGAATTCGGAGCACAGAAGAAATTTTAGTTATCAGAGTTGTACATGCTGAGTTTTAAAACTAAACGCTAGTAAATATTGCATATACATTATATCAAAACTAAATAAAAGCTTGTTACTTTTAGTTGTATTAATAAAATTTCAATCCTACCCATTCGGCTGAATATGGGCTTTACTCTTGAAAGGCTTGAAAGGTCTTGTTTCAAACTCGTCTGCGTTGTCTACTACCTTTATATACAGTGCATCGCTTAAGTTCTAACAGAATAACCGCTGGATAAGGCGGGATATCTTTTTTTTCAAGTACTTTCCCAAACATTTTTCTAAAAACATTCCAACGTGGAACAAATTTATTGAAATTGGAATTACACAGAATAAGAGCTCCGATAGTGTTAATAACAAACATCCAGACTGGTATTGAACTCAAGGTCCGGTATGAACTGGACAACAATCGACTAAACTTTCTTGGAAATCACTCTGATGTTGGGAATAAAGCATTTAACGAAACGATCCAGTTTGCATAACCTTCAAATATGCACGCTCATTCAGCATGTTGGGATTACTTACAGATGACAATTCTGTACTTATTGTTTTAAGCAATTAGTAAAAGTACTCTAGTATCATGTATCCTATCTTTCTCTACTACCAGGAACTCGTTGGCCCAAGATTTATGGGACTTTAGATTACTTTCCCTCGATAGACTTGGGACAATCTTTAGTTTCGACTTGTGCTCAGCCACCCCTGCATACGAATATTGCACAGGTCTCTCAAGCTCGTGTCTTTATATGGCAACCGATTTTTAATTTACGATTACCTTAGTGTCAATCAAGTCTCGTGCTACCACTAGCTTTTACTATCGACTATGGTAATTTCAGACTGTAGACTGGTGACTGTCACCTTCTTCCTCATCACGGAATCTTGCAATTGCTAGCATTTGTTAAAGGCTTAGGTCCACCATGGCATTTACACTTAACAAGTGTCTGCCTGTGGTCCTAAGTCTTGTGCTAGTCAATGCTGGGCATTCACACAATGTGTGTTACCGTCTCAGCCTCTTTCTCCTGAGTATCCTTCGAAGCTGTCCCATCTGCCCCTTGAGGGGTTTCTTGTTCAAGTCTTCAGAAATCCTCCAATGGCCAATAAAAACCAGAGTTCCAACAGAGATTAACCCTTCCACCTCGTGCAAGGCTTCATTGTCCATCTCTACTGGAATCCCACGGTCTAACGCCTTAGAAGAACCTTTAAAGATTGACCCGTTCACCCCTCGCAAGGCCAAAGGAGGAATCCGGAAAAGATTGACAAGACTTTTCCTCTCCGCCTCTTGCGAGGCTTCCTGATTTATCGCTATAATGGAGCAAAATAGGTCTATCCACACAGACCTCCATATGCACAAGTAAGTCGGTATTAAAACTGAAGATCGAATGTATTGAGAGTTCGCATACTTTAGATCAAGCACTCTCTCCACGCATGTCTGACGTATTCTGTTCCACCTCGGATTAGGAATTTTTTACACGAGAGTGTTAACTTCTCTCCGTCCAGACTCTTTGCAGAGATAGGAACCTGTAGACTTTTGAAACGAATTTCCGTCATCCCTTGTCAAGTTTGGTTTTGAGACAAACAGGTTTCGGCTATGTGCCATCATCGAGAACGAAAAATAACACTGAAGATGGCATATAGCCGATACCGGTTTGTCCTTAAAGCAAACTTGACAAAAAATGACGAAAATTCGTTCCAAAAGTCTACATTAAAACATCATGTCGAAATATCAAATTAAAAATTAGATAGCAACCTGTGTTATCGGCCGCCACCACGTGGAGGTGAGAACTTCTGACAGTACACTCAGTTACGGCAAGCCATATTTTTGTGCCTGCCAGCTGACGGCCTTGTTTACTTCACAAATTTGTTTTATAATTTTTATAATAATTATAAATTTTAGTTACTCAATTTTTAAGGACCTAGTGCTTAAAAATTAATAACTCAAATATATAAATAATTTATTTCTTCGTTATCACACATTTTATTGTACTTGTATAAGTAATATTTAGAATTCTCTTGCTTTTACGGTCATACAAAAAATATTTTAAGCAATATACACCTTTTGTTCGTTTAGAATTGTTTTCAAATTGCGAGCACAGGTAAGTCAGCACCTTTTTCTATTCTTGTTTCTCCAATATACTTATATCAGCTTTGCAGCAAGAAAAGTTCTGCAAAGTAAATAAGGACTGCGAAAAGATCTAGCAACAAGCAATTATACTGGATATACGTATGGATGTATATATTTAGGTAGTTTCAGTATTGCATGACTTTTGTAAAAATATATTTCGCATTTTCTCTTTAATGTTTTTCTACAACTGGCAGTAGTTAGTTTTGTAGGCGGGAAAGGTGGCACAACTATGGGAAATATTAACTAAAAGTTTTATGTATATATGTATGTGTTCTGCCGATTTTATCCTACTCCGCAAAAATTGTAAGAAAACTTCCAATAGAATATTTATTAAACAAACACAATACATACATACACACATGTGCATATGTATTTCATATGAAACAAATACCTAATTTATTATTCCTTTTCAAGTAACATTTAAACATTTATTCCTGCTATTTATTTTTCAAACTGTAACGTAAATTTAACAAAATCTGATGCTGAGCAACATAATGGATTTATTTGTTTATTAAATAATAAATATAAACAAAATTGTACAGTAAGTCATTTAAATACAATAAAATAAAATAACACTTCTAACAACATCATAAGTAGAAAATACAAGAAACTAAAAATTTATTATTAAATGAGTAAAGCAAATTATTTTGTGTCTAAGTTATAAAGAGATGGACTGATTTTTATTAATTATCGAATATATTTTAAGTACTTTTTTTACCAAACGAGCTATAATACATACAGTCTTAAAACAAGGAATGGAACAAATGAATGCTCCCAGTTTAGATACAAAATATTTTAAGACACATACATAACTATCATGAACTACTTTAAACTATCAATCAGGTATTTTGATTAAAAAAAAATTTTTTCCCAAAATTGTACGATTTGTAATCAAATAATCGATAATAATCGCTTGTTTGATATACGAGTATATGACCTAATCAGAATATTTGAACAATTGACCAGTTCTATTTTAAGTAAATACGAGTATGTACCAATAACTTTTCCTCTTAATTCTATAGGTTTTTAATAAGAACTCACTATATAATACAAACTTATGTACTTTATATACATAAAAAATTAGATTTCAATAGGTATAACAAATAAGCAAAATTTTTTAAGAAACTAAACATAAATTTTGATTTGTTTAAATTTAAGCTTATTTTAAACATCATATTTAAAACCACAATGTTAAACTAATTTAAGTAACAAAATAAGATGCTGCTAAATTTACCAAAATTCATCTTATGTAGTTAATAATATTTAAAAATAAGCTGACTTCCTAAACGCCAATCTAAATGTTTGTGTTAATACTAAAATTTTAACTCGTGTTTGTAATTTCAATAAGCAGTTACGAACATGCAGACAACCGGTTCTGTTCTGTATTCCGAGTGGAACAAAAACGTGTGGAATTTTAAAATCACTCGGAATTGAACAATTCGAAAATTAGTTGTTCTGCATATTTTGCATATACATACATATGTATGTATATGCATTTTAAAATTTATTGGGAAAATAAATTAAGTTTTATTTAAAGATAACCTAATTCATTTCACAAAATATTTTTAGTGGAATACAGAATAGTCGGAAATTTCCGCTTTAGAATAAAATATTGCGGATTCCGAATGCAGAACAGCTTTGAACAATCCAAATATTTTTTGGTGCTAGAGCAGTACACGCGAAAATTTTTAAATTAATGTCTAGTATTCATTTCTACTTTGCTTAGTGATTCTGCAAACAGCAGTACACAAATTTTCGTTTCTTTATCTGCGAGTAGCTGTGATTTGCTAATTTATATTGTGTTCGCCTTGCAGTATACATAACACACATACAGACACACACACACGGATCAAATTAGTAAACAGCAGCTACTCGCCGTTAAACGAAAATTTGTTTACCTCTGTTTGCAGAATCACTAAGCAAAACAGATATAAAACTAGCGACATATTGTAAAACAAAAAGAATAAATACTATTTTGTGTGATGATAAAAATTGCAAACCAACGATGCAATTTTTAAAGTAATTTGTAAACACGCTACAACAATTTGTAACAGCAGAATTAACGAAAAATATATATGCAGATTTTAAAGGACATTTTAAACCCTGCATAAAATGTACATATATATGTATATTGCAGCTTTAACTCAAATGTAACTTGTAGTTGCAATTATTTCAGAATGTTTTGTATATCGATAAAATTGAGTATATTTTAACAGCGAGTTTGCTTTATGAAAAAATATTTTATACAAGGTTCCTTTAGGTTTGTGTTACCTAATTGGCAGGTGTACCAAACAAACAATGGTAATAGTTGAAATTTATTTAAGCTTTAATTACAACATGAAATCCAACTCTTTGTTGACATCTATTAGTAACTATTCAGATTTAATCTGTGGTGCTGCATGCTATTAAAATTATAATTTTTATTGGTTTTGGAGGGGCAAATTATCCTTTTTCTCCCAGCTGGATCCGCGCCTGTAGAGTTAATTTCACACGTTATTTTTTTTTTTTTTAACTATTTTTGAATAAAATTAAATAGAAATGTTTAGTTGGACTTGGGATACGCCTTGGTATTGAAGAAACCAAATTTTCGATTACTTCAGTACCAATTTTGTTCCACTCCTCAACTATAGCTCTCTTAAGATCTTCCTTGGCTGATATGCTATTTTTTGTACGCGTCTGTCAGATTTATCCCAAATATTTTTAAATGGATTAAAATTCAGTGGTTGGGGAAATTGTTTCGTGTCGTTTTATAGTATCCACTCCTTTACAACTTTAGAAGTATGTTTCGGATTATCCTGTTGGAAGATCCGTTTCCCCAAAATGCCAATTTTAGTAGCAAAAGACTTAAATTTATCCTTTATTTTTAGGTAAATTTAACTATCCATTTTAGTTTCAATGAAGACCAGGTTTTCCACATCAGCAGCTGGCATGCATCCCCAAATCTTGACAGTTCCTACCTTGAGTTTTACTGTTGGTAATGCATTTTGGGTATTCCATCGTATCGAAATATATTAAATTTAGCGTCTCTTCACTAAAAATAACATTTTTACAAAAATCAATGTCATTATTTTTGTGGAGTTTCGCAATCTCGATGACTTTTTTGAGAATAACTTTACTAATAAATGGCTTTTTCCTTGGAATATGACCACGAATATCGCTGGCTCTTAATACTTAGTTTTTTCAAGGTATTTTGCGATCTTAATGGCACTTAATCTTCATTCATTTGCCACAAGTCTGATGATATTTATTTTCTATTGTGTCCGAGCTACTATAATTTTTTAATAATAGTTAGGACTGTAGCACGAGTATTATTTTTTTTTTTTTTGGTAATTCACTGTAGAATTTTTCTTAGTTTCTTAACTTTACAAGAACTTCCCTAATATATTGTTTCTTTCTGTTTTTGTAGCATTTCTTAAGAAAACAACTAGAAACTCATTTGGACTGCTAAATTAAAATTATTGTGGCGAAACAAGTTCAAAAATTAAATACTGTACAGATTTGTTCTCTCTTTATACCAGTGATGGAATTTTCATGTATGTACACTTTTTATGTGTAAATTATTCTAAATGCAATAATTAACATAAAAAATAGTTTGAAACTATAACATTTTGTAAAAATTGTTCTTATGCTACTCTATTTATTAAGCATTTGTATAGTATTTTAGCGAATTGTATTTAGTAATGTTCGCAGTTGAAAATTATGTGCAATGCATCTTCGACTATTCCACAGTGGTCATTGTTCACGGAGTTCGTTACGCCCGTTGTATTTAGTTTTCTTGGTATACGAGCATGTGTGCCTGGCAGAATTCTATTTGCCATGCGTAATTCGGTAATATTGTCGGTATTCGTCTGAGTAATACAAGTGTCTTTATTTGTCTTCGGGAACAACCATAATTGCAATCACTTAACGCGTTGTCCATAATGTTGCCATGTCCTACGATTAGAACCACCTCCTTGATGCTGTCTGTACTCTCTTATCTTACCCCTAATATTTGATGTTATTAAATTGTACTGGATACGATTATGCAACGTCAGGACACTGGACATAGATTCGTTAAATATCGCTATGCTTCTCATATAATTTTCTCTGGCGTATTCCAACCCCATGCCGACATCGAATAGTTCCGCGAGTATGCGGTGTGTAAATTTAGGACTGATGGTGCCCGAACATTTATGACAAAATACAAACCCTGAGTTGCCTGCCTGCCACGTACGTCGAATAACACTTGCTCTAGAGTGTTAAATGTTCCATACAACACTCCAGTTTTCTACTTTACTTCTCCTCATTCTGGTAGCAAAGGGACCGGATTAACGGACCCATGTAGTACTGTTAACTTTAACCTACACCTAGGTTCTACCCGATGATCGTTGAAGATGAATTCCTACCGGTGAAACGTGGTCGTTATGCCAGTGTGATTGGATGTAACGACACAATGCACCCTCATAGGGAGAGGTTGTACATTATTGATTTAATTATTTCCTTTGTTGTCGCCAGCGTATGTCAATACTTCGGTTGCAGTTTATAAGCCATGTAATATGGCCCTTGATCTGATGAGTCCGAGGCCCCGTCTATGGTAATGGTCAACGATGTTTTTAATGAACTTGAAAGCATTTTTTTACATGTTTGACTGCTGTAGAATCCATAGAATCTTTTGACGTTGTTTAATACTTCACGAGGTTTTGATTGAAGAATTATTGCTTGATATGCCCTCCCGAGATATTTTATTGTATTGGAGTCTTGTGCTTCTTGATTGGTATGTTTTAGGGGTTTACGTTAAAATGCGTTACGGGACATATTACTATACATATATATTCCAATTCTTCTAATCTTTGGACACACTAAATAGTCTGCTTGCTATTATATCCCACCATGGCTTAGGCACGTACTAATGATTTCCATTTGAAACCATGCCTACATTCATGTATTCGATCTCACCTATGTTCTTGATTGATTGATTCAATTAGATCGAGCATCGACCAAATAAATAGAACAATGCAATGAATTCAAAACCAAAACTTACCTTGCATTTGATTTCGGGAAAGCTTTCCATGATATCAACCTAAATATTATATGGCTAGCGCAGGCAAATGGTGTGAAAGCTGGCTCACCATCGAAAGCCTAGAGGACCTAGATTACGCAAATGATGTAGTGTTAATTCGCAAGAAAACTAGACAGACTGGCAACTATTGCAACGAAGAATGGACTTCGCATTAATACAAACAAGACAAACCCCTGAGTAATAAAAGGCAGCCAATTCCTAACGTTCCAATTCAGAGGCTATACGCCTCTGCACAACCATCAACCAAAAACTTCAGAGCTAGTTAATCACAGCAGAATACTCAAAATCTGTTGGCCGAGGAAAATCTGGAATAATGCTTAAAAATCAAGAGGAAATAAAACAGAGGAAGCTAAATGTGGGTCACGCTCTACGAAAGTCATAAAAGGAAATTTCGCATTGAACAATTGGGTTAAATATCTCACTTCCACTTTTGAGTAACCATACATACTATATACCATTAAAAAAAAATTTAGAATTTCTACTGGCGAATTGAGCCTTCTTAAAATCCCCCAAATTGCACTTGAAATATCAAATATTATATCACAAAATGTGCGATAATTTTTGGTGTAAAACCGCTGTCGTTTTGAATCTCGTATCATTTAAAAAATTAACGGCTGCTTTGTGATTCTTATGTGTAGTTTTGCATCTGCCGAAGCCTATTTTTGACAGCTACATTGTTGATTTTTAACTCTGTAATTTGCTGGCTTCCAGTGATGTCACCTACATAAGTATTTTCTTATTCCATTTGTGTCGTAAGCGTTCACATACACGATGAAAGACCCCATGTGGTATTAGTCGTATCGATATTCCGCGCTTTTTGTTGGTTGTTCCTCTCCCCATTAATAATTGTTCTCTGCTCTGTTTACAATCTTTTATACATGAACGTTTTTTTTTTGCCATAACCTTGCAAGGCATGGAAAATTAAACGATTTATTACGTTGGAACTTATGAACATATGCAAGCGTCTTCGTAAATTTGTACATGGTAAGAACACAAGCAAAAACAGACCTATTGAGTAATTAAATGACCGTTATGCTAACATTCGATAACAGACCTGTCATAGTATTTCACTCCGAATGAAAGTGGATGTAATGCCTAAATTTGTTTTTATTCCTTTTATTGATGTTTGGGAATCAAAACTACTCAATTGTTCTATGCGCACTGCCATAACTAAAAATAGTACTCTTTAGTTAAGTTGAAAGTCCACACCATGCATTCAACGCTTTTTCCCACGCATCTATCAAAAAGTGGAGTCAGCTATATGTTGCAAATTAAGCGGCGTGCGAACAGGTCAGCTGAAAGCAACGATAACATAAAAAAAGGCATAACGGTATTTACTAATTAAAGAAGACAGGGATGGAAAATAATTTTTAAATAAAAATTTTTAGTTGTGCCTGTTTCTGATTTAGTGTGGATTTTGTACTTAAGTACAACGCCCCTATTCTGCATTTCGATTCGAATTGAAAATTTCTCCGTGTGGATACTTTGATATTCTGCGTTCCGTTTCGATTGGAATTTTTTTGTGTATTCTGCATTATGAGTGTAGCTACGTTTTTTTAACTTGTTAACTTAGTGGCGGAGTCTTTAGATTTTAGTTAAAGGTTTTATTAATTGTCCTACATAACTTTTTTTTATTTGCTTTGTGTTTGTGCTGAAATGTGGAAGTTTTTTTAATTTATTGCAGGTCGAAAACGTTGTTTTCTCTTCCAACAACAGCGTCGGTACTATCGCACATTTTCTTGAAATTAAAACAAAGAAACTATCTTTTTGTGATACAATGATATAAAAAAGATTGAAATATCTACCACGCCGCGGCAAAATTCTTCACACAGGAATAGTTTGACCAGAAATACCTCTTACTTATGTTCTGGATTTTTTTGCCTTTCCGTAATTAACTGATGTGTTTATTTAATGAATGTACCCACTATATATAATTCTTATTTGTGTTAATTATTGAATCACTGTTTTATTGTACAAAACTCCACAGCGCAACAGCTGGTTTTGAAAACGCTTCCGGTCTTCTATTTTTCTTACGATTCAGTTTTTGGTTGGAATAAAATGTATTCGATTCGTGCGTAACTGAATGCAGAATAGGGATGATTATTTCGTGGCGGTTAATATTGACTTTGTGGGCAAACTACTGAACCGGTTGGCCTCAGATCTACACAGATGGCGTCGTAGTCTACTAATGTGGTTGTATACTTTCCAATAAAGATTCTATATGTTCAATATTGATTGCAAGTCGAAACGATTAAGCTAACATTTTTGCGATGGGAGAAGCACACCGGATAAAAAGTATCTCATGTATATCTCTTTTAAATATTATTAAAACAGACATTTTAAAATAGTTAATAAACTCAATGGACGATTCGATTAAATCTGTTGAAAGTCCTACTGCGAGATAAAATCTTGAACAAAATAAATAATCGAAAACTTTGACTGCTACTAACAATTATTAAAATTTACAACAACAAAAATATATATATTTATGGTTTTACTTTATTCGGTCGGATATTTGTTTACTACAAATAAAAACAATTTATTATTTATCCCTTGGTTAAAGGTCTCTGTAACATATATACTTTTAATGTTTAGCAAGCGATGCATAAATATTTCAAATTTAACCTAAATTTAAGACTTTAAGATTTAATATTAAAATACATAACATTTTTATAAACCTGTACACTTCTTAAAAACACTTTAAAAAATATTCTCTTATAACTATTTTTAAACAACAAACGTAATAAAAAATCTTAATCTTTGCACATATTTAAAAATAAGTTATTGTAGTAAGAACTCGAAAATCAGGTAGCAAAACCATTTATTATATAAACAAATTATATATATATACACATAATGACGGTCTGTTTTATAGCATTTCTAGGTTTTAAAATATTTAAATTTCATCGATTAAGTTGTTATATATGGATTAAAATAATATTAAAACTTTTTGAATGAGAATTTTACACGAAAGATAAAATGTTTAAATAAAGCTCGATATAGCTTCACAATATTTAGAAAGTAAAAACATCAATAAGAACATAAATAATAATTAAAGTACATTTAAAATTTACAATATTAAATTTATTAATCTTTAGTTGTAATAAATTGAACACAGTGCCTAAGTAATCAAAAATAAACAAACATAAAGAAAGAAAAACAAAGAAATATCTCTGAAAAGGACATTGTTACTTTTAACCAAAACAAAAATAAATTAAGACAAGATAAAAACAATAACACGAAATTTATATAGAAGTGAATGTTTATTAAAAAGTTTAAATGGTAACCTTAAAAATTACTTAAAGAAATTCCAAATTTAACAAGTAAACAAAACGCGAACTCATTAAAATAAATTGACTTACTCTATAGAAAAACAATTAACACAAGATAATTAATAAAGAAAAATAATTCATTTAATATTTATGAAGTAACATAACCAAATCGACAAGAACTTAACAGTTTGCAATATAATAAGTGTATATGTACATATGTATACTCTTCAGCAGTTTTGTTAAATTTACTTATAAAACAAAATAAAAAATTTGAAAATACATACCAAAAAGAAAAAAACTCCCATTAAAAATGAAAAAAAACTACATGTTTAAATTACTTAATTGCTAAAAATAAGATTATTAATGTCGTCATACATAAATAAAATAAATAATATATTACAAAAATATTTAAGTGTTTAGAGCAGTAATTATGTATAACAAATAAATAGCAGAATAACAATTAATATTAAATAAAAAATAAAACAATGTAAAATTTTAATAGAATACAGGTAGGTAGCTTAATCAACCTGAAGAAATCTAGCTCTGAAGAAATAGGCAAACCGTAACAGGTGTTTCTATTTATATATTTTTCTAATGTGGTGAATTACTACAGTGAAACAAATTTTGGAAAGAAAATTTAATTAATGGCAACTATGAATTGTGAAAAATAAAAGTTTTTTAATGAATACCCCCATACTAAAGTTTTTTCGAATAAAAGCTATATGTCATTCAATTAGTATTGTTCTAAGTGCGTTTAAATACATATTTCGTTTAGATTTTATAACAAAAATATTTTTAGCTTTTCATTGCTATGTTCAATTTTTAGGGAATAACGAAAATAGTATTTTGGCATACAGTATTTTTTAATATAATGAAAGTTTATTGCAATCCTAAAACCGTGATTTATATTTTGTAATGAAAGTTACTTTGTACATCAAGATAATATAATTTACTTATTTTAAATTAAATCAAACTTCCTTGATTGTAGTTATAGTACCAACTTTCTGAACAATTTATAATACGGCATAACATTTAGGTCGTTAGTAGTAATAGTAGTAATTCTTTATTTTTATAATTCATAACAATTACATGTTTACAAAAATAAATAAATAAAAGAAATTTACATACAGCTTTGACATTGTCGTTAGCCGGAAAAATGTGCGTGTTAACAAATATATACAAATTTTACATGCATGTACATATAAATATCTTAATTATTATATTCGTTTATCAAAATATTTCGGTACAATAAAGCATTGATAATATATTTTGCTAAATTTTCCCAATTAAAAAGTTCTCCATTTAGTAATTTCACAAAATTCTCTTCTGATATTGCAATAGTTTGAAACTGTTGAAACCTGATGGAATTCAAAACAGGGCATTGGCATAGAAAATGCTGAATAGATTCGATTTCTCTGGTATTGCACAAAGAGCATTCTTTATTAGTATTTCTTGAAAATCGTGTACCATTTAGGTTTATTAGGTCACATCGAGCTTTTAAAATCCAAGTTATGTAGTTTTAGTCACACAAAATCGTGAAGTATAGTTGTTCTGATGTAAATTGTAGGTTTTTATAAAACGTCTGGCTTTGAAATGCTCTTAACAGGCGTTCATTATGATATTTCATTTCCAGAGCGGTTAACAAGTAGCTTTGATTTTCGTCCCAATGATGTGATGTTGTGCTTGCTTGCCAGTGTATGTTAAAGTCACATCCTAGTTCGTTAATTGTCTTTGCCCAAAATATGTTTTTTTTTCTAGTATTTTAACGCTGTGTGTGTGTGGAAGGCGCGAAGAATTAAATTTAAAAAGTGTTTGATTTAAATAACATAGATTTAGGGTAAGGGTATACAAATGGCAGTCTTGCAAACCTGTTTCTAACATTAAAACATAGTTAGACGTGAAACTGGGTAGTTTTAGTACCCGGTTAATAAAATATCTTTGTAGTTTATCCACCTCTTCAAAGTGCATACATCCCCAAATTTGGGCACCATACTATTGTACGGAACAACTTACAGCTTCAAATAACTGGTACTTTACTTTAAAAGAAATATTGTTTTTGTTTAGAAATGACTTCCACGTAGCATTTATGTTTTTTGCTGCAATATTTCTATTTTGCACGTGTTTTGCGAATACCATTTTTGGAGTTAGAATCACACCTAAGTAATTATACTCATTAACTATTTCCACAGCTTCACCCTTAAATAGCCATTTTTCACGGTAAGATAATCTACCACCATTCCTGAATACCATTATTTTTGACTTTGCTAGGTTTACTTCAAGATCTTGACTTTGATATTATCCCGAGTTTATTTCAGTACTCTAGTCCCTTCTATTTGATTTTTTTAATCACAACAGTTGCCACATTTAAATTGTTCACATGCCGTCTTAACTAGGCATAAATCCGTTCTGCTAACATACAGATCTCAGTTCGCACAGGAATATGGCTCGTGATACTACATCTTAATTAGCCACCAACTTGTTCGCACATCTAGAAAGCGTCGGCTGAATAAAGGGGGAAATGTGTTCGTGGTCTTCTGTGTGGAAAATACGCGTAGATGTTCCTGTTCAATTTAAGCATATTTTGTGTCTCTCATCGAGAATGATTCCATGTGTGTAGTTTGTTTGTGTGATGGTAGAACAGCGCTGTGCGAACACTGTTCGGACATCTATGGTTGAACACGAACAGACCATCAACAGCGATGGTCTTTACGAGCCAAATCCCTGCGTGAACAGCAATCTGGAGGTTGGCAGAACAGATCAATGGCTAGTCAAGATAATGGTCTGTTTCTATTCAAAGAATGTTGTCCAAACTGTTGTTCGCACAAAGCTAGTCTGCCATCACACAAACAAAATACACGCATAAAAATAAAAAATATTGTTACAAAGTTATAGTCAAAGGTGTGTGAAACGACCTATTGTACAAATGTACAAATACGCAATAACATAAACACAAAGCAAAAACAAATTGCGCAGCAGAAATTCCTTAAACCGCGATTCAACAAAAACAATTTCTACAGCAAGCAAAAAGTAAACAAAAGATACACACACACACAAACACATATACAAGACTACTAAGCCAGCAACTGAAATAACAAATGCGCAATTTCGCGTATGTTCGGGACATTTCAAGAAGCGGCCGTGATCTGTATATAAAGGCGCCGTCCACCGCAGAAGAGTTAGTTGACTTTGAGATTTCAAAGAGGGAATATCTGTGCGTACAAAAGTGTGAAGTGTACAGTGTAAATAAGTACTTAGTATAGTTGTAAATAGAGTCTTAATTGCCGAATAAAGTTGTGTACTGGTAAAAATCATTAAGGACTGTGTAATTTAATTTTTACAATTAAACGAACCCTTCAAAATCATTTATTGTGGTAATAAACGTAACAACTGGTGTCAGAAGTAGAATTGTAAAAAATAAAAAGTAAGTAAAATAAAATGAAGTTTGACGAGCTGAAAGTAGATCAGCTAAAAAAAGAGCTGAGCAAGTTTGATCTGCCAACGGCGGGCAATAAGGCAGAACTGCAAAAGAGGCTGATAGAGGAATTCAAGCGACATGGTATTGACATCGGTCTACATGAATTCGAGGAAAAAGAGGAGCTCGAGATATGTACCCCTGCCACAAACACTAATATAGACTTCAACGTAATGTTTGCCGCTATGATGGAGAAAATTGAGAAATTTCAAGAAGCTTCTAAGGCTAACAGCGAAAGACTCTTAGCTGAGGTCAGAGCCAACAACGAGGGGCTAGAAGAAAAGTTTCAAGAATCTTCTAAGGTTAACAGCGAAAGACTCTTAGCTGAAGTCATAGCCAACAACGAGGGACTAGAAGAAAAGTTTCAAGAAGCTTCTAAGGTTAACAGCGAAAGACTCTTAGCTGAGGTCAGAGCCAACAACGAGGGACTAGAAGAAAAGTTTCAAGAAGTTTCTAAGAACAGCGAAAGACTCTCAGCTGAGGTCAGAGCCAACAACGAGACACTTCAGGAAATTTCAGAAGTTATAGGCAAACGAGTTGAAGCTATAGAACTGAGAGTCAGTGAGCTTGATGAAAAATTCTCTGGCATAACGGGAAATGTTGAGGAAAAACTCTCCGGCATAACGAGAAGTTTTGACGAAAAACTCTACGGCATAAAGAGCAATGTTGACGCAGAACTTCATCAGGACCGGTAAGAATAATTCCTGAGCACGCCAGCAAGGTAAAGGCCCCGAGCTTTGATGGTAGCGCACCTTTTAATGTCTTCAAGTTCCAATTCGAAACGGTGGCTAGCAAAAATGAATGGGACAGTGAAGAAAAAGCTATAGAACTAATTCTTGCGTTAAAGGGAATAGCAGCAGCAATCCTTGATAGCTTACCAGCTGGCTGCAGAAATAGCTACGAAGACATAATGGTGGCCTTGCAACGTAAGTACGGTGGCGAACATAAGCGAGAACTGTACAGGATGGAACTACGGGGCAGAGTCCAGAAGCCGAATGAAACGCTGCATGATTTTGCGATGGAAATTGAACGCTTGGTGCAGCTGACTTACCCAGGTGAGAACCATCCATTCCTGGACCAGTTCAAGATAGAAGCATTTGTAAATGGCATACGGGATCCAGGCCCAGGAGAACTCAAAAGTTATATCGAAGCCACAAGTCTATAAGGTGCGGCAACTTGAGGCAAATACGCCAACTTGCGGAGACAAAAGGAGCGAGATAGAAGAGGTGGTCAAGCAAATACTAGAGGAAAGAGGCAAATCTCGCGCAAAATGCTTTAATTGCGGTAAGGTCGGCCACTTCCAGCGCAACTGCAGATCAGCAAAGAAAAGATCAAGATCTGCTTCGCCACCGAGGGAAAGCAAACGGGCGAATAACAACGAATCGCATGTGTCACCGTTAAACTAGATCGAGCTAGCGCTGAGGGGCAAGAGCTAGCTCTCACAACCGATGGCCCCACAATCTCCATTTCCATCATGCAGCAAAAGAACAGCAACCTTACTGCTTGCGGTCTTATCAACGGAAAGAAACAGGTCCTCACCATAGACACAGGAGCATCGCAGTCTAAAATAAGGCCCGATTTGGTAAAAGGAGCAGTAGAACCGCTAAATAATATACGACTACGCACTGCTACTGGGGATTCAGCTACTGTCTATGGAAGAGCCAGGGCAAGACTGACTATCGCAAACATCAGCGTCGACCATGTGTTTGTTGTCGCCGACATATTGGATGAAGTTATTATTGGTGCAGACTTCATGATAGCCCACGGGATTGATCTGCGCATGGGACATCAAATAATGGTATGGCGCAACGTCGAGATACCCCTGGATGTTGGATATGAGAGCAGGGGGGTTACTCTCTATTGCGATGCGAAAGCAAATGCGATGCGAAAGGTAAATGCGATAAGAGAACAATTTGGTACTCTGCATCTCTTACGCAAACGCATTCGCAAAGTAATTATAAAAAGAAGCAACACTGCCACCGAAAAGTAAACAATAACGAAGAAGGGCAAAATAAAATGTCAAAACTTGTGAACAAAAAAATTGTAAAGAAAATAGTGTTTTTGTTAAAAAATAGTGTAATTATTTATATTTGCTTAATTAAATAAAAATAAACTGCGATAGATTTTATAGCTTTATGGCTGGAAGACGAAAACGAACGTGTGGACCGAATTACTAGGAGAATATTCGGAGATAGATCCGATATACTCTCCTTAAATGTAAGAAAAATAAATCTTGTGGAAAATGTTTTAAAATAGTGTTTGTTTCAGCTTTGTACAAAATTTATAGGGTTATCTCAGCAGTCAATGTGTCGTTGTTTGACAGAGATATGCGCCGTGATTGAGAGAGTGCTGTGTGTCAAAAATATAAATTTTAATGCATCAGCCGAAGAGGAAAAAGCAACCAAAAAAGCATTTTACCGTACATGCGGCATTCCTGGTGTGATTGGAGCAGTGGATGGCACTCACATTCAAATGGTTACACCATCTAAAATGAAGCATTTATATTTTAATAGAAAATTAAAGCATAGTATGAACGCTATGGTGGTGAGTTCTTTTCTTTATTAATTATGATTTTACTTTTATCTTGATTGTACTTTTTTAGATTTGTAATCACAAAATGTTAATAACATTTGTAGATTGCCGATACGGTGGTGCGTGCCATGACTCATGTGTGGAGTCTTTCCAGCGTAAAACAAAAGCTAAAAGACCGTTTTGGAAGAGGAGAGAAGGGCTTTTGGCTTATTGGTACTTTATTTAAAAATATACATATCTAAATATTCGAATTTTCTAATTTTTTCATATTTTTGATTTTGTAAAGGCGATTCGGGATACCCGTTGGAGCCTTGGCTATTAACACCATATAGAAACGCTACTGAGAATTCGCCCGTGCCAGAAACACTCAGTTTATTTTTCCGCATTTTTATTTTTGTGTGATTTTTTAAATCGGACCAAACCTATATACATATGTAGATACAAGCATAATTAAAAATTATTAACTTCACATTTCATATACATAAATTAAAGCAATCCATATTACCTTTTTCCAGCCAGCTATATCTCTAACAGGAGGTCCATTAGAGTTAAGGTCATCCGACAACTTCGTCCACGAGTTATGTGCAACCTGTTTGGCATTTGCTGCTTGTAAGTGACCCTTGGCCAAGTCCTTATGTGCAACCATGAAATCAACTAAAATTTCAAATTGTTGTTTTGTATGCAACTTTTTTGTCTTTTCCCTAAAAATATTAATATTTATATATTTATTTCAAAAAATAAATAATATACAATATTATTTTCAAAGTACTTACATCTTTTTGTTTATTTGCGTTTGCTATTTTACTACCGCAAGATATTTGTACGTATCAAACGATTTTGACATACACTTTCGCTTTACAGAGTGCGGTGCTGCCACATTTGCGAAAATAACATAAACTAAATGCGAAAGGCAAATGCGCAAACGCATTAAAGAGTACCAATTGTTCGATTTCGTACAATTTTTCTTTCGCATCGCAATAGAGAGTAACCCTCCAGGACCACAGTAAGGAAGCTGTTTGCCGTTGAACGCCAGAACCAAAAGAACCAAAAGAAATAAAAGCCGAAATCATAACAGCTAGAGCCCTTGTGAAAGCCTGCGGCGACGGACGAGTTCCTGTAAGAGTACTTAATCTGTCCAAAAGCGAAAAGACCATTGACAGAAATTTTGAGATCGGTCAATGTGAGCCGGCAGGAGCCATAATTAATTGTGCGGCGAATTCAGTATGCCCCAAAACAACAGCCAAAGAGCGAGATTTACTGGCAGAACAGGTGGAAAAATGGGTAGCAGGCCTGACATCTCCTGACAGAAACAAAGCTAAACAGTTGCTTAGAAAACATGCCTCTGTCTTCGCCCTGAGTAATAAAAGCCAAGGTAGAACCTTAGTTGTGAAACACGAAATCAACACCGGCGAAGCGAGGCCTATAAAACAAGCACCCAGGAGTATTCCCCTAGCAAAGCGAAACGAGGTCAAAGAACTGGTCAACGAAATGGAGCGGAAAGGAGTCACTGAGCCATCTTCTAGTCCGTGGAGCTCGCCAATAGTTTTGGTGAAGAAGAAAGACGGTAGCACCAGGTTTTGTGTTGATTACCGGAAACTCAATGACGTCACAAAGAAAGATAGTTATCCGCTACCCAGAATTGACGATACCTTTGACACGTTGGCCGGAACGAAATGGTTCTCTACCTTGGATTTGCAGAGCGGCTATTGGCAGGTAGAGATAGCCGATAAGGACAAGGAGAAAACTGCCTTTAGCGCGAGCGATGGTCTATGGCAGTTCAAGGTGATGCCATTTGGGCTCTGCAACGCTCCAGCTACTTTTGAGCGCTTAATGGAACGTGTCCTTAAAGGTCTCAATTGGAAGACGTGTTTGGTATATCTGGATGAGATAATTGTGATGGGGAAAACTTTTGACGAACACCTAAAAAACCCGGATGAGGTGTTTAAGCGTATAACAGCTACAGGACTAAAGCTTAGCGTTAAGAAATGCGCTTTGTTTCAAAAGGAGGTTAAATATTTGGGGCATCGTGTAACATCAGAGGGTATATCCACTGATGAGGACAAAATACTGGCTGTAAAGGACTGGCCTCGCCCACGGAATCTTCATGAGCTTCGTAGTTTTCTGGGACTTTGCACATACTACAGGAGATTTGTGCCGAACTTTGCGCAAGTGGCTGCTAGCTTGATTGAGTTGACCAGAAAGTCGCGACCATACCACTGGAGTGACGGAGCAGAAGAAGCGTTCCAGAGGCTAAAGGTACTTTTGTGTACAGCACCAGTCCTCGCCTATCCAATCACTGGGCAGAAATTCATATTGGACACGGATGCGAGCGGCTATGGAATAGGGGGAGTCCTTTCCCAGGTGGTTAATGGGGTGGAAAAAGTCATTGGGTACTACAGCAGAGTATTGTCCAAGCCCGAACGAAATTACTGTGTTACACGAAGGGAGCTTTTGGCATTGCTGGAGTGTGTCAAACATTACCACAAATACTTATATGGTCAACACTTCATCTTAAGGACAGACCACTCTGCATTAAGTTGGCTGCTGCAATTTAAGAATCCCGAAGGGCAGCTCGCACGCTGGATTGAACGTCTGCAAAGCTATGATTTTAGTATCGAGCACAGAAAAGGCGGAAAACACAATAATGCTGATGCTCTTTAAAGACGGCCATGCAAGCACTGCACAAAAGTCGAGAAAAATGAATGTGTCATTGACGTGCGGCTGACCCAAATTAGCTCAGGGGAAGACTGGTCTAAGGAACAGAATGACGACCCCATTTTGGCAAAGATTATGTTGGCTAAGCAGGAAAACAAAAGACCAACCCGCAATGAAATATCGGCAGAAAGTCCATTAGCAAAAGCGTACTGGGCCCAGTGGAATAGCCTAAAATTAATAGATGGCTGCTTACATAGATCTTGGGAAAGTGCAGATGGCAAATTTACAACGGACTTAATTGTCGTGCCCACTTCCAAGATAAAGGAGGTAATGAAGCAGTTCCATAACGGTCCTAGTGGCGGCCACCTGGGCATTACAAAAACTCTGGAAAAGATAAAACAGCGATTTTACTGGGTTGGATGCCAGCAGTCTGTAGCCGATTGGATAGCTAATTGCGAACAGTGTATTGCGGCCAAGGGTCCAACAAGAAGAAGTCGCGGCAAGCTTCAGCAATACAACGTGGGTGCCCTTTTCGAGCGGATAGCTATCGATGTAGCAGGTCCATTCCCTGTCAGTGACGCTGGTAACCGGTATGTACTAGTGGTAATAGATTATTTCAGCAAATGGCCCGAGGTGTATGCCATTCCAAACCAAGAATCTAAAACGGTGGTAGACGCATTCGTCAACAATTGGGTGTGTCGATACCGTGTTCCGATAGAATTGCATTCAGATCGGGATGAGCACATACCTAAGCTGTTGCTGGCATACCGGTCAGCAGTCCACGATTCTACCTCACGTAGTCCAGCGAAATTCCTGTTTGGAACGGAACTGAAACTGCCAGCGGATCTAGAGTTCAATGTTAAACCTAAACCTGTGTGCGAAGACAATGGAAACACTCTTCAGGCACAAGAAGATCTTCACGAGCTTCATGAGTTTGTCCGTAACCGCATTAAAATGTCCAGTGATAAGATGAAAGCCAGATATGATAGAGCAGCAAACACGGAGGGATTTACCGAAGGACAAATGGTTCTACTGTTTAACCCACAACGCAAGAAAGGATTATCCCCTAAATTACAAACCCACTGGGAGGGACCATACAAGGTGGTTAAGAGACTGAATGACGTAGTTTATCGGATACAGAAGTGCCATAGCCCGAGGTCCAAAATGAAGGTGGTTCACCTTGAACGACTAGCCAAATATGGAAAAGGTGATGTTGAGCCTGTTTGGGACGAAAAGGCTTAAGTGGGCAGTCAAAGGTGTGTGAAACGACCTATTGTACAAATGTACAAATACCCAATAACATAACACAAAGCAAAAACAAATTGCGCAGCAGAAATTCCTTAAACCGCGATTCAACAAAAACAATTTCTACAGCAAGCAAAAAGTAAACAAAAGATACACACACACAAACACATATACAAGACTACTAAGCCAGCAACTGAAATAACAAATGCGCAATTTCGCGTATGTCCGGGACATTTCAAGAAGCGACCGTGATCTGTATATAAAGGCGCCGTCCACCGCAGAAGAGTTAGTTGACTTTGAGATTTCAAAGAGGGAATATCTGTGCGTACAAAAGTGTGAAGTGTACAGTGTAAATAAGTACTTAGTTATAGTCCTTAAGTATAAGGACTCTCTACCCAGCACCTCTAAAGCAGCATCTGAGGAGAGGTCCAAGCGTAACCGATCTCAGACAGAGGGAGGTAAATCGCCTAAAAGGAGGAAGATCGCAGAGAACGCGAACGCTCCAGGACCAAACATAGCAGCCACGTCAACATCAGCCAGACGTCCTTTCAACGAGGTGGTAAAGGACCATCTCATTGTGGCTCTGGCTAGCGAAAAAGATGGTGCCATCAATCCTGTGGTAACAGAATGGGGTGCCATAGAGTCTAAACTGGCGGAGCTCGTTATGGATTACGTGCTCGCAGGGAAGACTCGACCGGTTCCCTGTTTTGACTCCGGCGAGATACACCGGGGCTACAGAGTAATCAAGTGCTTGGACGAGTTCTCAAAGGACTTTCTCAGCAAATGCATCGCTAAGATTAGCGGTACATGGAAGGGCTTAAGGCTTAAGCTCATCCCTGCTAAGGAGATCCCGATGAGACCACGGGCAAGAATTTGGTTACCAAAAATGGCAACCGATGCAAAGAAGATGCTGGAGTGTCTAAAGCGCCAGAACTCCAACATTTCCATGGATGACTGGTCGATCATCCGTACAGTGCAAGGGGACACCCACACATGCCTTATTCTCGCCATTACCGATAAGGCAACAGTGGAGCTGGAGAAGGCCGGCTTCAAACTGTTTTTCGGAGTGCGGGATGCGAAGGTAAAGGTGTTCCGGCCAACAGGTTCTGGCAGTGGTGAGACTGATGTTGTTGAAGCCGCCAACAATCTGCTCACCGAGATGAAACTTACAGAACCTTCCTCAAATAAACAAAATGACGCTTAAGGTAGTTCAAATAAATCTGCAGCACTCGAAATGTGCTACAGATAACCTCCAGGTGCTCTTAGCTGAAGAGGACTTGGACATTGGACTACTTCAGGAACCCTGGGTTGTTAACTCAGAGATAAAAGGGTTCCCAGCGTCAAAATATAACGTTCTCTATGCAAAGGATAGTGGTAAGCCTAGATCATGTCTAATAGCCAAAAAAACACATTAACATTTTTCTCTGCACACAGCTTAGTACAGCAGACCTTACGGTGGCAAGGATCGAGCTGCCGCAGAACAGAAGCTTTATCATAGCCTCAAGCTACATGGCGCATGAGAAGCCAGCTCCTCCAGTCGAAGTGAGTAATCTCTTGGCCTCAACAGGAGCATCTGACATAGTCCTGGGATGTGATGCAAATGCTAGGCATACAATCTGGGGCAGCAGCGAAATTAATGAACGTGGTGAGTACATCCTTGATTTCATTAACAATAATAGATTAAGTATATGTAACTCCGGCTCCACCCCAACGTTTATTTTTCCGAGTGGGAACAAATACAAAGGTTGGGAGGAGGTACTGGATCTTACACTCACAAATGACAGATCTAGTTTAACAGTTGATAAGTGGAGGGTATCTAGTAAAAGATCTTTTTCGGATCACAACTGGATTCTCTTCGAGATTAGATTACAGAGCAGAATAGAAAAGCCATTTTTCAGGAACCCAAGAAGGACCGACTGGTTTAAGTTTAATGGAATCCTGAACCACAAACTATGCAAAACACCAGTTATTGAGGACACGATCACTGGTCTTGAGAGGATGGAGATGAGCTTCAGCAGTGCTATGGTGAAAGCCTTCGAAATCTCTTGCCCAATAACAAAGGCCAAGAAAAGCTTTCCTCCATGGTGGAATTCGGAGCTTTCTAAACTACGTAAGGAAACACGTAGAGCCTTTAATAAGAGCTTTAACAATAAGTCATGGCAGCCATACCGTGATATGTTGAAGGCGTATAAAAAGGCTATAGTAGCCGCAAAACGAAGCTCATGGAGAATTTTCTGTGAGTCTATAAACAACAAAGGATTCGGCAAGGCTCGGAAGAATTTTAGCCAAAGGTCAGTCAAATCCTTCCTATATCAAAAGGAAGGATGACTCATGGTCCGAATCCTCAGCGGAATCCCTTGAAATCTTGATGAACACTCACTTTCCGGGCTGCAAGGACATCGGTACGGAATATGTGAGCTCTAACGGAATTCCGTACACAATCGATGGGAATATGATATCTCACGACAGGATTTCCTGGGCGATAGACACATTTTCCCCTTACAAATCACCTGGGCCAGATGGCATTTTGCCAAGGATGCTACAGAGTGCTAAGAAAATTATCACTCCCTGGCTTCATAGGATATTCATGCTTTGTCTTTCTCTCAATCACGTTCCAGAAAATTGGAGAAAGGTCAAGGTCGTTTTTATTCCAAAAACCGGCAGAAGAAGTCATGAGAATGCGAAAGACTTTCGGCCGATAAGTCTTTCATCTTTCCTGCTCAAGACTCTGGAAAGACTCATTGACTTTCATATACGGCATCGACTGGAAAGCACCAAGGGCATTTCGAGAAGTCCGCATGCCTACCTTAAGGGTCGATCTACGGAAACAGCCCTACATGAGGTGGTAGGGGTCATAGAAAGGACCCTTGAATACAAACAATACACAATGGCATCCTTCGTGGATATAGAGGGAGCCTTCAATAACGTGACTACTGTGGCCATTCAACATGCTCTTACTAGTCTGCGAGTGGAGGAGTACCTCAGTAACTGGCTGGTGTCCATGTTGAGGTCAAGAATAGTCCTCAGGGTGGTGTAATCTCTCCGCTACTCTGGCTTATGGTTGTTCACACGATTCTTATGCAATTGGACGACAAAGGTATAAATGTCGTCGCATATGCTGATGATGTTGTGATCTTGGTATCAGGACTGTTCCCGGACGTGATAAGCAATATCATGTCTGATGCGCTAGGGCTACTTAGCAACTGGGCGATGAGGAATGGCCTAGGAGTAAACCCGGACAAAACCAGTTTGTTACTATTTACAACAAGGACCAAAATCCCTAGCTTCAGACTACCGCGGTTAGGAAACCGTGATATTCCTCTTACGAACAGTGCGAAATATCTTGGTGTCATCCTTGACTCTAAGTTGTCATGGAAGCTGAATATTCAGCACAGAGCAAGAAGGCTACAGTAGCTTACTACACCTGTCGTAGGATGTTCGGTGCAAAATGGGGACTTAGTCCTTCTATAGTTAGATGGATGTACACAGCCATTGTACGTCCGATTCTTACGTATGGATCTTTGGTGTGGTAACCTGCGACAAGGAGGAAATATGTGGTGGACCAACTGTACACAATTCAAAGATCGGCATGTATTGGCATTACAGGTGCACTGCGTACTAGGCTAAAGGCGACGGGAACTTGGCGTGCGAGGACGTATGGCCATGCGAATATCTTGGGCGTACTGCCTTCGGATATAAATCAACTCCCTGACTACACTACGCCGCAGTTAGACTTTGACAGAGTGTTCAGAGTACTAATCCCCTCCAGGAGGGAGTGGTGCGGTGGTAGTCTCGTGGAGAACTATAACGTCAGGATATACACGGACGGTTCTAAGATGAACAGCGGTGTAGGCTCTGGCGTCTTTTCTAGTGATCTTGAGATAGGCATCTCATATCGTCTTCCGGATAATTGCAGCGTATTTCAAGCGGAAATACTTGCTATTATGAAGGCATGCAGGATTTTATACGACAGAAATATACGTGAGAATATCGGTATTTTCGTCGACAGTCAGGCGGCGCTTCTGTCAATCAGATCGTACAGAACTACGTCTCTGTTAGTCGATGTAAGAGAGAGTTGTCAAGGCTAGGGAGCCTGGCGGATGTTACCTTGGTTTGGGTTCCTGCGCATAGGGACCACTTTGGTAATGAACAAGCAGACAAACTAGCCAAAGAAGGAACCACTCTAAATACTCCCAATGTGGAATCAGTCGCAATCCCCTTGGGGAGTATTAAGAGCGGCATCTTCAGTCACTTTCTTAAGGAAGCTGATAATAGGTGGCGGAGACTGATCACATGTAGGGTCTCTAAATTGATGTGGCCCTATTTTGATTTTAGGCGCACTATGCAACTGATAGGTCGGGATCGGAGGAACTTATCGAGGTTGCTGGCAGTATTAACAGGTCACTGGGTGTTAGGAGAACATGCCAGGCGGCTTGAACTCCCCTATAATGACCACTGTCGCAGTTGTAAGGACATAGAGAAAGAGGAGACGGGTTTTCACCTTCTCTGCGAATGCCCTGCGCTGGCTGTCAGGAGACACAAATTTCTTGGAGACTACATACTGGAGGATCTCAGTGAGATATCTAGGTGCCGTTTCAACGATATTTTAAGATATCTCACGGCTACGGGATGGATCTAGCTCCCTAGTCTTAGTGCGAGCATAGGCTCTAAGACACCATTTACCTGGCGAGTGGTATGGTCTTGTCAAAACGGGGTCATTCGGACCTTACTTGACAGCCTGCGTGCAGCAGGCTACCATGTTAACCAACCAACCATAGTTGTAAATAGAGTCTTAATTGCCGAATAAAGTTGTGTACTGGTAAAAATCATTAAGGACTGTGTAATTTAATTTTTACAATTAAACGAACCCTTCAAAATCACGTTTATTGTGGTAATAAACGTAACAATATGTATGAATCAGCACGACTGTACAAATTCGTACATAAGCTATGCTGAGAATGGCAAACAAAGAGATATGATCAAACTGAACATTAACATCTAAACGTTGTTGCCACATAGAAGAACACGAACAAATTTCTTCCAGTTATTCTGCTTACGTTCTGTCCATGTGGGAATCGATTTTTGGCTAGTCAAGACGGTAAGTTACAGAACCTTGGGGAAATAAGATACCGGATAAAGATGGCAAGTGATGCTTTTTCAAATATAATAAGTTTCCGACCAGCCATTATATAAACATCGAGACAAACTCAGGGTTTATTAAATGTTGGAAATATAAATCTACCGATACCACGAACCACAAAGTAGTAAACAGAGGTGAAACGACAGTATAGTGATCTTTTTCTCTATCCGTCTCGTTCCCTCAGAGCCTTAGTTTTGTTTTTAGATTTTTGTTTTTATTTTGATTTTCTTGCCGAGTTTGCTTGTATTTTTCCTGTATTTCGTCACAAAAACCTATATTTGTATCTATCTAACAGAGCCCATAGTAAAAAAACTGAGTTTTTTATTTTTTTATGTCTCAAAGTCTTCACCTCTGGTTACCCTGTGCCACGAACTGTTTATTAATTATTTATTTATGCTTAAATATTTACTTCAATTATTTGATTTATTAATTGGAATTTTTAGTGGTGCAATGTAAACAACCTTAATGTTATCTTATTTCTTTAAATACTTATACTTTTGTGAAGCTTAAGCGCCAAATACACAGTGCTACGATATGTGCATACTTGTATGAGTATGAAGTCGGTCGTAACGTCTGTAGGCAGGTATGCATACCGAACTCTGTGTATGTATTCATGTAAGCAGAAAATTAAAATTTTTCAATTTTTTCTTAATACTACATTTACATCTACGCAAAATCTAGTAGATTTCAGCTCAAATCTCGAAGAAAATCTCTGCCGTTTACACCAATTCTTTTTGACATATTATTGGATTTCATTTTCATAACAAAAACAGCTGACTGATGAAAGAATAAAAAATTGGCTCTAAACTTATTTAAATTCGTGCTACAATTGTTTTTATACACATAATTACATATGTAATATTACTTACACTTTATTCATTATGGTTTTATCAATATTGAAAACACTTATTTTAAACTTTTATTATTTTTTAATGTTGCTGTAAATATTTTTTTTCTACCGCGCGTTTTTTTTTTGTTACAAATGTCAAAATTACGTGTGTGAATAAATCAAACTCAGACCAAAACGGCAAATCGTAACAGCTGTTCTTGTTTACATATTTTTTTTAACGTGGTGAGTTTGAAAATATGTAAACATTAACACGTGCAAGTAATACTAGCGAGCGAAATGTAATGCCGTATTTATAATTGTTCAACAAATTTGTACTATAATAAAGATCATGGACATTTGATTTAATTTAAAATAAGTAAACTATATTATCTTCATGTACAGAGCAACTTTCTTCAGAAAATCTGAATCACGTCTTTAGGTTTGCAATATACATTAATAAAATATAGCAATGGAAAGCTAAAAATATTTTAGTTATGAAACCTAAACGAAACGATGTCCCACAAATTTGAATACAGTATAGGGGGTATTCACTAACAAACTTTCGCTTTTCCCAAAATAAGGTCAAAATCCCCAAATTACTATTTTTCCTATAAATACAGCAATGGAACGCTAAAACCAATAGTAATCGAATGACATAGAGTTTTTATTCAAAAAGACTTCAGTATAGGGGTATTCATTAACAAACTTTCATTTTTCCCAAAATAAGGTCAAAATCCCCAAAATACTATTTTTTCCTATAAACCCTAAACGAAACGATGTCCCACAAATTTCAATACAGCAATGGAACGCTAAAACCAATAGTAATCGAATGACATAGAGTTTTTATTCAAAAAGACTTCAGTATAGGGGGTATTCACTAACAAACTTTCATTTTTCCAAAAATAAGGTCAAAATCCCCAAAATACTATTTTTCCTATAAGTCCTAAACGAAACGATGTCCCACAAATTTGAATACAGCAGTGGAACGCTAAAACCAATAGTAATCGAATGACATAGAGTTTTTATTCAAAAAGACTTCAGTATAGGGGTATTCACTAACAAACTTTCATTTTTCCCATAATAAGGTCAAAATCCCCAAAATACTATTTTTCCTATAAATCCTAAACGAAATGATGTCCCACAAATTTGAATACATCAATGGAACGCTAAAACCAATAGTAATCAAATGACATAGAGTCTTTATTCAAAAAGACTTCAGTATAGGGGGTATTCACTAACAAACTTTCATTTTTCCCAAAATAAGGTCAAAATCCCCAAAATACTATTTTTCCTATAAATCCTAAACGAAACAATGTCCCACAAATTTGAATACAGCAGTGGAACGCTAAAACCAATAGTAATCGAATGACGGAGTTTTTATTCAAAAAGACTTCAGTATAGGGGGTATTCACTAACAAACTTTTATTTTTCCCAAAATAAGGTCAAAATCCCCAAAATACTATTTTTCCTATAAATCCTAAACGAAACGATGTCCCACAAATTTGAACACAGCAATGCAAAGCTAAAACCAACAGTAATCGAATGACATAGAGTTTTTATTCAAAAAGACTTCAGTATAGGGGTATTCACTAACAAACTTTCATTTTTCCTAAAATAAGGTCAAAATCCCCAAAATACTATTTTTCCTATAAATCTTAAACGAAACGATGTCCCACAAATTTGAATACAGCAATGGAACGCTAAAACCAATAGTAATGGAATGACGTAGAGTTTTTATTCAAAAAGACTTCAGTATAGGGAGTATTCATTAACAAACTTTTATAACTTATACAAGTACAATAGTGCATGTTTTCCATCCCTGTGTCAGTAATTTGTTGCCACAATTCATAAATTTTGATCTCATATTCAATGATGTCAAAATTTTCTTGTTCAGCGCTGTATATTTCAGTACATTAGCAAAAAATACATAGTTGCATCATTTAGTATTGCAAGATTTTAAGAGATTTTGCCAAAATCTAGTTCGTAAGTAGATTTTGTTTTGTATGGGAAATCTGGTGGAAATGAACTAGATTTCGCTCAAAATCGCATAAGTACCAGATTTTGCGTAGATGTAAATGTAGTATTAGTTGTAATCTTGTGTAAAACCTTGTCAAGTTGTACAAAATATAGCACAGCTTGGCTTACTTTACATATTATTAATATCGTTCTTTAAAATAACTTGTATATATGTTTAATATATATAAACGTACCAATTGTAATAAATTTATAACTTGTGTTTAGTGTTGTTAAATTTTATTTCTTAAATCATATAGCGAATGTGGTTCCTTACCAGCTGGAACATTTATTGAAATTATATTCTGTATTTGCGGTTTCTCGCCTGATTTTCTGGGCTGCCGTAATGTTTGTTTAGAATAATTTATTTTCTTAGCGGTTTCTTGCCTGGCGAAACATTTATTAAATTACTATTGGCCCTTCTGGTTCCTTTAATTAAAATAATTATTAAAAATAATTTTTTGGTCGTCGTGTTTTTCTGCCTGCCGAAACCAAGTTTATTGTGTGTCCTTATATTTCAATTTCGATAGATTGAAATTTTGACTTTTTGGTTACATTTTTTATTTTTGGTGAAATTTCAACATTTAGTGTTTTTGGGTATTTTTTTTTTTAATTTTGTATTTATTTGACAATTTTTTTATTTTAATTTTTTGGAATTCCCAAATTTTGGTGAAATTAAAATTTTTATAGAGTTTTTTGAATTTTTGGTGAATTCCAGATTTGTGGTGAAATTTTAATTTTTAGTGATATTTTTGTGTAATTAAAAGTTCGAATTTTAAGTAAAACATCAACATTTTTGTTTCAATTTTTTTGGTAGAATTTTAGAACTTTATGTTTAGAATTTTGGAACGCACTTCGTTCTCGACAAATGACACTGAAAATGGCATATAGCCGACATCTACATCAAAACATCCTGTCTTCCGACAGGATGTTCAAATCGAGAATCAGAGGAATAAATACCCACTTTGCTTAATATGGGCATTTAAAAGCATTTACAGTTAACAACATATAAAAACAGAACAAATAAAGGCTACACTACTTAACAACAATTATTGGCGATGAAAATCTTGCCTTATAGGGTGTATATTTACTCTAAGTAATTTTGTACTTCGCAAGTATATTAAATTGCCGAGGCAACAAAATCGCTAAATAACCACCACTTAAAATATACTGCAGCCAACTTCATATAATTAAACAATTTAGTTTAATTTCATTTTCTTATTTGCGCATTTATTATATTATTAGTTAATTATTTCTATTGAATAGAATACAAACATTTTTCTTTAATAAGTGTTAAACTTGACAAGAAAACAACGATAAGTTTTAAAGATAACTCCTCCATAATGGCATTTCGGAGCAGTGGTTTAATTGACACTTCAATTGATCAAATGGATTCGAGTACTGAAATGCGTTCTCCTTCCTCTCCTGTTTGTTCTATACTACCTAGAAAGCTGAGATTTGCATCTCCCAATCGTGACGACGAGGAGGAAGCTGAAGAATCCTTGGTAATTGGAGAAAAAAAAATTAATTTCCGAAGAAATATACTTGGAATAGGTATAAAAACAGAAAAACATGCGACACCAACAATAAAGTCCATATCACCCCCATACCGCAAAATAAGAGCATTGCGGCTATTCGATACTCCTGCTACACCAAAAACAATTTTAGAGAAATCATCTGGTAAGTGCTTAAATCACCTCTCAGCGGTGGCAGCATCGGATGCTACAAAGAAACAAGAATCCCTATTCCTTAAAACAGAGAGACCGCGCTCATTGCCTTTGCATAACAGAGCTTTCGACAATGTCATTCAACAACAGACGGCTAATGTTAACCCATTTACACCAGATAGTAAGTTTTTTATTTGTTTTTGAAAATAGTTTTCCATTTTTAAATTGTTTTCCGTTTTATTAGGTTTGATGGCACACAACAAAAAACGCTGCCGCACACAATTTGGACGAGAGAATCTATGTAATAAATCATTGCAATTGTTTCTCAACAGCAACGAGGACTTAACCAACGATTGTGATCATGTTCAGGCACCAAAACGATTAGCTTTACAAGACACAAATATCAGTCGGTATAAAAAAGAATTTGTTGAATTATCAGTGATTGGAATAGGTGAATTTGGCATGGTCTATCAATGTCTTAACCGGTTGGATGGATGCATTTATGCTATAAAAAAGAGCATTAAACCGGTGGCTGGAAGTTCGTTCGAGTAAGTACAACGGTATTATTATTTTACATGGGCTTTAACAAGATTTAACATTGAAATGACCAATTGCATATGTACAAACTGTAAAAAATTCCTACGTAAATCAGTATAATACATTTACTACCAACTTGAGCAAAGTAAAATCTAGTTTTATAATAGCTGTATTATGAGTTTAGTGCAAATGATCTTGCAAAAGTGGAAATGAAAAATATCCTAGGTTTTTTTTATAAAACTCGGCAGAAATTTTGTGGCTTATTGTTGGATTTCATGAAAAAACCACTTTTTGCATTTGTACTTTTGCAATACCATTTGCACCAAACACTGAATATAGATGATATGAGAAAATTCGCTTATATATTATTTTACTTTGCAGAAAACAAGCTTTGAACGAGGTATGGGCACATGCTGTATTGGGTAAACATGATAATGTTGTTCGTTATTATTCTGCATGGGCGGAAGATAATCACATGCTAATTCAAAATGAATATTGTAATGGTGGCAGCCTACAGTCTCTCTTGCAAAAACGCTCATTAGTGGAGTCAGAATTAAGAATTTTATTGTTACATGTCGCTGAGGGTTTACGCTATATACACTCAAATGATTTAGTACATATGGATCTGAAATCGGGCAATATATTCTTAACAAAAATACCATCGGTGCATAAATCATCAATACCCCCTTTAACCAAAGAGTGTTATGAGACTGGTATGGATGGTATTTATGAAGAGTTAAGCAATTCTGAGTGGTTAATCACGTATAAAATTGGTGATTTGGGTCATGTTACATCTGTTAAAGAGCCCTGTGTAGAGGAAGGTGATTGCCGTTATCTACCTAGAGAAATTTTAAATGATGATTTTTCAAACCTGTTTAAAGCTGATATATTTTCACTTGGTTTAACCTTATATGAAGCAGCAGGAGGAGGTCCTCTTCCAAAAAATGGGCCAGAATGGCATGAGTTAAGAGATGGCAAAATACATGATTTACCCACTTTAAGCCAAGAATTTAACGATCTTATTAAAATTATGACACACCCTGATCCTCAGAAAAGGCCATCATCGACGTCAATTTTTAATCATTCGTAAGTATAAAAATTATTCAGTTTATAGAATTGTTTTCCAATATATAAAGTTATATATATGTTTGGAAAGATTTTGCGTCATCCCTTGTCAATTTTGGTTTGGAGACAAACCGGTTTCGGCTAGTTGCCATCTTCAGTGCCATTTTTTATGGAAAATCGTTCCAAACATATATATCAGAGCACCCTGTCGGAAAAACAAATCAACAAACATATAAAGTTATGGTAATATGTTTGTTGCAAACAATATTATTTTCCAAATTACAATAATAAAATATGTATCATTTTGTAGAAATTTTTAATGCAAAAAAATTAAATCTTAAATAAAAAAAAATATTGTAAAATCTTGAATAATTCTATTAATCTTATATCTTGCATAATTGAATTAAGATATGGTAGATATATAACAACTAAAAGTATTTACATGTATACATATTTATTTGATGACACAATTACATTTTTCTTTTTTTAGTGTACTAAATTCATTGGAATCAAAAAGTAAAGGTCAATTAAGCCAAGAATTAACTATAGAAAAACGAAAAAATGAAATATTATTACGAAAACTGAGAGAAGCCCGAAAAACTATTAAAGCATATGAACATAATGCAAAATGTAATTATAAAACATATACAAATTATAAACACGTATTGCTCATATTATGTTATCATTTATTTTAGCTCATCATTCTAGCTTCAATAGTCCCCAAATGATGTCAGACCAACGGTGTCTACGTTCGTACACACGCAAAAAGCACCAAAAAACACCATGTCTAAATTCTAAGTTGGAAAGCCTTCGTGATCGAAACAAAAATGTTATTAGTACATTAAAATATTAATTTTTACTTTTTTTATTTTGCTTTATTATTACATGTTTTAATTCATTGATTTGCTTTTGAATCATCCATTGAGAAGTTTGTCAAACAAGCATTATCTAAATCACTTAATAGTAATCTCGTAATACGAAATCAGCTCGTACTATTTAAATTATAAGCCTACTAAACTTACTCTCTGAGTTTTCGAATTCGATTTATTATGTTTTTTTGTTTTAATAGATTTTCTTATATTTACAAATAAAATGTGAAATGTCGATTATAGAAATGAAATAGAAATCCTGTAAATATGAAAATATATATTTTTAAAAGTAATTCCATTTATTTCATCTTTATAATAAACTGTTTATATTATCAGTTAAACAAACGTTTTAATACTATTCGTAACGAATTGATTTTGTCTTCTTTTTTTAATTCTCGCTCAGAAATTTTATGTTATATTTGAATTTGTTTGCGTTTGTTTTAATAATAATTATTTGTTAAGCAATTTTTATATCAATAAAAAAAATTCAGCAAAAAATTTGTGTCTCATTTCATCAGAAATTTACGCAATTAGAGTATATGAAAATCAATCAGCAATTTCACCAAATATTTGTTCTAATGAAATTAGAATTGTCGCCCTAGATTATATCGTATCTTAAAGCTTTAATGACATTACCAAACATTTCTCACTTAATGTTGCCAGTCGGGTTAAAATTCGATTTCAAGACATTTAAAAAAAAATCAAATTTCCGGATCATATTTTAATAAGTTTGTGCATTTCGTTACTTTTAGCCAAATATTACATACATTTAAAAATTATTTTTATAGCTATATAAAAACGGTTCGGTTTAATCAAATAAATATTAAATAATTATAATGAACCAATATATGTATGTTGTGCAACATCACCTAAACCCATTGTTACATCTTTATCCATTTGGTTATTCTTAGAAATTTAAGATATTAGAAAACACAGGTATGTGGCGGAAGTTGGATGCTTTCAAAATTGTTTTTGAGCTAATCTCAAAATTATTGCGACTCAGTATTCAGACCAGATGATGAAATTAGATTAAACAAAAACGGCTTTATATAGAGTAGCGGAAGAGTAGTATCATAATTTTAGCTGGCTGTAATTTTATTATAAACGAAAAGATTTATTTGAAAATGTAAAAATTAATTGACAACTAATACTTTTTATATCACCGGCTAGAATACGAGCCCAGGGCTTAAATTCAACACGCTGCAAGCTTAATATATTTAATCCTAATATGGATTATGGGCCAAAGGCTTGGTTAAAAAAGTTATCAAAAATTAAATAACTAATACTTAATTACAAAATCGATTAATACCACATACCTAATTGTGTTGGGTTTTTAATAGATTTTTTAATTAAATTGGCTTACGCGTGATTGTGTTACAAACAAACTAAACATGCAATATTTTAAGTTGTTCAAGATATTTAATTATTTATTTCCATTAATTGGTTGACATAAACATTTATAAATTGAAAGGTAGTCTAACATATTTTATTATTGGTTGCAGTTATAGTTGATGTATGTACTTAATCTGACCGTACATCAGCTTGCATATAAGTATGTATTTATACATTATTTTAGTTTGAAAATTTTGCAGTCCATCAATTGTTTTTATACCAAATTGAAGTAGTTAAATAAATACGCAATAGACTGTAGTTGTAAGTTTATTTTAATTAATTGCTGATTGAAGTTGATGTTTTAGCGTAGTATACACTGCTGTTGGAAACATAGGTTAAGTAAGCGTCCCAGCTTTATCGAGGCAACATAGGTCGAGACGACGGTGTCTGTTAGATTAAGATAAGGTTGGCAGATCGGGTTATTTTTATATGTGGAGGATGCTAGAAAAGTTCTTAAGATCAATTTTTTAATAAAAGAAAAACAAAAAATATTAAAAATATAACACATTTTTAAATAAATGTATAAAAATGAAAATAATATACTACAAAAATGGAAGAGGAAAAAAAGAGAACCCTTTGTAATTAGAAAATCTTAATATTGTAAAAGTGACACACTCAGACCATATTAGTTGAAATATTTTCATCGTTAAATAAACATAAATAATTACAATTTTTAATAAACATTAAAAGAAGTAACCTTTATATGTCAATACAAAATAAAAATATTTCAATACTAATGCTCATTGGTTCAAATTTAAAAGAATTTTGTATGTTTTGTAAACGTATAAAAATTTGTCGACTCTATCGAAATACTAATGTTTTTAACTACGACTGTTTTCTTCTAAAGGTGGAAAAACGATGTTACTTAACAATGTGCTTCAGCCTAAAAAACCATAATTGAGAATTATATAACATCAAGAAGAATTTTGATGATATAAAATGATCTGCAATAAAAATAAATACCGCCACCTTAATAACGACGTCGATCACGGCTACGTGAACGTCGTCTATCACTGGATCTGTTGGTGCGACGATGGTCTCTGTCCCTATCCCTATCACGATCGCCTTGTCGATTGCGTTCCTTTTCACGTTCTTTTTCGCGTTCCAATTCTCTTTGCTTAAGGCGTTGTTTCTGTTCTTCTAAACGTTGTTGACGTAATGCTTCCTTTTCAGCAATCTAAAAATTATTTTTAATATGAAATATTCGTAAAATATTTTTAGTATATATTTAACCTGTTCGGGTGTAAGTGGTAGCCAATAAATACAAGGTGTAGCTTTTGTTTTACGAAATAGGTCATCTAATAATCTTAAGGGGGGATCTTCCTTTTTCTTTTGTTTACGCACTAAAATTTTTTTTGAAAATTTAAAACGTGTTTATCGTATATAATATAACATCAAATACTTGGCGATAAGCTGCTACTTCGAACATCTCTTTCTCGTCTTTGCCTACGATCCCTTTCCCTATCACTTCTTTCATTTTCACGATTTCTGGAAATGTTGCGATCTCTTCCTCGATCCGGACTTCGATTACGGCTACGTTCCCGTCGTCTATCGGCATCTCCTCTGCTTAGCTTCTCACGATCCAAATTCTCCTTTTTTCCAACATCCCATTCGCGCACTGGTCGAGAGCTCTGACAAAAATTAACATTTTAGTTGTAAAAGTTCACTCAAATCCTTTTTGTTATGTTAATTAAAAGCGTGTTTTACCATGTTTAATCTCTTAATAAATTCTTGAAATTTACCTTTTTTTCATCTTCATGGCGTTCCCTACTCCAACCCGATCCAACTAAAAGATTATCTTTATTAGTTTCCTGTCCAAACTTTGGTGCATCTTCTTTTGTCAACTCTATGGCTTTAATCATTTCATTCTTTATACCAAAATCAACATTTAAACATTTTGGATTAGAAGCAGGCCAGCGGACACCATGCAATGCATGACGCGTTTCAATTGCTTGACTAAAATTTAAAAAAAAAATATATATATATATATATATATATATATATATATAAAAATATATATATAAAAAAAAAATATATACATATATATACAGTGCTGGACAATTCAATGGAAACTTTTCTAAAAATTTATTTATTTGTTTTTAAAAGTCGAAAATCAAAAATTATTTCTAAAGAAACTTAACAAGTATTTTAGAATTTCATTTTACAGATTCTTTTTGATATATGAACAAAAAAATAATAACATAAAAATAACGTAGTTCTAAAATTATAAAGAAAAATTAAAAGTATAAAATTTTTGGGGTTCGACAAAACAATGGAAACTTTTACACTTCTGCACGAAAGATGACTAAAGCAAAATGTATTGATGAAAAAACGAGGCAAAATGCATAATAATTTACCGTTATTTTTTAAATTACTCTCTTGCCAGCTTCTTTTTTCAAATATTTTAAACACAAGAATCTTGAATACATAATTACTAAAAATGGCTAGAGTCAAGATAAGTGAAAATTTAAAAATAAAAATAATAAATGATTTTAGTGCTGGATTAAAACAAAAAACTATTTGTGATAAATATTCGATGAATAAATCAGCAATTTCGAAGATTATCAAGAAATTTCGTGAAACGGGTACTGTTAAAACTCTGCATTCAGGAGGAAGACCACGTAAAACTACTCCAAGACAGGATAATTTAATATCAAGAGAGTTCAAAAAAGACCCCCAAATGGCATCAAGAGAGGTTAAAAATGTTCTTGGATTGGATGTTAGCTCTCGAACAATTAGCCGTAGAGCCCGCGAGGCTGGTCTTGGTTGCTTCCGCCCTGCGAAAAAACCTTTGATATCGGAGAAAAACCGTGCTGCTCGTTTAAAATTTGCCAGAGAGCACATAAATTGGTCTAAAGAGAAATGGAACACTGTCCTTTTTTCAGACGAGTCCAAATATAATTTAAGGGGCAATGATGGAAGATCATTTGTAAGGCGGCCAAAGGGAAAGAGACTAGACCCAAAGTACACAAGCAAGACAGTCAAGTTTGGAGGTGGCAATATTATGGTGTGGGGCTGTTTTTCTGGGCAAGGAATGGGCCCAATTCACATTATTAAGGATACAATGACTGGTGTCGGCTACAGATCCATTTTAAACGACATAATGTATCCATATGCAGAGGAGAACATGCCACTAATTTGGAGATTTCAGCATGACAATGATCCAAAACACACCTCTAGGGTTGTAACTGACTGGTTACAATCCAATGAGGTCCGTGTTTTGAAGTGGCCTGCCCAATCCCCGGATCTCAATCCCATAGAAAATCTATGGGAAATTGTAGAACGCAAGATAAGAACTCGAAATTACACACGGAAGGAAGATTTATCCAATGCAGTTTTGAGTGAATGGCAAAAGGTACCAAAGGATACAATTGACAAATTAATTGGGTCAATGCATCGTCGCTGTGATGCAGTAATTAAAAACAAAGGATACCCAACAAAATATTAATTTTTGATAAAAGGCCGAAGGTTTTTATTGGAGTAAATTTTAAGTTTCCATTGTTTTGTCAATACCTCAAAATTTGATACTTTTAATTTTTCTTTATAATTTTAGAACTATGTTATTTTTATGTTATTTTTTTTTTGTTAATATAGCAAAAACAATCTATAAAATGAAATTCTAAAATAATGTTAAGTTTCTACAGAAATAATTTCTGATTTTCGACTTTTAAAAACAAATAAATAAATTTTTAGAAAAGTTTCCATTGAATTGTCCAGCACTGTATATAAATATATATGTATATATATATATAAATATATATGTATATATATATATATATATATAAATATATATATATATATATATAAATATATATATATATATATATATATATATATATATATATATATATATATATATATATATATATACAATTATAATACATATTACTTGGCGAAGACATTAAATTATTAAGTAAATCTATATGTACTTACTCATCAGTTTCGTATTCAACATAACATTTCGATTTAATGCGATCAATCCAAAATCCGTTTTCAACAATTTTGCCCGTACGAGCTAGTAAGCCCTTTAACTGTAGTACAGTAAAAGGACGTACCAAGTTTGTTATGTATAATACATTGCTGGCCTGGTTTCGGGCCGGACTAGGTGAACGTTGGAAGGAAGCGGGTGCAGCACCAACACCTGGAACAACTTGGTTAACTTGGCGATTGTTTTCTTTTAAAGACTTTGTTATAAGCTTGCAGGCTTTATCCACTTTTTCAATGGAATTATGACGTCGCTCCGGCTCAGGTGATGGTGACTGTTCGCCTTCCTCGCGTTCCGATGCCAATTCCTCCACTTCCGAAGAAGATTCTAACTGCACATCGCTCAACGGCACTGGATGAACGTCGGCAATAAGAGTCTTCAACGAATCCGTGGAAATGGCGAGAATTTGTTCTTTGCTCTCAGTGGCTTTCTTAGTAATCCAACGGCGTTTGCGGGTTGACGTATTTGGGATGACATAATGGCGACCTATATCAGCTGCTGCAGTAGTATTAGAGGATTCATTAGTTTTACCGTCTTGAGTGTTGTTTACCTCCTCCGACTTGTGATGATCCTTGTGTTCATTCCTTGCTGCTGTTGAACTTTGACGTTTTAAAATTCGTTCCCTGATCCCAAGTCTGGCATTACTTTCGTCATCTGATTTGCTGCTTTTCTCAATAACTTCACCTTCTTCCGGTTCGTCATCATTATTATCATTTTCACTTTTTCTTGCGGCTCGGTGCTGCTCTTTTTGGTCGGTACTGTTGCTACGCGACCGCGGTGAATTATCTCGTGTGTAAAGTTTTACTTCATCTTGGTATTCCTTGTCTAATATTTCATTCTTGTCACTTTTGACTGAAGAACGAGATTCTTCATCTATCTCGATTTTTTTGGGTCTATTATCTGTATTAACATGTGTCATGCCTTCTTCTTGCTCTTCTTTCGCAGGACTTACAGCTTTATCATTTTTGTTTTGTTTGCTTTCTTCACTAAAATTTTTATTGTCCTTTTGCGTCAATGATAGGATTTCATTTTCTCTTTTTTGGTTGGGTTTAGCATTTTCATTGGCATGTTGATTGTTAATATCGTCTGCTTTAAACTCGTTTTCACTAGTAGCAGCACCATTCTCTTCCTCAATAATAGTGTTTATTTTATTTTCCGGCGTCGTATCCCGCTTCGTCCGTCGCTTCACTGGACTTGAACGCAGTTCCTTAATCGGAGTTCTCATACGCGAGCTACGCCTACGTTTAGATTCACACCGTTCCTCACTGGAATCTATTCCTATTTCTCCACCACTAACTTCACCATCATCCAAATCTTTTTCATTTTTCAATTCACTGTTTGATTCCGCATTTTTGTCGTCCTCCGAAAAGGAGTGTGACTTACGACGACGATTTGTACGGCGTGATGCCGGGGCTGGCGAAGAAACATCCCTAGACTTTTTACTTTCACTTCGCCTACGCATTTTTTCTATATTACCAAAAATACTTCAATTGAATATATGGAAAACTATTAATATACAACTTCACGCTTAATAAACAAAACTCGTAGCTTATTTTCAATTTTTCTTGAGAAAATTTAACCAATGCTTTTACGAGCGGGGAACCATCTTCTTTCATTCAGTACGTTCAGTGTAACAAAAAGTTACATTTTACAGCGCTACCACAATGTACGATATTTCACAATCGTATTACAATGTCCGTTTTTAGCAGTGTTTTTTAAGTGATGGGAAGTTACACTACCTCTTGACTAGCCATACATTTGTTCGCACAAGGGGAGTACATGTTTTCTTGGTTTTCTGTTTGAAGAATACGTGTAGAGATTATTGTTCAGTTTGATCATAATTCTTTGTTTTTAATTGAGATTGTGCGGATGCTTTTGGCATAAATCAGGTACGCGTGTTTAGAGCCGAGCACAAACATGCACACATACTTTATATTTTTGCCTGTGTATTTTATTTATATAATTGCATAACAGAGTTGTGCGAACAATTGTTCGGAGTTCGGTGCGAACAGCAAAATGAGCGATGGCTAAACAGATTTATGGCTAGTTAAGAATCCATGTTAGGTTCACAATGTAGTAGATAAGTGACAGGTTTGAACAAATTATCGCTTGCTTGAAGGCGAATTAAAAGAGGTAAACTCACCAGTGCAGCTGATGTCAAATTCCATAAAAATTTGTTTCGCCATTTCAAACATTTTTTTATGTTATAAATTTCCCTTGGCCTACCTGGTATCGATTTAACTCCGTGTACCCACTAATTGTGACAAATAACAGTCAATCACAAACATTTTTGCGGCCATATTTGTTTTTGACTGACATTGTGTGCCAAAAAGCATCAGTTAAGAGCTTTGTTTGTAGCATAAGGAACGACAAGGAAAGTGATTTAAAAACTAAATGTATTGTTATGAAATAATCCGCATCTTCTGGGATATAATGGGCCCTGAATATGATTCGAAACGCTGACTAGATGACGCTAAAAAGTAAATACCATTCGTTTCTCATATAGGCGAGATATCAAATAAAATTAAGCAATCTGTATCATATGTCACCGACGCTGAAACTGATAATAAGCAAAAGGTATAAAGGTTCGAGCATTTAAATTTTTGAAAAAACTTTGTGGAGTCGGTAAATTTATTGAACATTCTAAAATAAGTCATTTTACCTTGTAATTATTTTTCTTGAATGGCGATTTTAGCATCATTCAAAACTTATAGAACATTATGAACATTCTAAAATAAGTCATTTTACCTTGTAATTATTTTTCTTGAATGGCGATTTTAGCATCATTCAAAACTTATAGACATTCGTCTGCCATTGAATTTGGATAGCGTGTATCCGTTGAATTTTAAACAATTAGATAATATCAATTTATTTTCCAAACTACACCTAGATTATTATTATTATTAATGTATGGGGGAAATCGAAGCAGACCATTTACTTTCTGGGTCCCTTTTCGACCCCCATTTCGCTCCTCAAATTGATTTCAGGGAACCGATCCGTAATCACAGCTACCTTAATTTCAATTGAGTCTCGTTCTAGCCCTAGCCTTTACTCTTGACTAAAGTGATTTCAGACTGTCGACTGGTAACTGTCGACACTCTTCCTCATCACGCAGTCTTTTGTAATTGCTATCATTTGCCTAAGGCTTAGTTCCCCCATGGCATTCACATCTAACAAGTGTCTGCCCGTGGTCTTAAGCCTTATGCTAGCCAGTGCTGGACATTGGCACACAATGTGCGCTACCGTCTCAGCCTCTACCAGGCATAGTCTGCAAGTATCATCTTCTACGACTTTCATCTTAGCCAGACGGTACTTGAAGTTTCCATGTCCTGTCACTAACGCAGTGATCCAGCTTAAAGTAGCCCTATTATACCCGAGTACCTTGCTGGCCTTCCTGCCGAGGGGCTCTTTGAGCACTATTCTAGCCTGTCTACATGTGGTATTCTCCCTCCACCTATTCAGGTGTAATGAGTTTACCCATTGAAGAACTTAAGCTCGCACTAGGCCATTCCCCAGGGCAACCCTGGGTTCTGGTCCAACGCATGCTTGGTAAACTGATACGTACCTCCCCAAACATAGACTACAGGACAAGTTCAGCTCAACTGAGAATACACCTGCTCCTGCCCTGCCACTCATAAGAGAACCATCAGTAAAAATGCTGATGTCGTTCTCCATACACTCATTGTGTAAAATGCCTTCCGCAATGAGTGTCCGATGCAGCCTCTCGACTACCTTTCTTCTACTCATGCGTTCCATCGGCATCTGAGCAGACCTAACTACACCTAGATAATCTTCATTTAAATTTTAAGTGGTCTATTTCCACAAAATTAATACGAAACCGTCCCTTATTTCCTAGTTTTTTAGTTTTTTCATGAACTGTAACGGCCGTAGGGACCAGTAAAGTTTCCAATTAGCTCATCCCTGGTGAACGTATCCCAGTAGGGTCCAATCAACATAACAAAAATATACTGTTTCACTACAAAAATCATACCAAACATATGATCACTATAATGCTGATATTGTGCCCTCTTAATTTTCTCGTCCTACTAGGTCACATAGGGTAGATACCATTCAGGAAAATTTTCAAGCGATGTTTGTAACCCCTCTTCAACTCTGTGAATTTTTTTTGCTTATTCTCTACATTTTTTTCTCAATTCAATTTATTTACTGTCCAATAACAGTTTACAATGTGTCTTAAAAAACTAATCTGCAAAGCCATTACGCTTGTCTGAACCACAGATATAACTGTGTCTGAACTAAGGCTATCAAACTTTGGAGCTAATTTTACACTACCTTTAAAAAAAAAACTATATTGTTGTGAACATCACTATTTCAAATGTTCTCTTTCCAGTTATTTGGTTTACACAAGTTTTTATACTGTACTATAAAAGCTTAAATTACAAAACAATGTAGCCTACTTTTTTATACTGTATAAAACTTGATGATTTTATTTATTTTATAAAACTAACAATTAAAATCGATCACTAGACTTTTTTTGGTTCTTTTTTAATAAATTTATATAATTATGTTCTTTTGTTTTGGATTATTTTTTTTTTTTAATTTAATACTTTCTGTCCGCACAAATTTTTTATTTATCTGTCTGTCTTGAATTTTCTGCCTAATTTTATTAATTTTTATCTATTTTAATTTTTTTTTTCAATTCTTGTTAAAATGTCTCGGTATTTTTTATTCTTTTCCTTTCTCTACTTTTCCTTTCCTGCCCCTTTTTCCGGCTGTAACTTTTAATCAAGGCAAATTAATAACAGGTAAACTGACCGGCGAATTCAAAGTACTTCTGGCTTTCTAGTCTGCCATGATTGTTTACATTAATTAAAAATATATACACACTTATTTATACACATATTTAATAACAAACCCATTGAAAATTTTCAAAATCAGTTGAATATGCATTGGCGATTTTTTACCATCAATTTTTAAACCAATTTTATCTGGCAACTCTGATCACTGTTTCGATATTGATCTGTCCACCGGTGAGCTGAATGTTTGTTTTTGCAATTATGGTTGGTAGTAACCTCTGCATCAACTTGAAAATTCTTTCGTCTGTCAGCTGAAGGTTTTTTGTAATTATGTACCGCCATTGGTTCAGAAACAGTATTTCAAGTAAATTTGTAAGGAAAGTGGATTACTGCACATCAAAACTTGTGGATATCAATTCTATCGAAGTAATTGAAGATGTTAAGCACTATACTGAATTTAGGAAATTTATTAAATTATCAAATATAGAATACAAAGACGGATATACGTGCCTGAAAGTCACATGTACACTATGCCAAAAAATTTCTAGCGACAAATGGGCTTATGTGAATAAACGTACCGGCAGTTTTTACTGTGCGAGCTGTGATGTAAAAGTACCTTTAATGCATGCCAAACATGCCTACGAAAAATCTCAGTATATTATAAACGACATGAAAGAAAATGCAAAAGAATATACAAATCAATGCCGCCAGTTAACAGCAGTTCCTTTAAATGTATGTGGCAGTTTGCAAATAAAGGGTCTAAAGCCAGTAGATTTTGAAATGATGAATTCCACCTACGATTCCGAACGGAATATTTTACAGTTTCAATTAAAAAATGCTTGTAATAGAATAGTAGGCGAAAAATTGCTGTATTTAGAAAATTCTACAGAGGAATGCTTTCAAAATGAAAACTTATCTGGAGTCGTGTACATTTCATCTAATAAACACAAGGCTATAGTCGTAGCAAATTTGTTGGACTTTTTGGCCCTAATCGCTCAGCGAATTGAAACACGTAATTATTGTTGGCTTTTCTAGATTTTGTTGAAAAAACATATTTTATTATTAGATTCTCTTGTTTGCTTACCGTATGGACTTAAAAGTCTTCCGCAAGAATGTTTGCCTGCCTTGGAACATTTTAACGAACTAGTACTCTGGTTGAAATGTGATTCCACTGGCTGGGATACCGCCAAAACATTTGCCACCAAATTTGATGAGGTACGATGTCTCTTAATACGACCAACCGTAACTGAACCATCACCATTTGAAGCACAGAGGAAACGCCTAAATATTCGGCATATTCTTCAAAGAGCAACGCCGGTGCGTCACAAGTCTATTACGACATTTAGTTCCTTAAGAAATGATGTACTTAGCGAATTGCAAAATATAGAGAAAGTGAATGGGGTTAAATGGAAACGATTTCCCTTACTTAATAAACATCTTAAAGGACACCGCAAGGGCGAGTTGACTATAATAACAGGACCAACGGGTAGTGGTAAAACTACATTTATGAGCGAATATTCTTTAGATTTGGCTTTGCAAGGAGTTTCGACTCTATGGGGATCATTTGAAATAAGGAATACACGTCTGGCTTCTACCTTGTTACGGCAATTCGTGGGTTATTCTCTAGAAAAAAAATTGCACGAATTCGAACGATGGGCTACAGAATTCGAAAAATTTCCAATGTACTTCATGACTTTCCACGGCCAGCAACCTCTTAAACTAGTAATGGAGGCTATAGGACATGCACATTATGTACATGATATATCGCATGTTATAATCGATAATCTTCAATTTATGATGGGCGTTTCAAATACATACCGAACAGACAAATTTTGGGAACAAGATAGTATAATTGCCGCATTTCGTGCTCTTGCAACAAAACATAATGTTCACGTAACTCTAGTAATGCACCCACGGAAAGAAAGAGAAGAAGATGACCTGACCACTAGTTCTATATTTGGTTCCGCTAAGGCTAGTCAAGAAGCCGATAACGTTCTTATTATTCAGGATAAACGTTTAACGAGTTTAAAAGGCAAAAAATACCTGCAAATCGTAAAAAATCGCTATAGCGGTGACTTAGGTATAATGCCTCTCGAATTTAACAAGGAATCCTTAAGTTATGCATATTCCGGACAAAAGAAAAAGAAAGAGAAAGAAAAGCAGATGGAAACACAGAATGCGCCTTTAAATGTACACTATAGTTCGTAGCATTTTTTCGTTTTACACTTTTATATTAATTGTAAGCTAAACTTGTACTGTTTAAAAAAGTCTTAATAATACACTATTACGATGAACTTTGTTTATAATTTTTGGTATTCATTAATTTTTTTCCACACATGGCACAGATGGCTTTTTTGTATGCACATGCTTGACAGTAATGTGATCCAGACTGGTGAACCTTTTGACGACAAATTCTAAAAGATAATAGAGTTAAAACATTAAATTTATACCTATTATTTAAGTTTAAATTATACCTATACAAAGAAAATGTGCATAATTGACAATTTGGTGATTTATATGTTATGCTTATTGTGTATTAATATTTTAAATGTATATGTTGTAGAGTACATTAATTTCAATAACAGATATAAATAATTATTAAACAAATTTATTTGCTTTTATGCATATCTTTCCCCAAATAACGCCATTATAAATATTTTCGAAGACTTTAATGGGTCGACTATGTATATATAGCAACCGAACTTGAGTAATACTGGGTAACAGAAATTAACAGCTAACAGTTGCCCTTCCTAATATATTTGTTCAACTGGCAACGCAATTGAAGTTTAATGGCTATCCACAATCGACCTATTTTACTCAGACAATAATTTGCTTATAATTTCAGATTGCCATATTTTTAAATAAAATTTATTACTTTTATGTTAAGTATAAATAAATCTTACCGGCACGGTGGAAGTGATTTTCCTATCGGGTTAAATCTATCTTTGGCGGAGGTCAGGGCTTTATTTTCATTTATTTTACGAGCGGGTCCTGTTTTCCATGGATCAGGAGTTGCAATTTTAGCCAATTTTGCTTCACACTTTTCACAAACCATAATATTTTGTATATAATATATACCTATAAACTTGTTATTTTGGTAATGTTTGTGTATTATGTATTTGTATATGGCGTATTTCTGACAGGTACCCTAAAGAGCGCAGCTGTTACCTAGCGTTTACACATGCCACTAGGAGTTCGAAAAACTCAATCCACTCACTCATTTTCACTAATACATTTGCATTTTTCGCAATGGCAGCTCCAGTGGCAGCTAAAATTGCATGCGAGTGAAAATTTGGCATTTGCATGCCACTAAATGTCAAAACGATAGACAAAGTTACCCTGTTCAATATTAAATGTAAATTTACTGGATTGCGGTTAAATTGTAATTAAAGTTCTACCCAAGGCACATTTAAATACACCTTGGTTCTACCTTTTTAAATGCATTGCTATGATTTATTTCTTAAATTGCGCATAAAAAATTCAAGTTTGTCAATTAAAGAGCAATAATATTAGTAATAATAATAAAATATTACTATTAATAATAAATGTAAATCGTTTCCCCAAAAATATGCCTATATGGTGAACTCGGTAACTCTATTTTAAAAAGAAAACAAAAAGTTAAAATGGAATAAAAATTGAGCCAACAGATTATTGTACAAACTATTTAAATCTTTGACATTGTCCTCCCAAGTTGTTCTTTCTCATTTCCTGATAAAAATTTTTTTAATTTTAATAGTAAAAAAATGTTCTGAAGACATTTTAAAAATGAACTTACACTTGCATGTGTAAACACAAAAACGAATGGCATGAGATTCGACTATTTCGAAGAATTTTTCGTAGACAATACGTACACAACAATTGCATGCCACTATTTGCATTTGTAAACGCAGGGTTATTGTGAAGTTCTTTGTTTTTTCATATTCGAATTTCAAACGAAAAAACGATTTCGCCTTTAAAAACAGTATTTTTTATAACTCGAATTTACATATGGTACTGGTGAAGCCAGGTTACACTAAGCATGTAAGCTCACCAGCCCAGCTGAGTACTTTTTTGAATTTATTGGATGTCAAATTCAATATAAAAAATGTTTCACCATTTTGAACATTTGTTATGTAAATGGTTTGAATTTCGGAGAGTCTACTTGTTATCATTATGCTTTGATTATACTCGAGCCGAGTTTCCCGTTTTGGCTATTTTTAACCAAGATTGGTTATATTTTATCTCCATTTATTCATATAATATTCATTACATTTGTTAATTACTCACCTTTTTAAAAAGGTTTGAACATAATTTTTTGTATCTCATCGAGATTAATGTTCTCAACATAGTTCATGTACGTGTGGTTATAGATGAGGGCATTAACACATATTTTTTATTTTGCCTGTGTGTATTTTATGTGACGGCAAAACAGCGTTGTGAAAACATTGTTTGAACACGAACAGACCGTCAGAACAGATCTATGGCTTATCAAGACGGCGTGTCACAGTACTGCAAAAAAGTATCTCAGATTATAGATGCTTAGTTTAAAATTGTATTTTATACTCTCTAAACAACTGGTTTATTTTTAGAGTTCTTTCAGTAAACTGTATTTATGTGAATTTTTATATAAAAATTAAGTACATATACTATACTATGCTCAGACGTGCAGTTTTATAATCTAATAAATTTAAATAATTAATGCTTATATGCGATCAATTTGTCATTTAATAATTGAGCAGTGATTACTTAATTCCGCGATTAATTGAGTCAAATTCACAATGCAACTATGGTGAAGTGTGTTTACACTACGTCTTGACGAGCCATAAATTTGATCGCAAATTGAGAGGGCGGCTGAAAAATAACGAGAGAAAATGTGTTCTTGATCTTCTGTTTGAAGAATACGTGTAGATATTCCTGTTCAGTTTAAGCATAGTTTTGTGTCTCTCATCGAGGTTGTACGGGTGTTTACAGATCTCCGCACACATACATGCTTTTTATTTTGCCTGTGTATTTTGTTTGTTTAATGTCATAACAGAGTTGTGCGAACTATTGATCGGAAAACTCTGCTTGAACATAACGCGTCCATGAACAGTTAAGGTCTTGAATGCAACTCATAGCGTCTTGATTAGCCATAAATCTGTTCAGCCGTTGCACATTTTGCTGCTCGCACAGAAAAATGGCTAGTCAAGACCGCCGCTGTTCATGGTAAATTCATGTTCAAACATGACATTAAACAGTATTGTTGTCATGCCATTACACAAAGAAAAACATGGAGAAAATATACAAGTATGTATGTGTGTGTGCCCTCGTCTGTAAACACCCGTCATAAGCTATGCTAAAAGCATCCATACAATCTTGATGAGAGGCAAAAAACTATGATAAAACTGAACAGGAACATCTGCACGCATTCTTCAAACAGAAAATAATGAACACATTTCCTGTCGTTATTTTGGAGAGGCTCTTTCAATGTGCGAACATATTTATGTCTAGTCAAGACGTAGGTTTAAGATAGATATATACATAATGCAAGCATCTCTGTTTTTATAAGTTTCCCACTACGGCATCTCTTACTTTTCTACTTTCTGGCATAATTTGTATTCGTTTTTTTTGCGCGTTGTTGCAGCAGAAGAAGAAAGAAAAAGCAGGGCAAAATTTTCAATTTCCGAATTTTTGATTTGGGAGCATGTTTTAAGGATTTATTTATATAGTAAATAAAATAAAGAGTAAATAGTTATTACGTTAAGAACAAGTACATATATAAATTTTGTAAAATGGTAAGTTAAAAACTACAAAACTCACTTAAAAGTAATCGATTTTTTTTATATTACTTTTTTAACCCTTGTTAATTATACAGGGGTATTGGCTGCAGACAAAAGAATAGATAAAAAATTTCATTTTAACCGTGTTTTTACCGGAATGAAAAGTGTCCATTTAATATGCTTGCTTTTTATGATTTTTATTTTAGTCGAAGAAAATGTCTCGTTATCCTAGCGACCGTAAAGTATATATCGGCGATCTGGGTAATAGTGCACGAAAAAATGAATTGGAGTATGCGTTTGGTGCGTATGGTCCTTTACGTAGTGTTTGGATTGCACGTTCGCCACCGGGATTTGCATTTGTTGAATTCGAAGATGCCCGTGACGCCGCTGATGCCGTAAAAGGCTTAGACGGCCGCACCATATGCGGTCGCAGAGCTCGTGTAGAATTATCAACTGGCAAGAGTAACAAAACTAGTAGCGGGCGAAGTGGGGGAGGTGGTGGTGGAGATCGTAGAGGAGGTGATCGCTACGGGGGTAGCGGCGGCAGAGGCATCGGTGGTGGTAGGAATGGTGGCGGAGGGGGTGCAGGCGGTGGTGGTGGAGGCGATACTAAATGTTACGATTGTGGTGACCGTGGACACTATGCACGAGATTGTCATCGCCACGGACGTTGTAGAAGACGGTAAGTTGCACTTTTTTTTTATATTTTTACATCACAATGTTTGCCATTATGAAAATTAAGTAAACTTTCAATTACATTACCACGAATTATTTAAGTGTATATTCTATTTTTATAATAGTGTTTATACCTATATAAGAACATAGTTTTATAGACAATTTTTGAAACAAAATTGAAGCTCTCTTTGAAGAGTTTCTTGCAGAGAACATTTAATCAGAAATGAATCAAATATTAGTTCTATCAGGTTTCAGCTAAATTTGTTAATCTTAGTGTCTTGTGACAGGTGCTTATTGCGTATTTTGATCCGAAAGTATATATTTAAGAAAAAGAAGTTATTAAACACACAAACTCAATTCTCTAAGAATCGCAATACACTGTTTTTTATTTCCAAAATAAATTCTGTGCATAAATATCAACTCCTTTTTAATATTTTATATGCCAATTTTATTACTTTTTTGACACATTTATTGTATGTAAGTTGGCTTAGAAAAGGCTATTGAAGAGTTTACATCAATATCAATTCAAATTATTATTTATAAAGAACACAAAAAAGCCTGTTCTGTAAGTCGCCTTAAAAGCTACTTGTTTCCAGACCCGAGTGATATGTAAATTTTTGTTCTGCAGATGAAGCAATTTATTAGGTTTGAAATTAAGTTTGATTATTTTAAACATGAAAACATAAAAAAACACTAATAGTTTGCTGTTTTAAAAAGAGAAATAAATAATTAAATAATATTATTCCTAAATATTAAAGTACCAAAACCAGGCTTTTATGACTATAGAAGAATATCAACACAAATCCAAAGTTCTAATTAAAATTGGGGAATATCAATGCACAATCCATACTGTGATTGCCTCCGGACGCATCACCAATACAACTAAATTTTTTCATATTTTATATTTTATGATAGTTGAAACTGAGTTTTCTACGGTTTTTGGGCTTGAATCTCTTTTTTTATTTTAAGAAATGTGATTTCGAATGTCGAATAGATCGCAAAAACCTGGTTTTAATGGCTTTTTCAGCAATAAAGCAATATTTATTTCTTTAGTAATGCAACATACATAGTTATGTATGTATGTATACCAACGACAGCATGCAAAAGCAAATGTTATTGAACTATTTTAAGGTCGTTATAAAGTATGTATACGGTCATACCACTTACGTTAACCTAGTTTAAAATTACCTTTTATTTTTTGTTAAAGTATTTTAGAAGCACTAATTGGCCCGAATCTAACAACATTATTTAGTACTAGTACTTTTGATTTCCAAGTACAGGTTGTCCGCCGGGAAGGTATACTGATTTGTTTATAATTTTTCTGGGTTGGTTGCATAAACCTTGCTTTTCACATATCCCCAGAAAAAGAAGTCCGGAGCAGTGAAATCAGGTGACCGTGGAGGCCAATCAACATCACCATTCCTTGAAATAACTTGTTGTGGAAAGAGGTCTCGCAGTCATTCCATTGTAATCATGCCTGTATGCGATGGGAACCGTCTTGTTGAAACCACATGTTAGTCAAGCCCAAAGCATGCAGTTCTGGCGTTAGAAAGTTTTCAATCATCACGATATCGTATCGCTCCCCATTGACATTTACCGTTACGCCGTTTTCAGTTTCAAAGAATTAAGAGCCCATGATTCCTCCTGACCAAATTGCACACCAGACTGTCACTTTTAATGGATGCAAAGGTGACTTATGAAAAATTTGAGGGTTTTCCATTGCCTAGAACCGACTATTCTGTTTATTCACATATCCATTCAAATGAAAATGTGCCTCGTCACTCATTATGATTTCTTCATGAAAATCGGGGTTGTCATGGGCGATCTGTAGCATCCTATTGGCTGTAGCATCATATTGGCATATTGGAAACAAATGCAAATCTTTGTGCAAAGTTGTTCTTTGAAGACCAAGCTCCTGAGCACGGTGTCGAATTGAGGTTGATGGATTGTTTTGACCACTTTCTTGAACAGCAGTAATGTTTTCAGCCGATCTTGCAGTACGTTGTGGTCCATGCTGCAGTCCCCCTTTCTTCGAAATCATCCACTACACGATAAATAGTGCGTCTTGTTGGTACGTTGTTTCTCCCAAAAATTTCACGTAACTTTCTCATCGTCACAGTAATCGATGATTGATTTTGATAAAATGTTTTAACGATTAAAACACGTTGGTTTACCGAATATTTTTCCATAACAAATTTTCCACGTCTCTACTTCACGACTGCCAAATATGAACTGTCAAGACTAATGTTTACTAAATTGGCGGCAAAACAAAGTAGTATACCTTCCCGGCGGACACCCTGTAGTTACATTTCATGTTTAAAGCCCTCTATAACATTTTTGAATTTTTTTATTGATTTGTAAAAAATTCATAAAAAAATCAATGTAAATATTGTATCTAAAACAAATTTATTCCCCAAAAAATTAAACTGGCTCCTTTATTAAAAATTAAATTTATTGTAGGTGCCAACTATTCTAAATTTTTTGCGTAAGAAAAAAATCGCTTAAATTCCATTTCCATACAAAATTGGTAGTAGATACGTTCCTGTTTATCAGAAAACTGCATAACTTCAAATCACACTGTTAACATTTAACCATAAACAATATTAACATCCATACATCAATAAGAGCAATGAGATGAGCGTTGCGTTAGGAGAAGCTTACGTAGTTAGAGTACATACAAGAAATAAATTTTATTTTATATGCACTGCAAGTACGTACTCTGTTGCTAACGCAACGCGTTTATATAGGAATGGATGTAAGAATAAAATAAATGATAACGTTGGAACCAGAGTGATATAGGGCACAGTATATTTTTTTGCTGCTAAAATCTGTAGGCTTTTATTATTATTTTTACTTAAATGTAATTCTGATTAGCTTTTTATAAAAAAAGAAATATCTTTTATCGTTATATTTCATTTAGAGTTTTTCTTATGTCCTGCATTTTTTAATACGGTATAAGTGTGCACTCTTTATCCAGTATATAATTCCTCATGGTTAAGTCGCGGAATCTATATCATTTGGTTTCAGATCTATCGTGTAATTATCATTGCACCTTATTACTTATATCAGTGTGGCATGCCTTTACTTTCTTAATTTTATTTATTTAGTTTCTTTCAATACTTATAATCTAGTACAATGTATAATACAGTGTTGGAAAATATAATAGAAACGACAACTACTTGCACATTTCATATCATATTTTTAACTTGTAAGGTAATCATTTCACCAGATACATACTGTATTAGACTCTTTGCTAACGGTACTTTTGAGTTAAAAAAAAAGAAAAATTTAAGATTAGTACTCTTTTAGTGCAGTGACCACGTGTTTTGGTTGAAAAAAAAAAATAGAAACGCTGCGGAGACTGTTAATAATTCCGCTTTAAATGAATAAAATATTATTATTTAAAAAGGGTTTGATACTTTGTGTGAGAGGTACGTAAAAAAAGTGATACTTGTGTAAATATTTTCATAATTTATTAATATCTAATTCAAGATGGGTCGTGGTACAAATTGTAGAGTTCAGGAAAGGGAAATTATTAAAAAATTAAAAAGTGATGGCCTTTCCATGTCTCAGATTGCCGACTTCATGAAGTGCTCGAAAAAAGGTGTTTTCTGCTGTTCATTTTAAACCTACGGAGGAAAAACGAGGACGAAAGCGCGCAACATCAAAAAAGTTTGACCAATTGCTCATACAAGAGTCAACAAAAAAAAAAATCCATTTTTATTCTCACAAGACCTGAAAAATTTTTTAAAAGCACCTTATCCAAAACAACATAAACTGCAGGTTATCGTTTGCAAGGAAACACGTATTGCGTACAAATTGGAAAAACATATTATGGTCTGACGAGACAAAGGTTAATTTGTTTGGGTCTGATGGCAAGTTGCATGTTAGACGTCCTAAAAACACTCCCTATGAATATAATGCTTTGAGGATGCTTTTCATCGTCAGGCGTTGGTCCGTTATTCTGGGTAAATGATAAGATGTGCGCTGTCGGTTATACAAACATTTTACAGAAAGTCATTCTTCCATATACCTAGGAAGAAATACCTTTGAAGTGGGAGCTTCAGCAGGACAACGACCCCAAACACTCATCTAAGCTGGCAAAGGAATGGTTCCAAGACAACAATGTCCGCCTGTTGGAATGGCCGTCACAGTCCCCGGACTTATACCGCATTGAGCACCTTTGGGGCATTCTGAAAAAGAAAATATCTGGCTATAAGCCAAAAAATAAATCAGATTTGTGGGAGAAAGTCCAGGCCGAATGGTACAATATAGAACCATTAATTTGTGCCAGGTTGGTAGACTCAATGAGCCGGCGCACACAGGGACGAATTGAAAATTTAGTGCGACAAAATTATTTATTCAATTAAAACTTATTGCACGGGATTTTGTATGTCAATTTTTTATAAACTAATAATTCAAATTCAAAACATTAGGCCGGATGAAAAACATAAAACGAGAATAGTTATAAAAGCGGAAATAATAATTATATTTTTTAAAAGTTTTTATTTAAATTTATCAACTTGTATGATACTACTTAAAATAGTAAGAATTATAATTAATTGTTTCACTTTTTTTTTTTTTAATTATCAATACGAAAATTGTTATTTTACTCCATATTAATATCTTCATAGTCTTGAATGTCATCAAGCTCCTGTTCATAATTATCTTCTTCGTTGCCACAGAAAGTGGGCAGCCTTAGCATACTTAGTACAATTTCATTAAATTTTGCTTTGTTTTTTTAACCTTTTTTCTTTTGTCGGCCACAAGAGGGTCCAAAGAAACCAGCATCCAGTTAAATATGTCACTGTTAGTATTGGTTCTTGAAGTTTTTCTGGAGTGATATTGTCTTAAATTTTTATATTCTTTATGACTTGCTTCAATTACATCTTCTGATAGTTGGCCTACCGGTAAAGGTAAAGATTTTATAATATCAGCTCCATGAAATACAATTTTATGAACAGTGGCACTCATTTTATAGCAGCCAGTTTAATGGCCATTTCTGCTGTTTCAAAGCAATAGTTTTTAAATACTTCTTCCTTGATGTAATGTCCACAAGAAATTATTGATAATATATTTGCAAATCTTCCTATTAAGACTATCAATTCCAGTTATTTCTGAAACAAGCGAAGGATTCTTAAAAAACTTTCGTGCTGTATTACTGTTATTGCGATTGTGAGAAGACTGCACTGAATAAAAAATTTAGCTATTGTGGTTCTGTTAGTTAAAGTTTAACAAGGGAATTCCCCTTTTTATAGCACTTTAAGTATACATCAGTGTAGCCAACAAGTATTTTGTAAGGAGACTTCATAGAATGAAAAATGTTACGAATTAAAAAAATTGCGTTTGCATGCGGGATTTCCAGAATTGGGCGTACTACCTAAGGAAAATATGTTCTATTTATTGAAGGGGGAAACGGGGGGATCACAACTCGACTTTTTTACACTTATTAGTAGTTGTATTTTTTAATTTCTAAGGAAAAGTCGTGGAACTGTTTTGAATTTTTTTTATAGCTCTTGCTAAAGTAAATTTTTCGACTTATTTCATAATAAAAACATTGTGCTATATGTGCACTACATATAATTACTATTTTAATAATAACTGTAAGTAAAATTTAACCTGTAAGTTTACAAAAAATTGTCAAGTTGAGCAACAATAAACGTTACAGATGCAGCTGACAGGTATAAGTGAGTGTAACAGGTTATAATACTTCGCATGCACGTACATGCTAATGTAATGTGTTAAAAAAATTAATACTTATAAGTTGATTGCCTACTGGTACATAAAACATATTAAGTGCAATAATGGTCACATTTAACAAAATAAAACATTCCATTTTTGTTGTCGTAATTCGGTTATTTGTCCTTACGTGCGGCGTTGTACCGAAGTCCTTAAAACCAAGGGTGGAACAACCAAATATTAATTTCAATTTAGTTTTAACATTGTATTTATTGTTTTAAAGAAAAAAGTTTATGTTAATTAGTTTTAAGTTTGTTGTTTCTATTATTTTTTCCAAGGGAATGAAATGAATGCCGTTATATGTTCTGTTACATAAATGAAACTGAGCTGAGTTTTTCTATTTTTTTATATATAAGTTCTGTTATAAAAAAAAAAAAAATATAAGCAAACAAAATAAATTTTTTTTACTATTCTGAAAAGAAAGAAAACTCCACATCGTTTCTATTATATTTTCCAACACTGTATATGTAATTAAAGAGATTTCTTTTAATTAAATTGCAAAGAGAGTTTCCTGGTGGTTGGAAAACAGCTCGTGTTGTACCGATCCCTAAATCAAGACCTGTTAATGGACCTGAGGATTTCTAAAATATTCGAACATCTCTTGAAAGAACAGATTTTTGTAAAGGCTACAGTACTACTCCGCTTCTTGATTTAACTGATTCAATAAGGGAAGATATTAATAATGATAGATTTAGCATTCTTATTTTGCTGGACTTATTCAAAGCTTTTAATTCCATTGATTATGGAAGAATGGTTGATAAACTTCGTGTTGAATATGGTTTCTCGATTATGGGTTGCAGACTAATTTTGTCATATCTTCATGGAAGATATCAGTTTACTTGCCTTAATGCTGTGAATTAAGGGTTATTAAAACTTTATTCGGGAGTTCCTTAGGGTTCGGTACTTGGTCCCTCATTATTTATTCTTTATATTAATGAATTTCAGATAATGTTGCTTTACTTTTTAGCTGTGATCGTGATTTTCTTGAGAACTAATTTAGAACATTGTCTTGTCTGATTATACTTCATACAACTTTTTGTCGATAAATGCAACAAAGACTAAGGGAATCGTTTTTACCTCTTTTGGTCGGTTCCACGTGGGCTTAAATATTTTTATTAAGGATGTAAGTATTGACTAATGGACCGCATTAAGTTTTTGGGATTTATTTTCGATGCAAGTCTTAATTATTAAAACTTTATTCGGGAGTTCCTTAGGGTTCGGTACTTGGTCCCTCATTATTTATTCTTTATATTAATGAATTTCAGATAATGTTGCTTTACTTTTTAGCTGTGATCGTGATTTTCTTGAGAACTAATTTAGAACATTGTCTTGTCTGATTATACTTCATACAACTTTTTGTCGATAAATGCAACAAAGACTTAGGGAATCGTTTTTACCTCTTACGGTCGGTTCCACGTGGGCTTAAATATTTTTATTAAGGATGTAAGTATTGAACTAATGGACCGCATTAAGTTTTTGGGATTTATTTTCGATGCAAGTCTTAATTTTGAAGATTGTATTCTGTTAATGCTAATCCAATTTATATCGGTGGGCTTATTCGTTAATGATGTCGCAAGTTATTAATAGACTGGAGGTCATATTTGGAAAAATTTTCAATATAGTATCTATAATAAATCGTATTACTAACCCCATTGTTCGTTTTGTCTAAAACGTGGAATGTAATTTTTTTACATTTTGTCAAATTGCGTTGTTTGACTCTCTTTCACGGAGTTATCAAAACTGGCAAAGCAGTGTTATTATTTAAAAAAAATTATATTTGGTCGTCCGACAATTTTAGTCCCTAGAATTGTAAGCTCTTTTTCTGATAAGAGTAGCTCGCTGTTGGAATCACTTACTAATTGAATTTATTCACAGTCTAATATGCTTCCCGACTTGAAATTTTAAATTTTTTTAAAGTGATTAAACTGAATTCCATGAGGATTATAATTCTACTTTTTTACTTTAGCCAAATTAACTAACTATTTTCACTAGCTTTTTGATATTAACTTTGACATTTGGAATCTCTCACTGCCATTTTAATCTTGCTGATACATACTTATTCTATATAAATATTATAAATAATTCTGTATAAATATTGTATTTTGCTTTGCATTACTTCATTAAATGGTTAAATAAATAAAATAATTAAAAACTTCTCCACTGATTCGACTTTGATGTCGACGCAAGTTTGCAAATATTAATTTCTAAACATCAAGAAATATTATTTTTTGATATTTTTAACAATATGATTTCGACATATTGGCTAGATGTTTATTTTCATAAACATTGGTAATACTTCGAAAACGAAGGGCTTATATTTTGTTTCAGTTTCATATTGGTAGAAATAAAAAGCTGTAAATTCTTTGTATGTCAAGCTTTTGATTCTGAAATTTATACCTCGTTGTATTCAACAGCATGTCAAATGCAAAATGTATTTGGGATATTATAACAAAGTCGTCATCCGAAAGCCTATATTTATTCCTGAACAAATCTGTGCAAAAAGGAAATAATAATTGTTTAAACATTCTTACGTCCAATAGTCTCATATACATTTTTCGGAGATAGTCTCTTCCCGCTCCGCTAGGATATCGGAAAACAATTCTTCCACATAGGTACATATTTCGAATGAATTTGTCGACACATATGTATATGTATTTTTTTTTTTGCAATAAAACTTTCTTCTATACAACTTATTATTTACGTACGTTAATTTTCATTTCACTTGTTATTACAATTTCAATAACCACGGGTCCAGATATGGTTCACATTCTTTTCATTAAGTCTAGATTAAATTATTTGAATTAACTTAGTTATATATATATATATATATGTATTTCAAAATACAAAACAAATAGTTTGTATAATTTGATAGTATATTCAATTGATTATGAGAAAAATTGATTCTGGCTTAAAACTAAAACACCTATCCATTATTACACCAAGGACTTTTATAATTTCTATCAGTTCAATTATAACTTTATTTATTTTGAAAGATAGATTAACTCCAGGTGATTTAGAAATCATATCTTTAGTTTTGGCAGGATAAATCACAGATCGCAATTCAACATTTTTTGCAACATCAGCTAGTATTTTATTTATAAAAGCTTCCAATACATTCACAAACTGAGGTTTTCCAGTAAGTAGAAGTTGAATGTCGTCTGAAAAACTAACAACATCACAAGAAAATTCATCCACTACCGTTATAAGACCATTCATATAAAGCAAAAACAGCAATAGCCAAATGACACACCCTTGCGAAACCCTACTCGTGCTATAGAACACTTAGAATCAGATTCATTGCTGTGAACATATTGTCGCATTAAGATACAAATAATATCAATTTACAGACAGTTGAGTTACTGATTTTTCCAAAAAATAAACATTCGCTTAATATACATTTTACTATACATTTACATTCCAAGACTTGCAAACTTGTACACAAGTTTTTGTAAAGGTTTGTGGCGTTAGAACTCCACTTCAAACCCTTATTCCGTTCTATATGCAATCAATGAAAAATTTAATTAAAATTTTAATACCAAGAAAATTTGTTTTTTTAAATTATTCTTAACTTTGAACAAAGGAGTATTGTGATGACAAACTTGTTCAATTTAAAAACTTAGTAAACAATTTTTATATTTAGCCAACTTTGATTTCAATATTTTTTAATTTGAATTTTCTGTTAACCAAGGTTGATTCTCCCATTTTGGGCAAAAATGTTCTTGAAGAAGTACGGTCCAAAGATGCCGCCAGCCCACAAACCACACCAAACAGTGCGTCTTTCAGGTTCAGGGTGTATTTGCAACTCTTAAACTGCGCTTGGCTGAGAACGATTTTTTGATACAAACACTTTTCTCACAGCACAAATTTTGATAAAAATTTGCAAGTGTTGCTCGTTTGTTAGTCTATTTATAGCAAACAAATTATTTATCATTGTACATGTACGCACTATGTATATATATTGGAGGTATTTGCTTTAGAAAAATGCTGATAGAAAAATTTAATATAACGTATGGCATTTTTCAATGCTTAAATGTAGCGAAGACTTTACAAGCTACGTCTATAAATCTTACTGATTTTATATTTGCAGTCTCGTCTAGGCACAAAATCGAACACCATGAATTTGCTAGGTTCTTCGCTACACTAGGACATACGTTAATTGCTGGCGATTACAATGCAAAGCACACATATTGGGGCTCTAGACTTCTTAGTACTAGAGGAAAGTAGTATAATAGAATTCAAACAGAAAACTTATTAACTTTTCTGTTACCGAGCGTATCAAGTAGTCAACTAATAGTCAGTTCATCCTATGATATATATCTTCTGATCAATCGCCTATCATCATTACTTTATACGACAGATCTGTCACTGCACCTAAAAGCCCTATTTCATACCCAAATAAAAGCACGACTTTGTTTAAATATAAAATGTATGTGACCTCAAATTTATCTCAGAGCAACCGTCGTAGAAACTCTGTTAATATTCAAGCAATTGTGGATCACTTTACAGACGTCGTGACTGCTGCAGTCAGGGTTGCACGCCAACCCAACGATCACTTAAAAGAAGTATTTACCAATCTTCGAATCTTGTTTAGGAAAACAGAAAGCTCAGAAGGCAATGGCAAAATAGTCGGTCTCCAGGCATAAAGGATCAAATAAGTTGATGTCAAAAAACTTTATATAATAAACTGAGCCAGAAACACGAGTCCGCTATCGAAAGCTATTTGAAAAATTTTGATTCAACAAAAAACACAGACTGTATTGTCTACGAATCACCACAAGAATTGAACACCGCACATAGACTAAAACTCAATTGAGTTGACTAATCACTTAGAAGAGGTCTTAACATTCCATGACATAAATAGTTGCACCACTCCAATAATCAGTGACTGTTTGTGACTGTGCTTATTAAAAACGACAATAAAAAGTCTTGATATGAAGAAATCGACCGGACATGAACACGGTCATGTCAGGATCAATGAAACGAACTTATCTATTTCAGCTGTGAGAATTATGTTAATTATATTTAATGCCATGTTACGAGTACGCTTCATCTAACGCTCTTGAAAGATGTCTAAAATAGCCATGATTCTTAAACCAGTAAAGGACTCAAGACAGGTTATATCTTAAAGGCCCATTAGCCTATTTAAAAATTTTTCGTTTCGAGCTTAATGAAACATGAACATTATACCGGACCGTCGGTTTTGTTTCCGAGTAACACATTGAGCAATTCACCGTTACTAGATCGTTATTTCAAAGTAAGCAATATTGTTCAGAGATGTGTATTGGTATTTCCCAGGCGTTTGATAAAATCTGGCATTATGGGCCACTCACGAAAATAACTCTAGCAGGACACACAAAATTTTCGAATTAGTATCGCTAGTATTTATTTCTGTTTTGCTTAGTGCTACCAAGAATGATAAACTAAAGATTATGCCATCACTCACACAAAATTAAAACTTTCTGCGCATGTTGAATCAATGACGTCACGCAATTTGTGTTCCTATTGGCTAACGATTTTCGACTGTCAAACTATTATATTTATATGTAAATATAACAGTGGGACAATTTAACTTTTGTTTCTACAAAATTATTTATTAGCAAAAACTTTTTTTTCAAAAATTTATTTATTGAAAACTCAATAAATAAAAATTATCCAGCAATATTTTATTAATTGAAATATTATATGAAAATAAAATAAAGTGAAAAAAGGTTTTTTATGATATTATTTTATTAATTTTTCTTTTGTTAATATTTTGAGAAATTTCAGTATTTAATAATCTCATTCTAAAGTACATTCTACATCTAAAAGAAAGTTTTTTCACTTCATCCTTTCCTTTAATGTCCTTTGCTTCCAACAAGTGTTTTTGGATATACCCGCTCGTAATCATTAGTGCATCTGATGGCTTACTTAGCCCACCTTCACTTAGGGGGTTGACCCATGTATACGTCGAGTTCTCTAAAGGATTCATTGCAAGATTGGGGTTTTCGTTTTTTAACTTGTGACAAATATATCCGGCCAAATTCTCTAAACCGTCATACTGTAGGTCTTCTAATTCTATTTCATTATTTTCGTGTAATATGTCCTCTGGGGTATCAGTATTAATGTTCTTAAATATAGTACCTGTAGAAACCAGAAGGAAAATTAAACACCTTTATTTTAAATTGTATGTCGAGATTTACCAGTTAAAGAATTATGTACTTCTAAATCGGGAGTATTGTCGACCTCCACATTTGCATTGGCAGCTAAAATGCCTTCGTTATAGCCCAGAATATATGACCGAAGTCTATATTTGAATTCTTGACGATCAGGGTGATCGTGGAGACCGCCTTTCGATCTAATTATTCCAAAAAAATTTTCCAGGACATCCTGATTTAGGCGATATGTTAAAATAATTTCAATATTATATTTTTTTTTCATTTCAATGTAGAGCGTTTTTAAAGCGTTGTTTGATTGAATTATGCCTGTGAAATAATACATATGTTAGTCAAATAATTTTAAAAGTATAAAATTATACCTTTTTGAAATGGTAACAGTGTATTTTTCCCATTCACACGTATCTCTGAGATCATTTGCGACATATTGTTTAAAATATCATTTTATATTTCTGGCGCCAACCCGTATGCGTGGGATCGTTCTCTTGAATCATGTCTTGGCACTCTTGAATTCATGACGTCAAACCAGTTATTTGTCTAGGGAAGAAAAATCACAAAATCATCTATGGAATTATTTAAAAAAAATGTTATTACCAGTTTAAACAATTTATGACACTCGCTCCAATTTTGATTTTCCAAATATCCTAAACTGGCAGCTCGCGTAATAGATTGTGCAGTTGTATGTGAGAAAAGTTTGGTAGCTAGTTTAACCTTCTGCCTTTCAACTCCAACCACATTTAAATTGTGTGCTGATATTTTATGTGTGATCTTTAAATTATTGGAGTGTAAAGACAGAAGATTTAAAATTATATCTTTTTTAACATCCTTGTTATCAATGATGAATCCACTATCAATAAAATGGTTTCTCAAAAGCTTGATTAGATGTGGAACATCATTGAACACAAATATTTTTGTGTCGTCGTATAGAAACCTAAAAATTTAAAAAATACAATAACAATCTGATAAATGAGTATTTGTATAAAACGTACCAAGGATTATTAAAATCTACTTCTAGTTCATTGAACAATTTTCTATTTCCACCACCGAAATCGCAAACAATTGCCACAAGTGTGAAACCACACTGCTTCATTGTTTTCAATATATTAAATAAAATAGTTTTTGACATTTGGCAGTCGTAATCATAATATATTGGTTGCTTTCAATTTGCAATTAAACCTTTTTAAACGAATAGAAAAACGTTATATTAAAAAACTTTAAGTTGACATAAGTAACTGACCTCTCAGCAAAGCTACTTGGATGTAATTAGCTGGAGCTAGCATAGAGTCTGTTGGCTTGTCGTAGCAGTACTTTTTTTTTTGCTTTCATTTCGTCAAAACTCAATACACATAGCTTTTCTTTTTCTGACATTTGGTTAGCCGCAGACAATATTTTAACAACAGGCTCTAAAATACCCGTCGTCATATCCAATTTTTGCGACCACTTTTGCAACGTTCTCACCGAGGGAAGAGGAAAATGCTTTTTCCTTAACAACCTGTAAGCCTTGGCACTTGTGGAATACAAAGTAGTGGATTGGGCAATATCTGCCTCTGTAAAATTTTGCCTTTTATCCCCATTTTTAAGTTTTTTTATTTGGCCTTTTGTAAATAAACATTTCAATGAATTCTCCAAATTTACGTTTGAAGAACTTAAGCTCTGAACTTGCCGAGTCAAATTTTTTATGGTGATGGCTGATTGACTTTGTGACATTTTCAGAATACTATTCTCCTGGCGCAATGCATCTCTAAAAATAATTTTAAATGAGCATTTGTAATTTTTTTCAAAAACTTACATACATTTTCATTTCCAATCTTTTTATGTACTGTTGTAAACTGTCTTCTTGAATTTCAGTCGTCATTGGAGAGCTTTTCTCCTCGCACTTTAGAATTTCAACGTTGTTTTCAATTTCAACTACGTTTGCAGTTTTAATTTTGTTTGGAATTTCAGCATTGTTAGGAATTTCAGTTTCCTTTGCTGTATCGACCGTATTTATGGTCGGAACTGCTCCCGGTTTTAATTTTGGTGTACGCCGGTTGCTAAATCTTGTTCTTAACTATTAAGTAAAGGACTGCTAAATTTATATTGTGGAACTTACCCATTTCAAATTTCTTTCAAAATCTTCTTGGGTGAAATGTAAGGAACAAATTTTCTCCTTTTCAACATTTATGGCTTTCCACCTGTTGCAAAAGTGTACCCAAGACTTCCTTTGAACTGCATTTTTTGGAAATTTATAAAATGATACATCTACATCATTTTAAAAATTATTAAAATTTCATTAAAAATACGGGATAAATTATTTTTTTTTAATTTCTCACTTGTTTTTTTACCACTATTTTGCTTGCACTTGCCCACTTCATGTTGTTATTTTCCGGCAATATTTTTTTTTAGTTTTTCTTTGTTTTGCAGCTTTTTTAAGAAACTTCACTAATTTATTTTATAATGTTAATTTTTTTAACGTTCTTTTTCACTAAATTTTTCACAAAATTCGATGTATATTTCAAGAATAAATAAATATTTTTTTGAAAACTGTCAATGTAATTTATATTGCAGGGCTGCCAACTTTCACGTAATGCACACATTTTTCAGAAGAAATGTTAATTTTCACATATGAAAAATACTTGGAAACCTTTCAAATAGCCCAACTACGTCATCTAACGGGAAATCATGCGCAAGGCGTAATCTTTAGTTTATCATTCTTAAGTGCTACTGCGTACAGCAGTAAACAATTTTTTGTTTTTTAACTGCGAGTAGCTCTGATTTGCTAAATTGTATTGTGTTCGTCTTGCAGTATATATACATATATACACACACAGGGAGTACAAATTAGCAAATCACAGCTATTCGCAGTTAAAGAAAGGAAAATTTGTTTGCAGCACTAGGCAAAATAGAAATAAATACTAGTGACAGTAATTCAAAAATGTTCGTGTGTGCTGCTAGAGTATCATACAAATATTTTGAATATTGTAAAACAAAAAGAATAAATACTAATTCTGTGTGCTGATAAAATTGCAAACCAACGATGCAATTTTAAAAGTAATTTGTAAACACAGTACAACAATTTGTAGCAGCAGAATTAATGGAAATAAAAAAGTTCTCATAGTTTTGACATGACGATTGATAAATATGTATGCGCAATTGACAGAAAATGTTGACTAACATAGCAGCAAACTCTGATACAAAGTCCTTTTATACAAATCCGTTATAAAGCCAATATGGTCATATGTCATTCAGTTGTGGGGTACTGCTTATGCATCCAACATCCAGAAGTTACAAAGAAGACAGTCTAGGATTTTTGTCTCATCACATGCTCTCCCTGGTATATAAGATATAAAAATATCTATAGAGATCTAGGAGTTCCCACCAACTAGTGCTACCAGAGATAAAAAGAACCGCCACATTGACCTTGGAGAGACGGCTCGCCTTACCCAATAAGTAGATAGTTTATTAAGATTTTGAATACAATAAATTAGTTATTAGTTATTTTCTTTTGAAAAGACTCAATATATTATTTTTTTATGAAAACCTAGCCAAGTAGGCCAAAGTCGGCTTCAACATGCTAGAGAAAATCATCTACATACAATCAATAACATATCTTAAAGTAACAACAGACCAGTAAATAACACTGTGCTTCACGAGAAATATGCAGGGGTGCTCATATGGCAATTCTGTTGTTGGGTTCTATAGAGTACGGGATAATCAATAGTTTTTCTCGATATTTCGTTTATTAGCAAATGTAATGGTATTTTTAAATTTTTGGAACGAATTTCCGTCATCACTTGCCAAGTTTGGTTTATACAAACCGGTATTGGATATGTGCCATCTTCAGTATCATTTTTCGTTCTGAGAAGAGAACCATTTTTTTTTTTATCACGTAGCCACCTGTAATTGGGTCCTGTTTGTATAGATTGGTAGACGATTGCGATTACTATTTTATTGCGTCAGAAGTGGTGTTTGCGTGTAAACGTTGTTTTTAATTGTTTATAGTGTTTTTTGTTCGGGTTGAAAGAAGTCAGTGATTATTGGACTATGAATTTGTTTATTATTTTTGTAATGTGTTTTTATTGTTTTTGGAGTGTCTTGTCCGTTATTTTTGTTGTGTGTCTTGTAGATTAATTTTAGAGGTTCGAATATAACGTCTGAGTCGGAGTTTGTTTGTTCGTTTATGATGCGTCTGTCAAATGTCTTATGTTTATATATTTCCATGTTTTCTAGGATGTTTAGCCGTCGTCCTTTTTGCTGTGTGTGTAGTAGTTGTACCGTTTTTCTAATATGCGCTGGATTACATTTGTGGTTGAACATGTGGTTAGCGAAGTTAGATTCTGGAGTCGAGCCAGGATTACACATCTTCTTGTTATAGTCTCTTATATGTTCAGGATATCTTGTTTTTATTTTGCGTCCTGTTTGTCCTATGTATCTGTGATAGCAGGTGCACGTTAGTTTGTAAAACCTCTGTTTATCTAGCTGGTAGTCTTTGGTTGTGTTGGTTTGTAATATTCGTCCTAGGTTGTTTTTTATTTTGAATCCTATATTTATGTTGTATTTCTTGAGAAAGTTGGCTATTTTGTGTGTTGATTTTCCGGTGTATGTTAAAGTTGTCCAGGTTTTTCCTTCGTTTTCCCTGTTGTGTTCTCTGAGTCTTTGAAATTCTTTTTTGATTTTGTCTACAGTGTCTTTCTTATGGCCGTTGTTTGCTGCTATGGTATATATCGTATTTAGTTCTTTGTTGTAGGCTTCTTTTGTTAGTGCTGATCGTTCTAGTCTGGTTATTAGTTGTCTGATCGCGGCGTGCTAGTGTTGCTGTGGGTGGTTAAAAGTATAATTTATTTTGTTATCTTCTTCCGCTTCCATTGTGAATATTATGTTTTTGTGTTGTTTGTTGAGGTATTCCAATTCTTCCACTTCACTATTTCCCGTAATTGCACATATTATGTCATCTACGTATCGTGCGTAGAACGTTACTCCAAAACCAATAGTTTGTTCCATTTATTGTCTTTCCAGATGTTGCATAAATACTTCCATTAGTATTGCTGAGGTTGGGTTTCCCATTCCAAGTCCGTTTTTTTTTTTGGTCTATAAATGGCGTTGTTGAATTGGAAGTAGTCCTGTTCTAGTGTAGTTTTTAAGGTGTTTGTGAGTTGGCCTTTGTCTTTCGTGTTTCTCAGTACTGTTTCATGCACTATGTTTGTAGTTTCTGCTATGGTATCGAGAGATATAGAAAACACGAAATTAATCATTCGATATGAAAGATTGGTGCGTTTTTTAAATGCACCTAATTTTTTCAATTCTTAAAGGGCCGCTTTATAAAACATGAAATGACTAAATCTAAACACTAAAATCATGTTATTGTAACGGGCAGATTTCTTATTATAATGAAGTTTTTTTCCAAGCGTTAACATAATTATTAAATAATTTGTGACATTACATTGCTCATGAAGTGCTGTTAAGACATGATATAAAGACGAGGGATGGCATACAAATTGTTAATGGATTAATTAATCGAACCGATGAATTTTTAATTGCAATTAGTCGGAAAAAAATAATCGATTCACTTAGCTAAGGTTGAAAATTATAAATAACAAAAAATTATTTACAGTATTTACAGTACTTCCACTCCCAAAACTGTTGTCTGAACACTCATTTTCAACGATTTCATTTTTCGCGTCATCAACACTAGTAGCGCTAAAGAATATTGGAAATGAATTTTTAAATCTGGAGTCCAGTAAAGTTAATGCTGATAGTAAAAATGATTGTACCATATTTCCACGCTGGCTCAGAATGGTGAATGTTAATTAATTGCATTATACCAGAAAAAAATTTAGCTGTCATTATAGGCCTTTATTGTTTATGTATTTCTTTCGATAATTTTAGAAATGATCGATTAATTCTTAATTAATCGAAAAAGAAATTTCGATATAATTAAATTGTTACTCAAAACAAAATAATCGTTTATTAATTATTTTTCGATTAATCTTTCCATCACTGGTTAGACTCTGTTTAAACTCCTATTCGATTTGGGTGGCGTATACGTACTAATGTCAGTGACATAGCTTTGCATTACTTTTGTTTCCTTCAGTGTTAATTACTTTGCAAAAACAAAAAGACAATAATTTTATGCTATAAAATGTATTTGATAACAAATGTTTTAACAATCATGTTAAGATGTGGAAAAAACTTTAACATGAGCATGTCACACTCAACATGATGTTAGTGTTAATATTTGACATTTCTTGTCTAATCTAGACGGCACTGTATTAAAAAGCTTCTGTATAACACAAAATGACTATGTACTTTTGCTGTTGCAGAGTTTTTAAAACAAGAACACAAGCGAAAAGTCATGACACTATAATGAGTAAGTGCACACCACCATAAAAATGGGAATTTAAACAGCGAAGTTATATCTTATAGCCGCAGTGGTGATCATTTTTACACCTTCATTTTTCTTCCTTCTGTTGCAGTTTTATTATCAAATTTACGTTTTGAATTACATATATTGGTTTAATTTTCAAAATTTTCTTTTTTGTTTTTGTCGCCTTTATTGCTCAACAGCCAGTCCAGACGTGCAATTTTTATTTTTTAACACAAGCAATAGCGTCAGTAGAATAACGGCACATAAAATGTTCTGTTAAAGATTGTGTTAATGGGAGAAGAATTCGTCTCCAAACTAAACTTGACAAAGAATGACGGAAATTCGTTCCAAAAATCTACATCAAAACACCCTGTCGAAATATCCTTTATTCTTTCTATTAAGAAATAAAATCTATTTGAATATAGTAAAAGAAAATTTTTATTATACAACTATCAGAATATTTTCTAAGCCGCTACACACGTTTTTAACAATTTGTTAATATTAATATTGGTGACAGTTTGTTCCTTTGGATTTTTTTTATTCCCCACACACACACACATAATTTTAACAAAAATGCAAACATTTGTAATTAACTTTAGTAAAATTCTTGTTTAATAAAACTTCTTTATTTTACATAATTTTAACATGTTACTATTTCTATATTTTCTGAAAAAATATAGAAAATTGAAATAAAAATTGGCTGGGATAGTGCTATTGCCTAAAAAAAATATACCTTGGTGAGGACCGCATATAATGTGCCGCCTACATTAACATCATGTTAGTGTTACTTGACTTTTAGACGGATTATATAAAAGAGAAAGTCGGTGGAATAACGAGAAGAAATTTGTTCGTTGTCTTTTCTGTTAAGAATACGTGTAGATGTTCCTGTTCAGTTCGAGCATAATTTTTGTTTTCAATCGATATTGTTTCCTTGTTCTCAGTATAGTTTATGTACGGCTTTTCACAGTCGTGCGCATACATACACATTTTTAACTTTACCTGTGTGTATTTTGTTAGTGTGGTGAAAGAATCTACTTATTTGTATCATATTTTTAAAACTTTACAAGTAAATATCTTAATAAGATTAACACTTTCTAGACAGAGTTGACTTGACTAAAAATATATATATTTTTAAATGTTGTACTCATTCTATCATTATCAAAGCTATGTACCCTACGTTTCTATTGGTTACTTTGGTTATTTATAACACAGTACGATAGTGTTTTGTTCCGAAGACAAATTTTGAAAGACTATGAAATTAGGTTGCAAAAAATTACTGTAAATGTCCGAATTTTGAGAAATTCGCTTTTTAATATTTAAATTTTTGGGAGTAATATCTTGGAAACCGTAGCAGATAGAGAAAGAGTTTGCACAGGAAATTAAGTTAAAAATTACTGTAAATTTTTTTTACAGTAAAATACTGTCGTCTCGGTTTCGCCAATTCCACGAAGCGATTTATTTTTATAGCAAATAATAGTTTTTCTTTCGGATTCTGTAGGTTTCTTACGTTTGGAAACCATATCATGCGATTTGGCAATGGTGTGATCTTCATCATATGTATGTGTGTAACAGTACATTCACATCTGAATCAGAAATTCGTTCGGGTTTTTAAGCACCTAAATCGAGTTGTTTAATTAGTGATTTATTGGTCATTCAAAATTTTTATGTAGATTTTCGCGTGTAAAAACAACTCATTCTCCCATGCTTGTACCTTACGCTGGATTTTCAAATGCAAGTAGTGACATGCAATTGTTGTGTACATATTGTCAACGAAAAATTGTTCGAAATATTCGAATCTCAATCCATTCGTTTTTGTGGTTACGCATGCAAGTTCATTTTTAAAGTGTCGTCGAAGCGTAAACTTCAGAAAATTTGTTTACTTTTAAAATTAAAAAAAAAAATTATCAGGAAATGAGAAAGAAAAATTTGGGAGGACGATGTCAAAGATTTTAATAATTTGTTTAATAATCTGTTGGCTCAATTTTTATTCCAGTTTAACTTTTTGTTTTTTTTTTTTAAATAGAGTTACCGAGTTCACCATATAGACATATTTTTGGGGAAACGATTTACATTTATTATTAATAGTAATATTTTATTATTATTACTAATATTATTGCTCTTTAATAAACAAACTTGAATTTTTTTGCAATTAAATTTAGCTGGTGGTTGCCAGAGAATCAATTAATTTTTTCATATACAAATAAACAGCGGAAATTGCCGCTTTTTATCGTTGAACAATTTTTCGCACTGGGCTGAACTAATGACGGAAGATCCCGCTATAACGGGTATTCCCGCATTTAATTTTTTGATGGTTTAGTTTGCTGTGTCGAACAATTAGCGGAAATTCCATAAGCAGGAATTCTCGTCATAAGTTTATGTAAAGACAACAGAAGGACGGGAATTCCCGCAAGTCAGCCGAATGTGTTAATTACAATTTAACCGCAATCCAGTAAATTTATATTTAATATTGAACAGGGTGATATTGTCTATCCTTTTGACATTTAGTGGCATGCAAATGCCAAATTTTCACTCGCATGCAATTTTAGCTGCCACTGGAGCTGCCATTGCGAAAAATGTAAATGTATTAGTAAAAATATGTGAGTGTATTTAGTTTTTCGAACTTGCAGTGGCAGGTGTAAACGCTAGGTTATAATGATATTTTTTTGTGTATAATCGAAAACAATAGACAAAAACAAGGCATATATAAATATGCAATGGACAAAAAGACCAAATAATTCGCACATCAATAAACTAGTTTTACATAGAGTGTACAACTGACATAAACTTTAATATGTCAGAGAGAACGTCAGCATAATAAAAAACTGAATTGTTAATATTCGTTCTCTTGGTATACAAGGGGTGCACGTATTGCTTTGAACACAAATTTTTTTTCATTAAATGAATAATTGGTTATTAAAAATAATTTCTTTCATCTATAAACACACAAAATTATGTGTATATTTTTTGACATTTAATATAATATGGTTGTGTATAATTTGTATCATAACAACAGTCTCGTAATATTTATTATATGTTAGCTTGAAAATTTGGTGGTAAAATTTAAAAAATATACTTCACAAAGTCTGGCAACACTGATTGCATGAAATATAACATTCAAGCATAAGCTTGAAGTGTAATTTTTATATTAACGCTAATGAAAACCAGATGGGGCTGTAGTGTCAAGGAAAAATTCGTCGACACACGTGTTGTAGTCATTTCTGCCTTCATTTTGGATTTTCTACCAAAGCGCGTGGATTTATAATTTTTTTTAAATCACTTATTGTTGAAAGTATTACTTTTAGTGTTAAATTAAAAATCAACCTTTACCAAAAGTGTTATACAATACAAAAATATGTTTGTGCTTTATGAAACGCCGGCGGGCTATGCCATATTCAAATTAATGGATGAAAAGAAAATGAAGGAAGTGGATAACTTATATATGGAGTTTGAAACACCTGACAAAGCCAATAAATTGTTAAAGCTGAAACATTTCGAGAAGTTTAACGATACTACAGAAGCTTTGGCTGCTGCAACAGCAGCTGTAGAGGGAAAAGTATCTAAACCTTTAAAAAAGACCCTAAAAAAGTTGTTTGGAGAGGAAGTACAGGAATCATTATTGGTTGCGGACGCTAAGTTAGGTAACGCGATTAAGGATAAATTTTCCGTGCAATGTGTGTACAATACTGGAGTTCAAGAATTGATGAGATGTATAAGACATCAAGCCGATAGTCTATTAGGTGGATTACCTAAAAAAGAAATGACTGCGATGGCATTAGGTTTAGCTCATTCATTGTCCCGTTACAAGCTGAAGTTTTCACCAGATAAAATTGATACCATGATTGTGCAGGCACAATGCTTGTTGGATGATTTGGATAAGGAACTAAACAATTACATGATGAGAGCCCGTGAGTGGTACGGTTGGCATTTTCCCGAGTTGGGTAAACTTATCACAGATAATATAGCCTTCGTTAAGACAATAAAACTTGTGGGTACCAGAGAAAATATGGCAATGTTAGATTTATCTGACATTTTACCTGAAGACGTAGAGGAAAAAGTTAAGGAAGCGGCAGAAATTTCCATGGGTACCGAGATTTCCGAGGAAGATATTATGAATATACAATGTTTGTGTGATGAAATTTTATCAATTAATGATTACCGAACGCATTTGTATGACTACCTTAAAACACGCATGATGGCTATGGCACCAAATCTGACTGTTTTAGTTGGTGAAACAGTGGGAGCACGTTTAATAGCTCATGCAGGGTCGTTAATAAATCTTGCAAAACATCCGTCATCCACCGTACAAATACTTGGTGCTGAAAAGGCTTTGTTCCGTGCATTAAAGACAAAAAAAGACACGCCAAAGTATGGATTAATTTTTAATGCACAGCTGGTAGGACAAGCGAGTTTAAAAAACAAAGGAAAAATGTCACGATCTCTTGCAGCTAAGGCGTCTCTTGCAACACGTGTTGATGCTTTTGGTGAAGAAGCTACATTCGAATTAGGAGCAGCACATAAAGTTAAATTGGAAGCCAGACTGCGTTTACTCGAAGAAGGAAACTTGCGTAGACTGTCGGGAACTGGTAAAGCTAAAGCTAAATTTGAGAAATACCAAGCTAAAAGGTTAGTATTTATTATATTTGACGATATGAATCGGTGTTATTTCTTAAAAATGATGATAACTCAAAGGTTTCGCACTATTCTGAACTAGATAACTATAGTGATGAAAAACCTTGGCTGTCTGAAAAGAAAACACCAATTCTTATAGCATTTAATTTTTGCTTAAATACTAATTAATTATTTTACAGTGAGGTATTTACTTATCAACCAGAGGCTGACAGTACACTTTCGGTGAAAAAAAGAAAACGATCAGAATCTGCTGCAGAAGTTTGCACTCCCTTGAAGAAGGAAAAAGTTGAAGAAAAAACGCTTGAGGTAGAAGAGACTTCATCGACATCTAAAGTTAAATCCGACAAGAAAAAGAAAAAGAAAAATAAAAACAACGACCAAGAAGCTCCAGAAGCAACAACAGAAACACCTGCCAAGAAAAAATCCAAAGAAAATGATGATTCAGAGTAAATAGATTAACAGTATATCGAGACATTTTACTGTTGTTAGCAAATAGTTTTTATTTTAATTTAAGACTTTGTAGTTTTAAGTTTTTGAGACTCGTCTCTAATAAATCTACTATCTATACATTAAGTTAATGTTTTATGTATAGATTACTCTATCATTGTGTAGTGTGGTTTCTATATGAAACAAAGCACCACTTATAATTTATTTGTAAAAATAAATATATATACAGTGGCAACAATTTAATTAGTACGTCTAGTATATTACATTTTATTTAATTAATTCACAAGCTTGATGTCTTGTAAAATTTTTTTGTAACACATTTATACTCGATATTTAGCTACGTCTTTGTATAGCATCATTAGGAAGTAAATTATCCGGCATGTTCTGACACTCGCAATAGTGTCAAATCGCATGCGAGTAGCAAATCTCCAAACTTATTTCTGCAACTCGAGCGTTTTACTTGCGATTTGCTTTTTTTTTTCTAACGTGTTCGTAACCTAGCGTGTTTACCATGCCACTACAAGTTTGAAAAACTCAATACACTCACACATTTTTACTAATCCTTGTACATTTTTCGCAATGGCAGCTCCAGTGGCAGCTAACGCTGGATTTACAAATGCAAGTAGTGGCATGCAATTGTTGTGTACGTATTGTCTACGAAAAATTCTTCGAAATAGTCGAATCTCATGCCATTCGTTTTTGTGTTTACACATGCAAGTGTAAGTTCATTTTTAAAATGTCGTCGAAGCGTAAACTTCAGAACATTTTCTTAATTTTAAAATTAAAAAATTGCCAGGAAATGAGAATGAACAATTTGGGAGGACAATGTCAAAGATTTAAATAAATTGTTGAATAATCTGTTGGCTCAATTTTTATTCCATTTTAACTTTTTGTTTTCTGTTTAAAATAGAGTTACCGAGTTCTCCATATAGGCATATTTTTGGGGAAACGATTTACATTTATTATTAAAAGTAATATTTTATTATTATTACTAATATTATTGCTCTTTAATTAACAAACTTGAATTTTTTTATGCGCAATCCAGTAAATTTACATTTAATATTGAATAGGGTAACTTTGTCTATCGTTTTGACATTTAGTGGCATGCAAATGCCAAATTTTCACTCGCATGCAATTTTAGCTGCCACTGGAGCTGCCATTGCGAAAAATGTAAATGTATTAGTGAAAATGTGTGAGTGTATTGAGTTTTTCGAACTCCTAGTGGCATGTGTAAACGCTAGGTAAAATTGCATGCGAGTGAAAATTTGGCATTTGCATGCCACTAACCTAGCGTTTATACATGCCACTAGGAGTTCGAAAAACTCAATACACTCACACATTTTCACTAATACATTTACATTTTTCGCAATGGCAGCTCCAGTGCCAGCTAAAATTGCATGCGAGTGAAAATTTGGCATTTGCATGCCACTAACCTAGCGTTTATACATGCCACTAGGAGTTCGAAAAACTCAATACACTCACACATTTTCACTAATACATTTACATTTTTCGCAATGGCAGCTCCAGTGCCAGCTAAAATTGCATGCGAGGAAAATTTGGCATTTGCATGCCACTAAATGTCAAAACGATAGACAAAGTTACCCTGTTCAATATTAAATGTAAATTTACTGGATTGCTGTTAAATTGTAATTAAAGTTCTACATTTTTAAATGCATTGCTATAATTTATTTCTTAAATTGCGCATAAAAAATTCAAGTTTGTTAATTAAAGAGCAATAATATTAGTAATAATAATAAAATATTACTATTAATAATAAATGTAAATCGTTTCCCCAAAAATATGCCTATATGGTGAACTCGGTAACTCTATTTTAAAAAGAAAACTAAAAGTTAAAATGGAATAAAAATTGAGCCAACAGATTATTGAACAAATTATTTAAATCTTTGACACATTGTCCTCCCAAATTTTTCTTTCTCATTTCCTGATAAAAAATTTTTTAATTTTAAAATTAAGAAAATGTTCTGAAGTTTACGCTTCGACGACATTTTAAAAATGAACTTACACTTGCATGTGTAAACACAAAAACGAATGGCATGAGATTCGACTATTTCGAAGAATTTTTCGCAGACAATACGTACACAACAATTGCATGCCACCACTTGCATTTGTAAATCCAGCGTAAATGTCAAAACGATAGACAATATTACCCTGTTCAATATTAAATGTAAATTAACTGGATTGCGGTTAAATTGTAATTAAAGTTCTACCTTTTTAAATGCATTGTTATGATTTATTTCTTAAATTGCGCATAAAAAAATTCTAGTTTGTTAATTAAAGGGCAATAATATTAGTAATAATAATAAAATATTATTATTAATAATAAATGTAAATCGTTTCCCCAAAAATATGCCTGTATGGTAAACTCTATTTTAAAAAGAAAACAAAAAGTTAAAATGGAATAAAAATTGAGCCAACAGATTATTAAACAAATTATTTAAATCTTTGATATTGTCCTCCCAATTTTTTTCTTTTTCATTTTCTGATAAAAAATTTAATTTTAAAAGTAAACAAATTTTCAGAAGTTTACTTTTTGATATTTTAAAAATGAACTAACACTTGCATGTGTAAACACAAAAACGAATGGCATGAGATTCGACTATTTCGAAGAATTTTTCGTTGACAATACGTATACAAGAATTGCATGCCTCTACTTGCATTTGTAAATCCAGAGTAAAATAAAAACATGTTTCACAAAAACAAAAGCAAAACAAACGGGATAAAATAATTTTAAATGCCAGCAGTGTTCTTGTTAAGCGCGTTGGCATTAAAAAGATTACAATCAATAAGTGAATGCATAAAAAACGTGCTGTTTATTGAAATCGCCAGTGCAAAAAAAGAAATATAGAGGCAAAAGTTGCAGAAGCAAAGAACAATTTTAAATTTCATGTTTTTAGAAATAAATTGTTTCAAAATGTCATTAGTTTTGACTAAAAAAAAAAAAAGAAAACACTATTAATTTAATTTATTCATAACTTTGTAGTTTATTTAAAAACTAGTTTAGTTTAAATACAGAAGTTCATTTCAATAAACTCTTGCGACTTGAACTCGCCAAAACTCTTGCGAATTCGAGTTACAGAACACCTGACATGCGAGTTAAAATTACAATCGCAAATTTTGTGCGAGTGTCGGAACATGGCCGTATATTACAAATATTTTTGTTCATATTTTATTGGTTGTTAATTGAAGTTTTTCGGATATAATTTGTTTCCTGAAGATCAAGGACAAAGGCGTAGCGAAATATCGAGTATAAGTAATTAAATCATGTTTAAAAAAAATTTTTAACCACCTCAAGCTTGTGTATTAATTAAATAACATTTTACGCAAAGGTTTAATTATTTGGAAAATAACGTATGTATATTAGTAAAATAAGCTTGACCAATAGCGATCCAGAAGACACATAATTTCTATTGTCGAGAGTTAAGCGAACTTTCTCTTTTGGGTAAGTTCGTCTTTTTTGTGTATACATAAATAATTAGAAAATAAGGAAGTAAAACAAAAGGTACGTTTATTTACTTATTTAGTAAATTCAAATGAATGATTATTTACTGAGTATTTCGCTAAGTTTTCTCAATTTTCCAATTAATTAAAAAATGTAAGGGAATAAATTTTTTTAGCGCTCAACTCTGTTAACACGTTGAGTGCCACGTCAGTCATCGGTGACTGACACCGACCTTTCCGTTTAGGCCGCGTCCCTCGCAAGTGTCACAAAATGTTAAAACCACCACTCTGTGCCGCATTTTCTTCATAGTCGATTTGCAATATATTCCCACTGCTGAAACTCGCGCGTCCTGACGGGGAAGTAGCTATAAAACTGCGTGGCACTCAGCGTATTAAAGGTTTTTTTTAATACGAAATTTAAGTTTCTTTTCCGAAGATATAAAATTCTAAACTGCATTCGATTCTGCGTCTGTAAGCGCCAGCAAAATATATTGGATGTTCCATTTTTTAGGACCGAAACTTATTACTTGCTTAATACATTCGGTTGTATTGCGGGAATTCCCGTCATTTACTTGTCCTTAAAAAAAGCTAATGGGGGAAATTCCCGCTAAATCAGCCGCTTCATTTTTATATGAAAATAATTTGTTTCTCCGGCAGGCGGTCGCTAAATTTAATTGACGCCGAATGTGTTAAAAATAAATTGTTATAAAGTATTAAATATGCATATGCAATTTCTTGTTCATTTTGTTTTAGTTTTATTCCTTTTTTCGAAGCATCAGAGACCTGCAGTGGCTTAATACTCAATTTGTTTATCGATTTTCAAATAAGTATAATCAAGCATTGTACGTCTTTGTATATTCCGAATGAAATTAAGAATTTCTGTTTGAAATTGACAAAATTCCAAATGAAATCGGGATATACATATGTGAATATATTTCAAATTGTGAAAGTTCCAAATGAAATTGGGAATTTCTATATAAAAAGGCAATCTTCTGTTGCCCTACGTTGAGAGACTTGTTTTCACCTTTTTAGATTTTGACAAAACAATTTCAACGGGGTTAAGCATCATTTCTTAAAGTGTAGCTAGAGAGTCGTCGAAAATAAGTTGTAGGGAACTATGAAAGGGAGCATGGTCACATAATAATACGAGTTCTGTTATTCATTCCCTGGCCTTTTATTTCGCCACACGTCATGCGGATTAAACATACATATTACACAACTTATATAATGTGCAATATTTACAAAAAGAAACATATATACAAATATACAATAAATCAGTGCTGTTCTGTATTTTGAACCCGAAATAATTTATCTAAAGTGGAAATTTCCGAATGTTTTAGCTGTTCTCTATTCCACTTCCAAATAATATCTTTCGCTTTATTTAGAATAAAACAGGTTGGGGGAATGAATTAGGATCAGATTTTCTTAGATGAAAGCTTTATTTAAATGTTAAAATTAATATTATTTATTATTGTTTGAGGAATCTTACTTAGTCGCCGTTAATGGTCTGTTCGTGTTCGACCAAAGTTGTCCGAACTGTTGTTCGCACAACGCTGTTCTGCCATCACACAAACACTACACTACATCAAGACCTAGTCAAAACTATGCTGAGAATATGGAAACTCTCGATGACAAACAACAAATTATGCCCAAACTGATGAAACAAATACAAAGAACTGGTAAAAAATGTCGCAACAAAACTCTCAACCGAGTGGAGAGTAGGTGCTTAATGCGTGCGTGTACTTCACATGTGATAAGTGAGTCAGTGAATCGTTGTGGGAAGAAATAGAGCATCGATAAAACGAATCGGCCGAGATACTGCCTCGCCCATCTGCTCGTTACATGTAATCCAGGCATCACAGTAAACGAACGCAATATGGTTAATTCCAATAAACAGTTAGAAGCATTAAGTAACCGAACGGACTGAAAATGGTCATTATTAAAAATTAATTTTAATAATGAACAAATTAATGAATGAACAAAATAATAAATAACCAATGTCATCAATGAAAATGTTCACTTTTTTTATTTTTTGTTTTTCCAGTGGGGTACATGCAATAAACTCTTATTCCATGACTTTTAAGCGACTAAAATTTCAAACTGAACAATTTACGTTAAAAAAAAAAAAACGTTTTTACTCCTATTTGTCCAAAGTCACCCCAAATCTTCTGGACCAGACCCTTTGTAATTTTGTTATATATTATTTTTTGCAATTAATTTCTGCAAAGAAACACATTCTTGTTGTTAGCGACAGCTTCAGGAAATCAATTATTTTTCTCAACTGCTGTACATCGATTATGCATTGAGGAAATTAAAACACGATGAATTTCAATAGGTGGATGTGGAATGTCATATATATTTGGCTTCAGACTATAAAAGATTCAAATAACAATCTCAAATATATGTATTACCAGACAACTTTTTTCATTGTAATAGTATGTGATAAAATTCTTTATTCGAATTTCTTCTTACATATTCGGCCATATTCCCGTTGGCATTATCGTTTTAATTGTTGTTTCTATGACGCGGTCGCTTTTGCCGTCGCTTCGTTCCTAAATTCGTGTGCTTGAAATATATTTTTCTTCATTCTATTTGGAATCGTCAATAAACGTTTTTATCGTTTGTTGTAATCAGTATTCGTATTGTCGGCATTGGCATTTTTTGATGACTGTTGTTCTATATTTTGGTATGTCGTAAGAAAATTGAGCGTTAATGTTTCCTTTAATTAGCACTGATGTTTTCGTCGGTGCTTTTAGTGCTACGTTGGGTGCAAACAAAAATTTACAAAATATATTAGAAAAAATACAAAATAATTCAAAAAAGTACAAAATATAATAAAAAAATATGAAAAATTAAATTACAAATCCCAGCTAATTTGAGTAGTAGTTGCTAGAAGCGTTCGCAGGGACAGTCTTTCTAATCAGATTTAAAGACTTAAAATTCAAAGTTACTGGTGGAGGTATACTTATGTAGCTTGAGTCCTTTAGAGGATGCTGTGGAAAATCTGCTTCAGTTCCAAATACATAAACCATGAGGGTATGGTTCCGGGAGTTCCAAACAGTGAATACGAGTTTCCAGAAGTAAAACACACCGCCAACAATATCAGAGGTTTTACAACAGTAACAACACTATCAACAACCACTTCTATACCAAAACCAATAATTAAAAATAATAATTTCCTCCACGTCAAAAAATAATCAGGGTTATGGAACGTTATGAATTGCTTCAAAGACGTAGAAAAACCAGAGGGCTTATTCTGATTGATTTGCGATGCGAAAATACATAAATTCATCATATATTTATTATTTAATTCAGGGAAGCAAGCAATAAGGCCACCAAACCGCGTCAATTTGAAATGATGATAGAATGGACGATTAAGAACAGCCAATTGGCAAGAGGCCATTTGAAAACATCAAATGCATGTCAGTCGGCAAATACTTTGTGGCAAACGTTAACTGAAGAACATTTACATAAATTTAAATCATATTGTTTTTTATTTCATCTTTAATATTTCTAGCGATGTTTAAATAATTGTTGGTACTACTATTATAATTGCTTGAGTTTGGTATATTATTATTCGATTGCGGCAGATCTTCGGGTCCACAATTTCCTCCGTTGGCAGTTCAACGTTAAACTTGCAGCAAATATTGTGCAACGCGCAACAGACATTCATAATGCGTACCACTTTTGGTGGATCGTAATGTGACTCTCGGGCCGCTAGCAAACACCGAAATCTTCCTTTCATTACACCAAACGCTCTTTTAATTAATGATCTGGCTTTGCTAAACTTTTCATTGAAAAGTGCTTCAGCAGAAGCCTCTGCAGCGTTTCGGTATCGCGTTAAGATCCATGGTTCTAATGGATAGCCTGAGTCGCCTAAAAAGTTGTCAAATTGTAAAAGTATTACAATAAAAAAAAAAAAATACTTACCAAGGATACAAGTTCCGTTCATTCCGCTGTCGAACATTGTTTTCGGTATTTGTCTTTCATTGGAGAGATTCACACATGGGAATCGTGACTTACCCCTCCATACCTACAATTGACAGCTCTAATTATCATTTTATGATCACATATCTGAAATAAACCATTATTAAAAATGTTATCTTTAAAAAACAAAAGATTACTTACAACCATAGCATTCATGATATGCTTAAGCTTCCTATTAAAATATAAATGTTCATTCTCACTGTGTCGTATCGTCTGAATGTATGTACCATCTACTATTCCAATCACACCAGGAATATTTTTTTTTAAGTTTTTGCTTCTTTCTTTTCGTCTTTGGACATTTAAAATTGAATATGCATGCACGCTTGCGCCAAACATCGCGATATAGCTGGATAAAATATTCCCAGGAAATGATCTTGACCAATTTGGTGTTGGTAGCCACCTTGACCAAGAAATTTTAACGCAGCCGCTAATTTGATAATTGGCGGAATTGTACTTGATTTCATAGTGTTGCATTCTGAGCAAATATTATTTAAGACGTATACAATTGCTTCTTTATTTAATCTAAAATTTTTTATAAAGCTGAAAAAAGAAATATTCTGAATTAGTAAACGTTTATTTTTCGCAAGCATCAAAATAAATTACCTTTTTTCATTCAAGCTTAGAATATCGGATTTGCTTCTAAGCAATCTTCTCTGTATCCTTTCATTTTGCTCATGTCCTTCTTCGTCGTCGAACCACAGTGCCACAGCATCCATTTATATTATTTTTTTTTCTTACAGAATTTCCCAAATAAATTTTATAAACAATTTTCACAGCCAAACACAAACAATTTATTTATTTTTTTGACGTTTGTTGACACTGACGTTTATTTGAGCACCGTTGCCATGATTTGAAATAAATTGCGAATGCGATTGCAAAAGTCTAACAGAATACCAATTTTCTTTCGCATCGCACTGATTTTCGCTTCGCAATTCAGAATAAGCCTCCAGGTCAGGCTATATACACAACTTTCAAGTCCTTTGTTTTCGATGAAACGGATCCTTCTGGACATTAAGGGATATTGAAGAAATTTAGAATTATCAATAAGTAAATTTAGAAGTTATTATATTTATGTAAGTCAATTAAAAAAATTAAAATAAAAGACTGAGTAAAAATTTGAGAACGCAGTGTTTTATTTGCTGCCGTGTTTGAAATGACTCATCACTTTGTATACGTTGTCAGCATTTTAGTTCAATTCAATCATATTCATTCAGTTGGGTGGGAACTGTGGACTTTAATGATATATTTATCAAAAAGTGGATTCATGACATTTTGGGATATGAAATGATTTTTATGCTCTTTAAAAAATTTTAGCGTACTTTTTTCGGGTTTATTTATAAAACAGTACATTTGTAAAAAAAGTACGTATACTGCTGTAAGAATTGGTATGTATGTAATAGATAGAGGTCTGCATCAAGTATGTTTTTGTTGTACATGAGAAGTTCTTTTACTTTTCAAAGAGAGTACCTATTTTTTCTTTCTCTCAGAAAATAAGCAGGGAAGAGAACTGATGGGTTGTTTGTCAAATACCAACAAGAAGGTAGCCGCAGAAAAATATGTTCCTAAAAAATGTTCATACAAAAATAGGAACATAAAAATTTCTGAACATGAAAAGAAGAGTACCTCAAAAATTATGTTCTTTCCTTGCAGTACAATGAGTATATGCATAGCATTTAAACACATATGCAATTACGTACATGGCGAAACTAAAATTATTTCATTAAGAAGATGACGATAATTAAAACCATTAATATGTACATACATACATTTGTATGTACATCCATAACAAATATGTAGCTAAAAAATGACTTTGGTAGCAATTAGATTTTATTTCGCTGTCGGTTTTGAAGGAGTTTTAGGTTTTTCCTACATGAAACATTGATGTGTGTGTTTTTTTTTTACAGATAAAGAAAGGTGCAAAAACCCACGATTAAAAATAAATTAGTTTCTAACATCTTTTTTTTTTGTACACTAGCTGGTACATGACAAAAAATTATTTTTTTAAGATGAGTAATTCTGGTAAAACCAAATCTATTTTACACATACACAGGAATGTCCATTAACATTCTAAAATGAAAATAATGATGGTACATAAAATAGATTTTAAACTTCTTATTTACTGTATTTAACAAAGACAAAACTGTATAAAATATCTTACAACGTATAAACTTTATTATAATATACGAAATAATTATATTTTTTCTATGCCATTAATGTTTTTATTATGAAAAATAAAATTCAATTTCACGTAAAAATAAAACACTTAAATAAGGTACTTATAACTAATAGAATTATTTTTAAAGTAAGAGAATTTATAAAAGAAGTAATAGAATTGTTTTGTTTTAAAATTTACACTAAAATCCAATAGTCACAAAAAAAATAACATTTATTTACTCACATACATACTACGAAAGAATAATTAAACAAATAATATGAAACTAGTTTTATTGTTAGATACACATCATATTGAATTCTCTTTGTCGAACTGAACGTTAAACATTTTCTTCATGTAGTACTTGCAGTACATGTGAAGTTTTGAGCTCGTATCATGTTCCTGTTCGTTCTCAAAATTGAGTAATTTATTTTCTCTGATACTTCGAGTAAGTGTTCATGCCTTGCCGCTTCTCGTGTACTTCACGTATACAAATATATTGTGCAGATCTCTAGTATGTAATATCGTTACCAATTTTATGGTGTTTCGAATGAACGTTGCTGAAATGTAGCGTTCCTTTGGTATTGCATACCAAGCGTTTTATAATTCCGTCCATAATTCGTTAAAATTTTCGGGTTTAACAGCAGTTATGTGTCGCTCTACATCGTTCCAAAGGTTCTCTATAGGATTAAGATCCGGCGATTGAGCTGGCCATTTTAAAACGTCAATACCACTTTGATCCGAGCAACACTTTACTATGTGTAGTATGTTTGTAGGACGTCATACATAACGTTTTCGATCAGAACCAAATCTACAAAATTTGAATTCGACGCTCCAGAGGATATTTTTCCAAAAAAGCAGGGGCTTGTTTAAGTGTTCACGTGTGAATGAAATTCGGGACTTTAAATTTTTCTTAGACACGTGTGGCTTGTGTTGTACAATACATCCACGCAATTTTTTTTCATGAAGTCTTCTTCTAATTGTTCGTGAGGAGACGTCGATACCAAATTTTGGCGAAACTTCCCTTTGAATTTCAGTTGGGGTTTTAAAGGGGTCCGCGACTGAAGCTCTATAAATAAGGGAGTCCTCTTTACGTGTGGTTTTTCTAGACTTAGCACACTATGGAACATTTTTGTGTGTCCCATTGGCTTGAATATGACTGAGTGCATTGAACACCATCTTTCTAGAGCAGTTTAATATGGAAGCAATATCACGAACGGTGCTTCCTCTCGATTTCATATGATAGATAACTTTACGCTGCTCCTTTGTGCAATGGATTGTGTTGGTTTAATCTAAATCTAGTAAATGAGAGTGCAAATTACCATTAATTAAGGTATTTTGAAGCTTTTACTGGATAAATATTTGATAATAAAATCCACAAGATAAAATATATGTATGTATATATATTTTTGGAAAGAATTGCCGTCATCAGTCAAAGTTTGGTTTGCAGACAAAACGGTTTCGGCTATGTGCCATAATTTTTCGTTCTGAATTTTTTTAAACATGTAGTTTTGTTAATTTAAACGAAAAATCGAAGAATGTAGTGCACTAAATTTTATGTTTCAAGTTCAAGTGAGGACAATACAATAAATAATAAACATAAATATGAATGTATGTATGTACCTCGAAAGATGCGTTAATATCTTTGCAGTCCCAGATTCAATGTGAGAAATGTTACCTTGATAATATCATTTCTGAACATATATGTACATACATATATACATATATGTATTTTTGTGAACACATTCAGTCGCAACAAAACTTCTTTCAATATATCCTGGAATAAAAATCGACCAAACCTAGTATGTAATATACAAGGATTATATTAACTAAGCTTTGGGAATGACTTTAATTTGGTAAAATTTTATCCGATGTTTTGGACGCGATAATTGGGTTAAATTTCAAATGTCGAAAGATGGAAAACCTGATTCCTCATTTTTAATTTATTTTCTTGCAGTCCTTTAAACTTCAATGCTAGCAATGACGACGATAGAGAACTAATGTTTCTTTGTCGTTACTATCTTCGTTTTAAAATTGAGCATACCGATATATTTCCGATAAATGTCATTAATGCCAATTGTGATGTCTAATTATAGTTTTTATTTAATTTTCAAACCCCAACGCCAACGGAAATAGGCCTAATTTTCTTTTATCTGAGACAAAGTGGTTAAACGTCGATTCATCTGTAAAAAGTATATTTTTCCAAAAGATGTTTTTGCAAACTGTTATCACTTCGTTTATTGGCAAATGCAGTGAAATAACGATATTTTTAAAGTTGCAACTTTAAAATATTATACGTTTGTTGTTTTGAATCCAATCTTCAATATTTTTTCTTCTTTTTGACAATTTATTGCCTATCTAAAATATATTAAAAAATAAATGAGTTATGCCAAGTTAATGCTTGACTGTTCTTCGTTTTTTATACACAGCGCGTGCGTATGATGAATATTAAATTATAATTTGTTTATAAAAAACGAAGAACACGCAGCCCTTAACTTGGCATAAGTCATTAATTTTTTAATATATAATTTTGTTTTGTATATATGTACGTGTTTTCGAAAGCCACTTTTAGCATGTTTTTTTACAAAAATAATAATTTGCGCCACTGTATTAAAAATTAATTATTTCCTTTAGATCCCATAAGGACCATAGGGTCGTTATAGATGTGTTGCACTTGTGCAACAATAGTGTATTAACTAAAAATTTAAAATATTTCAGTAGAAGCAAAATACATTTTAATTTTACAAGAGACGAATATTTTTATTATTATGCGGTTAGGTTTCACATTGTTTTTCCTAAAAAGTGAAAATAAAAATTTAATTTAATGGATTTTCGTTTTTGATAATATTTTGCGTGTATTTAAAAAGTATAAAATATTTTAATAAATATGTAGGAACTGTATAACAGTGTTTTTTTTGTCGTTAAGCTGATGATAACTTGAAAAAGTGTGAAGTCATATGATATAATGTTTATTTGCTCCAAAGTAAAATTAGAGGTTCTTAAGTTGGCTTGTAATTGCGATTTAAGAGATAAGCCGGCGGTAATGGAATATTAACTAGAGTTGTGTTTGTCACGAACTAGTTCGTTCAATTGAGACAAGCCATTTTCAATTCTTGTGTAAGAAACACCAACATAAATTGTGTGTTGTGTTTGAAATTCTTGTAAAGTTAGTACCATCTTTCTGAATTAATCTCTCAACTGAAGAAACTAGTTCGTGACCGACACAACTTTAGTATTAATCTAACCCGCATTTCGTAGAAAAAGGACTTGGGGGTTACTGAGTACATATTTCGACTCGATAAGAAACAGCCTTTTCTATACTGCGCAATTGAGATTTTTTGCGCTTACTGTTTATTTCGATTGGTAGGAACTCACTTTCAAAACGCAATGTACAATGGTCGGCATATTTATTTTGACAAAGTATAGTGAAAATTGTTTTATTGTTTTTTAATATTGACATTCCTATAACGGAACAGTTATCATAATATTATCTTTACACTAATTCTTAAGTATACGTATGCAAAACATTTTGTTAAAATCTTTACCCATTCTCATTCTGAAGAGAGAAATGCAATTTGGTACAAGAATTTGTAACGGCATAATTATTTTGACATTCTATAATTTCAACTCATTTTGCTTTTTGTGTTAAGCTTTAATACAAAGCGGTCGTTGTTGAATATTAAGTATTAACATTCGATGAAATATAAATAATAAAATTCTATTACTATTGTGTAAATATGGGGAAAATATCGGAATTAACTATCATCGTCAGGAGTGAAATTATAACCAAGTATAATCTTGGAATATCTGTAACAAATATTGCCAAGGAGTACAATATACCTAGACAAACCGTTTATTATCAAATAAATAAATGTAAAGAATCAGAATCTGTCATTAATTTGAGTCCAACAGGAAAAAAATGTAATGGAATGGAATTCGCACTCTGATAGTCATTTAAGCGAAAGAACAGTTCGACGACGTCTAAAAGAAACCAACATTACTACATATGTAGCAAGATCAATTCCATGTATAGCCCCAAGAAACCAAATTAAAAGGCTAGAATTCGCAAACAGATACGGGGACAAGCCCCTATCCTGCTGGCAAAGCCTCTTATGGACCGACGAAAGTACTTTCGAGTATCACTCGTCAAAGAAAAAAGTTTTTGGTAGACTAGACCAAAAAATTCGAAAAAATCGCACCTGTGGTCGAAAAAGTTAGTCATGGAAGTGGCACAGTCATGTTCTGCGGCTGTATAGCATATAAAGGCTTGGGAGACTTGGTTCCCATCGACGGTTCGATGCACCAAAACCAATATTTGAAAATTTTAAATGAACACGCATTTCCTTCTGGCGATAGGTTGATTGGATCGTCATTTATTTTCCAACAGGACAATGCGCCTTGCCACAAGAGTAAAATGATTAAGACATTTTTGACAGAAAATTGCATTGAAACTTTGGCCACCCCAAAGTCCGGATTTGAATGTGATTGAGAATGTTTGGTTATATATAAAGTGCCAAGAACCAGGGACGTTAGGTCAGAGGTTAAATCTTTGTGGGAGGACATACCAACAAAATACATTAAAAACTTGATCGATTCAATTCCTAAAAGACTCCGGAAAGCCCTTGCCGCTAAAGGAGGATACACGATTTATTAATATTCAAAATATCTAAAAGTATTACAAAAGTTTGAATAACATAGTTTTGTTTAAAGAGTTAAAATACTATATGTGAAAATACTTATGCCACCCCCTAAATTTTTAAATAAGTTGCATAGAATGCAAATTTAATTTAAGAAATTATGATTTTATGTCTTTTAGTTATTAAATAAATACTACTTTCATTTAAAAAAAAATTTGGAATTTTTAATTATTTGGAAATCTGAAAAAATTAAAAATGGTATAATTTCTCAGGTGTAAAAATAAAATTCGAATGAATTTTTTTTCGATTACAATTGCATTTTTTTCTGTTTTATTCTGTATTCTTTTCATACAATTTTAAACGACTTTATAATTAAAAAACGAATTTATAATGAAAAAGTGCATTCATTCATGCGTATGTCATCCCCAGCACTCGATAGAAGTTGTTGGGTGTAATTCTCTCTTTGACCTTATGTTATGTCATTGCAACAAATAAATTTTAATATATGATATTATACATATAATAATAAATGATAAAACCTATATTTAACACAGTTCATGAAAAACATTTTCTGAGACAAAATTGAATTTTTTATTTCTTCTAACAAATGTTTTTTTGTATCGTTCTACTTACAGTCACACACGCAGCCGTTCAAGAAGTGCATCGCGTGGCCGCAATAGGTCTCACTCGAGGTCAGCATCAAGATCACATAGTCGTTCTGTTTCTGCAACTAGGGAAACATCACGCAAAGCTAGAGAAACTTATGGTCGTACTAGAGAAAATGGACGTGGTGAAAATGGTGAATCTTATCGATACAGTGATGATGAACGTAATGGAGGTGCAGGGGCTGCAGTAGTTGATTCACCATCACCTAAGCGACGTTATGAAGATGATTCGCCGTCACCGAAAAGAAACACTCATTCGAAACGTAGTCGCACAGAATCTCGCAGACATGGTGGTGGTGGTGGCGGTTCTTCAATTTCACGTTCACGCTCAAACTCACACAGAGATTAGCAATTACTGAACAAAAATCAATTAGCGGCTTATATAAAGTAAAAAAGTTTTATAAATTAAAAAATAACATTTCGATTTTCAGATTTTTATTAATTTATGGATATGCGTATTATATACATCAGCTGCTAAAAAAAGAGTAGAACCTAGAATATAGACGTTACACTACAAAACAAATTACAAAAACACTGAAGAATTCTTTTTAAATACGCTGTGTAAAAGTGTTGAAACTTTTATGCCAGTATTTAACGAAAAGACTTTTAATTTGCAAAGTAACATTTTTTATTTTAAAGAGTTTTCTTGTATAAGTTTATTCCTTATATATCTATTAAGTTGTGTGTTTTCGAAAAGAGCTGCTATTATTAGTTTTATTTTTCTAAAACAAAAACACCATATGGAGAAGCAGCCAAAACTTAGTCATATACTTATTAAAGTCAATAAGCAAACAAGCAATCTTTCACATGTATAATTTTCTTTGTGACTATTTAAATCTCATTTCCGCCATTCTGTCATCATGTTTTGGAATTTAATTTTATATTAAGAAGACTAAACAAAGGATAATCTTCCTGTTCTTAGCTCTTCCGTGTAAGCAAAGAATAAATATTTGTATTATAAAATAAAACATAAAAACTATTAATTCAGTTTGAATTTCCCAAATACAATATTTGTCAAAGATATACACATACATACATACAGTTTCATAAATACATATACAAGTACTCAATAGTTCGCAATTAAATAAAAATTATCCTTTTTTTTTAATTTAGTCCCTTTTTTAAGTATGAAATAAAAAACAAACACTGTAAGAGTAAATAGAGATAGAATTAAAAACCCATACACTTCCTAAAAAAATTCATTTTGATTTGTAACCATTAAGCATAATTTTTGATCAATAAATGAAAAAAAGTAAAATAAAGTAGATTTTGTTTATTGTTTTATTCACAATTTTTGTTCAAAAATACTTTGTGATGCACGAGGTCTGATCAAAATATAACACTTATTTTTAATTTTTTCAAAAAGTATTTATTTATTCATCCATAACTATCTTGTCCCGTTCAAAGTAATCCCCCTCAGATATATTACACTTATGCCAGCGTTTTTTCCAATCCTCGAAACACTTCTGAAACGCGCTTTTTGGTATCGCCAACAGCTCCTGTTTCGATTTTTCTTTTATCTCCTGAATTGTAGCAAAACGCTTTCCTTTCATCGAAGTCTTCAGTTTTGGGAAGAGGGAAAAGTCAGCGGGGGCCAAGTCCGGTGAATACGGTGGTTGAGGCATGATAACGGTTTTGTTTTTTGCCAAAAACTCGCACAAGCATCGATGTGTGAGCTGGTGCGTTATCATGGCGCAAAATCCATGCTTGTTTTTTCCACAATTCTGTGCGTTGCTGATAAATTGATTCGCGCAAACGGCGCGTAACTTCAAGGTAGTATTCCTTATTGACCGTACGACCATGTGGCAAGAATTCATGATGCACCACGCCATTGTAGTCGAAGAAAACAATGAGCTAAACCTTCACATTTGACCGAACTTGACGTGCTTTTTTCGGTCTTGGCTCTTCTGGACGCTTCCATTGGGATGATTGGGCTTTGGTTTCAATTTCATAGCCATACACCCATGATTCGTCACCAGTTATGACCTTTTGAGGAAATCTGGATCGTCGTTGACGATGTTCAACAGCTCCTGAGCGATGTCCATGCGACGTTGTTTTTGCTCAAAATTTAGCAATTTTGGAACAATCTTCGCTGCCGCACGTTTCATGCCTAAAACATCCGTAAAAATTGCTTGGCATGAGACGAACAGTATGCCAGCATCATCAGCAACCTCTCTGATAGTGATTCAGTGATTCGACGATTATCCAAAATCATTTTCTTCACAGCTTCAATGTTTTCATCGGTTGTTGACCAGGGCGACCAGGACGAGCATCGTCATTGACATCTTCTCGGCCTTCCTTAAACCGGTTATACTGCAATTGAACTTGTGTTCTGCTCATAGTAGACTCGCCAAACGCCACAGTCAACATTTCAAATGTCCTTGCGCATTTATTTTCATTTTTTACACAAAAGTTAATAGTTTCTTTGATCCATTTTTTCGAATAGTAAAAAATCGAAGAGCACACCAAAACACGACTAACCTTTTTATCTGTCAAAAACAAACTGACAATCCAAAATGGCTGATATTGCCAACATATATAACAGATATGTGTACCAACATAACAGAAAAAAAAAATGCGAAAATCGAACATACGTAACTCACGAAATTTGAAAATAACGGTTATTTTTTGATCAGACCTCGTATTCGAATTCATCATTAGCACTTGATCTTGTTGATTGTTCTGTTTAAAATTCTATTTAATCGGTCGATAAACTGTTACATTTCGGTAGTTTTCAATTTGTAACACTTAAGCGAATCTTTTATTCAGGCTTATATTATATTCATTCTTGATTATAAAACTTGTGGTTTTAAAAATACACGCGCGATATTATTCTGTTTTTGTGTTTTTCGGTTTTGTGTTTTCCGCTGTAGTTTTTACTTTAAGAAATCACATGAAGACAGCTGATTTATTTATAATGTAAACAGAAAGTCACAAGAAAAACCAACACAACAATTTCACAGAAGAATAAGTTTCTTAAGAAATTATTTTTAATTGCTTTTTTAAATTAAATGATTTATTTTCCCACAAAAACCTATAAAGAACTATTAAGAAATTTATTATAAAATCGACAATGGAATACTTACAAAAACAAGAAAGCGATTTGAAGCCGACAGTGTGTTAGCTGTCCAGTTTTTGTGTTTTCAAACCACTTTGACGAAAAGTGATTTGCAGGATATACCTATATATCGAAAATTTCAAAAATGTTAATATTTTTTTTCTAAAGTAACAAAAATGCGAGGTACACCTTTTTTATACTAAGCCATCGATATATACCAACCGAAAAAACGAACGAAAATTATAATTAAAGCATTATATAAAACCACACAAGGCAAAGTGATAACCGGCAGGTCAACGGGCGAATTCAAAGCATTTCCGGCTTCTTTGTGGATATCAAACTTCATATAAAACAGTACCGAAAATGGCGGAATTTGACATCCCGTCAGTTAAAAAAATCATCAGCTGAGCTGGTGAGTTTATCTGTTTAGTCTACTCTGGAACCAACACAGTCATGTAAGTATGTATACAAATAGTATTTTTTAGCCTTTTTATAAAAAATATATTTACTTTGGCATTTGACAGCTTTTTAAATTTGAGAAAAATAAAATGTGCATCACTAAGAAAATTAATAAATAAAACAAAAAAATATGTCGCAGAATTTTCTATTAATAACCAGTAACTTGAAGGCAGGAATTATAATTGTATTCTAAAATTACGACAAAAGTCTGAAAAAATATAGCAAATATCCAAAATGGATTTTAATAAATAAAAAAAAGTATGCAAAAAGTACCTTCCTTGATATGCTTTCATGCTGAATAAAGTGCCATCAAAATTCAAAAGCTACGGCATGCTAAGTAACGAATATTTTTGGTTCTAATCAAATGATTCGGGAGTGTGTTATAAAATACATATAATATAAAAAAGCAGTAAATTTTGAATGAATGAGGTAATTTTGCCAATTTTTGCAAGTTTTTTTAATACCCTGTAACGATGTATTTTCACGATTAGCTGGAGTAGAGCTCGCGGCTTCCAGGGTTCGTTACCAAAAATATTTATTTGTTTCCAAGAGAGAGAGAGAGAGAGACGAAACAGTTAATATAAATGTTTTTAACAACGTTATAACTTTATTCATCAACTTAATTAATAAATGCAGCGCGACAGGAAATACGGTGGACCTTTCGTGGCCATTGGTACATTTGCTGGTACTCTCCTCAGCTTCTCACACCATCCGACGCTTACAGAAGATATCGCCACTATTTGTTGCGAGTGCACATAAGCCGATTCTCTCTTCGGGGCGAATAAAATTCTGGCCCGATGGTAAGAGAGTACGTCCTTTTCTGGCCTCTCTTGTCAGGGCGAATAATATTCTGGCCTGACTCGACAGTACCAGAAGCTCTGTGCCTCTCACTCAGATGGACTCTCTTCGTCTGGCTGCTGCTCTAGGCGACGGGACAAGGATTGACTCTCTTGTCGGGGCGAATATAATTCTGTCCCGAAGCTAAGAGATGTCTCTTCTACGCACTCAACTCTGACCGCACTCGGTTGGGGCGAAAAAATTCTAGCCCAACCGCCTGAAGAGTGGCTATCCACTGCTCGCATATACCAATTGGGGCGAATAATATTCTGGCCCAGGTGGTATAGCGTCACCTTACGTACTGGTTTCTCTTGTCAGGGCGAATAAAATTCTAGCCTGACACGAAAACACCAGTAGTTTCGCTACCAGTTGGTGGCGCGAGAGACTAGCTTAATTATGTTGAGTAAAACTCTAAAATAATTAAGCTACAAGTAGTTGAGTCGAATAAAATTCTAGCCCAACTATTTGTTGTCTGCCAAAGACTTAAATAATAAAGTTGAATGACATTCTAAAATTATTAAGTAATAAATAAAAACTATGAATTTCGTTAGAGAAGCAAAAAACTTAATTACATGTGACCCAAAAACGAGTGGAAGGACTTTTGGTCGTCACAACGCATATTTAATTTTACTAAACTAAGCATTTTAGAAAGGAGGATTCGACACTTGCAATTTAGCTTTACTTTTTTCAAATTGGCAGAGTACCACATTAAACGAGGTTTTTTTTAAATATAAGAATAAAGAACTTCAGCCTTATTTTTATATTGCAATTTACTAATCACGTCTTTTTAAAAGTGAGGTGAATTACTTTGAATATTTTTTTTCGTTCTCCGGTATTCCAATTGGGAATATTATTGCAAAATATATATTGGAAAATAATCATTTATCCGTAAATGACATTTTATGTAGAACTATCCAAATTTGTTCACTGTTTTTTCAGCGAATAAATACATGCAAATTTCAACTGAAAACCAACGTATTAATTAGCTGACCAACATTGGATCGGGCAACTCGCAATCTTCGACGCCGAGTCCGCTTTAGTTTACTTTAACCTTTTTTATGATAGGATAATTTGGATTTTAAAAATTTCATTATAAATTTTGATTTATTAATTTTCAAAATTTGAAGGGAATAAAAATGTCGTGCAGAATTCACGCTATAAGTTTTCTTGCTTTTATATTCCAACAGGGTGATTAGGTGTAGATTTTTAGAAAGAATTTTCGGCATTCCTTGTCCAGTTTCGTTTCTGAGAAGAAAATTTCAAGGAAACATACAAATGTATATATATTTAACTTCTATTTCAAGATAGGAGTGAAGTATGGTTTAATGATTCCCTAGTTCTCCACTAAATGGCAAATAGGGCACAATTTGTCCAGACTTTTACAGCTACACTCTACAGTACATTCCACGAAAAACTCTCGACGACCAAACAATAAGAGCCGGTATTATTGCTATTAAACGATGGTGCAGATGACAAGCGATTTCTATTGAGGCTTAGCAACTTTAACCTAGCGAAAATAGCTTCCTTTCTTTCTAAGACAAATATGAGTAGAATTAATATGATTAAAGAAATAAGACACAATAATTTTATTTGAAAATAAACGTTTTTCTTTTTATCTAAATTAATAATAAGTTTACTTAACGCACGCAACAAATATCTATTCGTTTTAAAATCGTATTTAAAATACATTAAAAGTACACATTTTAATTTAAAGAAATGTTTTGTCAGCATTTGTTTGTTTTTTTTATTATTAAAGCTGATTTTTAGTTAAAATAATACATAGATATTGCGAATTTGTTAGTTTTTTGTGTTTCAATGATTTTAGCAAAAATAATTTAAATTATGCTTCATCATTTATTACATAATAATCTTATACATAATACGAATTGTTTGGAACAGAAAGATTATTATTATAAGTTTAAGTAGCTTTTCTTTGTTTAAATTCGTTATAAATTTAGATATATTTTAACAATAATAAAAGTATTATATATAGAAAAATATAAATTTTATAAACTCAAGACTTTTACAGCAATAATAATAATAATAATAATAATAATAATAATAATAATAATAATAATAATAATAATAATAATAATAATAATAATAATAATAATAATAATAATAATATGCAAACAAGACACAATGTAGGTGAAAAGTGTAAAGCTTAAAATTAAGAAAAAAAACAGCATAAAATACTTATAGCAAATGGTAAAAGAAGGCTTATATGTATATAATAATACTATTAAGCTCATTATAGATAAAAATATCTTAAAAATAAAATTAAACCATTTAAAGCGCGTTTTCTTTGACAATTTGAAATGTCTCACAAATGCTGTATAGCCACACATTTTTTTAGTTATAAAAACTAGGGATCAGCTTTTATATTTTTATCTACAATCTGCCAATACGATTACTACGGCCTACCTTTTCATGTCAAGATAATCAGTAAGTCGCCTGTTTATACAAACAATTTTTAAACAAAGTAAAAAAGTAGAGTTGCTAAAAACTGCTGCGTAATTCAAGCGCAATGTTATGCAGACATTTAATAAAAATAAAACTTTCGGAGACTTTAGGAAAAAGCGAGTTAATCTAAATTTTAAATGTTTATGTGATAAATTGTGAAATTGAAAATAAAAATGTATTTTAATCTTATCAAAAAAAGGGGGTTGTGATACAAAATAACTTAAGCTGTGAAAATAATACTTACTACAGCAAATCGGCGAGACACGTAATTTTTTCAACCTATCTTCATAATTTTTCGGAATTTCTCTTTGGTGCAAAAAACACTTGTTTTTGTTGTATAAAAGAATTAAAACAAACTACTCAGAACGAGAAATGACACTGAAGATAGCTCGTAGCCGAAACAGGTTTGTCTCCTAATCGAACTTGAGAAGGAATTCGTTGGAAATATCCGGTTTATGATACATAGTTTGAAATTTTTTGTGCTTTAGCTGATTTATCCAATTTTGTCAATTTTAAAGTTGTTGCTTTACAGAGCATAAAATTCGGTTTTAAGAAATTATTCGTTTCGTTTACAGAGCAAAGTGGAATATGTTGGTACGAAAGTGTTTGTTGTTCTCTTTGCAAAAAAATACTTTATTTTAAGAATTAAAAAATTACACTTTATTTTAAAAATTAATGTCATTAATAACTCAAATGAGCAATTGAAAACATATTGAACTTGTGCAACAATAGTTTATTAAATCAACATTTTTTTAATTTCACTTTTTATTATGTATAGTAAAAAAAAGGAAAAAGGCGTAAATGAAGTCAATTTCAAAAACTATACTTTTGCATATTTATATTTTTTATTCACATACATATCTGTGCCAATAAGAAATGAGTGTGTAAATCTACTTAAGCTGAAAACGCGATAATAGCACCTTTTTTGGTTCCCCATTTCAAAAATTCTCCTCAGCAAAAGCACACTAATTTTGCACAATTTTTCAGCAAGTCATAATACAATTAATTTCTGCTTATCTTTTCCCTTAGTAAGAATAATATCTTAAAAGAACATAAATTGTATTTTTAAATATAAATTATTTTTTCTAAACGTAAATAATAGCCAGTCTTAAAAAGCGAGGATGTTTTCTGAAATAAACTTTAAAATTCTCTCCTGTAAAACGACAAACTCACACTTATGCATAGAGTATTAATACACAGAGGCGAATTGTAATTCGTAAAGGTAAGCAATAATACATTATCATGTCTCAGTTATTTACAGTAGACTTAGTTTTTTTTTTTTTAACAATTTTGGACTCTATGTATATTTTTACCAAATCAATAATAAAAACAATAAACCCGTTCATAGATATCAATAAAATCCCAACATGGTTAAGACATTTAAAATAAAATAAAATAAATAACCAATAACTTTCGAAACACTTTTGTTGTACGCTTGTTAGTTATTATTTGTAGTACTTGTTTGATTTTAATTACCGTTATTTCGAAAAATTGTATGATTTTGGAAATATAATAAAACCTCATGGCCACTGACATTTAGTATGACGCCATGGCGTTAGACGTTATGACACCCCACCGGTCTAATAGTAATTAAATATTATGAATACGTTATCCAGGCATTTAAAACTGTTGCTAATGCTCTAGCTTAAAATTCATATTAAAAATAATGGTAAAAAAATGTTAAAATCGTGGCAAAACCCCAAGGTCTATAGTTAATTTGTAAAAAGTATCTAGTTCTAAAATATGTCGTCTTTATTTATTCAACGTTTTCTTTTTTTCTTTATTCACTTTTGTATTTTAGATTTTTAATTATTTGTATCTTATTTCATAATTTAGAAAAATTCGTGAAATCTTCGGAACCCTTTCGCACAAATATTATGGAAACAATGATTAGTTCAAGAATCTAGTAAAAAATAGCACTTGTAAATCTTTTTCGTATCAAATATAAATTGTAGTTTTGTATTGTTGTTAGAAAACAATATTGCATATTAAATTTTATTACCAAATTCGAAATCACTAATGTACACAATCTAGTATGTATTTATTTATTAAATTCGCCGAATAGAGGCTCATAAGGTTTCCCTTCCTTTTTACCAATTGCTATAATTATTGCTCTTAATAATTAATTCATTTTCTTTCGTGAAGAGAAAATGTATTTAAAAATTACATTACAAATTACTGATCTTCGTACTTGGCGGATTAAGTAAAATAAATTTTCTGGCAATTTGCAAATAACCTATAAATCATATTTTAACAATTAAGCTTAATTTAAAAGATCTAAATACATAGTTGACAACAGCTTAAGAAAAATGTACCGAATTCAATTTGCTGTAAAACTTGCATAATTAATAAAACATATAAGTAATAAAAATATTTATATTAATAAGAATAGTTATAGTAATAATATTTGTTTATATTCTTAAGTACATAAATAAGTATTTTTGTTTTAGAAACTTGTGTTTAGTTTATTGAATATATGCATCTATGTATGTATGTATACGATGTGTGTATTGTATATATGTATATATAAATAAAAAAGAAACGTTGTTGTACGCAATGAGGTATTACATTTGAAATTAGATGTTAATCACAATATATATATATATATACATATATTTGATGTCATAATTGAACAATTAAACAATTGTGATTTTAAAATTTCGTTAAGTTGCAATTTCTGATACTAATCAAAAAATTCTTTTTTTTTAATAAAAACAAACAAAAAGTCACAACATTTTTATAACTTTATGATCAAGAAATTCCCGTATTATTTTTTATATATATATTTTTTTTAAATCGAGACCAAGAGGTTTTGAATGATAGTAAATAAAATAAAAATCTAAAACATACAAAGAAATTTGTTAAATTTAAACTACTTTCAAAATAATTTAATTTTGCTAATAAATGAAGTAATAGTAATTTTGTCAATAAAAGTAATAGGAATTTTGAATACGATGTTTTTATATAACAGTGTTAGGAGGGAAAGATTCCTTTAAGTATTGATGTGCATAATTGGTTGATGTTCGGCCTTAATTTGTTTCTTGTTTTTAAGCAAATCTTATTGGACATTTAATTAAAAATGTTAACAGCAACAAGACCTGCTGTTAAATTGTTTCCTGCTATTTTGATTTGGCGTTACTGTGCATCGAAACTGTTTTGGGCAATAGTGGTGTGGTGGCAACATCATTTGTATTAACCTTTTCGCCATTTTCCCTATTATCGTTGTGTTCAATAGTATTGGAGTCTAAAGCAGCTGCTTCTGAAGTCATTAGACTGCTAAGTGAGATAACATCATTATTACTGCCCTGTGAATTGTGTTGAGTAGTGGCAGCGGCTATGCTGCGACTTTGTTGTGAAAAATCCTATATTCAGCAATATATCCATTAATTTTACACACCAACAATACATAGTTTAGGAAATATGAACAAACTACTTACATTGAATGAGGGCGAAGCCGTATTACTACCAATTGCTGTAGAGGATTTTCGCATACTTTGGCTACCACGTATGTGATTCGGTCTGTCATCTTCATGCGATGAGTGTAACAACTGCAGTTATAACAAATTTAGGTTTATTTTTAATATATTATTGAAAATCTAATAGTAATACATTAAAAACATTTAATTGAGCAAATCTAGAAGTTATACATAAATGTATGAAGATAAATGGTCTTAAAGAGAAGAAGAGAAGAGATTGGAATACTACAGACTTGTTCTCCACCAACCTTTAGGTCCTATATATTTATATATGTATGTATGTTCAAAAACAGTTCTAGAAATATAAATATTTTTTAAAGATTAAAGCCTTGTCTAATAAAAACTTTGATCAAATTAAATATTTTCACAAGCGCTTTTTTATTTTTACTTTGTTACGAGAAAAATATGGATATTTTTTAACAGTTTGCTTTCTCTTCGTTTTTCTATTAAACCAGCAAAAACCCAAATCCCCATTTAAGCACTATGGCTGCTGCATGGATGTTAAGAAAAAATAAGCCAACATTTCTCTTTGATAACCTATGGGTATTAATTTATATTAAAATTTGTGTGTAAACAAAAATTTTCTAATCGATCGATTAAATTATTAATTTGTCCCATTTAAGCACTATGGCTGCTGCATGGATGTTAAGAAAAAATAAGCCAACATTTCTCTTTGATAACCTATGGGTATTAATTTATATTAAAATTTGTGTGTAAACAAAAATTTTCTAATCGATCGATTAAATTATTAATTTGTCGCTATTTTTTTACTACATTTTCGATACCAAAAAAATATATTAAAATATGGAAGGAATTTTTAACCTAACCGAAAACATAATTAACAAGTAAAGAGCGCTTTAATCAGCTGTGCCGAATCTTATACACCCTTCACTAAAATATGAACTACTAAAAATGTACTACAGATATTCTCTGGTACGAAGGATTGTTTGCGATCAATAATTTTACATTTAAACTCTTCTTTCGTTTTAATATAAGCATCGGTTCAATTCAGCCGTTGGGTAAATTTTGTCCTTAAATTTCAAAATATGGTGAAGTTTGTTTTTGTTTGATTTTTTTGAGAATTAGGTTCTTTGTAAGATATAGGGCTTTTAGAACTGGTGTAACATCAGGTTTTTTAATATTGCGACGTTTTTCATAAAATATATATGTATTTGTTAAAAATTTTCGGTAAAACTGCAAAATTTTGGTGAAATAAAAAATTTAATTTTGAAACATAAAAATTTTTGCAATTATTATGTTTTATTTTAGTTATTCGAACTTTTGGTGATTATAAAATTTTGTCAAATTTTAAATTAAATTGTGTGGTGCATTTTTGTTAATTTAAAATTGTTAAGACTATAGTTTGGATTTGTAAAGAATTTTTAAACATTGTTGAATTCCTGAGTTGTGTTAAAATTTAAATTTTTTGTTTTTGATTTTAATTTAGATTTTTTCTAAAATGTAACTTTTTGGAAAATTTTGTTATTTGTGCAATTAAAAGTTTTGGACTATATTTTGGTTTTGTGGTGAATTCCTAAATTATGGTGAAATGTTTTTTTTTTTATAATTTTTAAATTGTTGTTGTTTTTTTGACAGAATTGTCAAACGTGAAATTTGATTTTTTTGATATATTTGTTTAATGTTTATTTTATACATATTTTGTAGGATTTTTGTAAAATAATGTTAAGGTGAAATTTGAATATTTGGGGATTTTTTTATTTGAAAAATTTCATTTTTTATTAAATATTGTTTTTTTTTAGCAATTAAATCTTTTTGTTTCAGGCTTTATTTTTACGCTGAATTTTCGTATTTCTAGTGAATTTAAAATATTGGGGAAATTTCGACTTTTTGGCAATTTCTTTGCAGTTTGGGATTTTTTAGGTTATAATTTCTAACTATAGATCGGTTTTGTGGTGAACTTTCGAAACTTGCTGAATTCCAAAATTATGATAAAATATTCTTTTTTTAGATTAATTGAAGTTTTTGGTCGAATTTATTATTTTTGTTTTGATTTATAAATAATTTGATAAATTAAAAATTTTTTGATATATTTTTAATTTTTTATCATTTGTTTAAATTTTGAATTTTTTTTTATAAAATAGTAACTTATTTTTCGACTTTTTGTTGTAAGTATACAGTTTTGGTAAAATTTAAATTTTGTTTGTGAATATTCAAAATTTGGTGAATTTTGATTTTTTTTGTATTTTTTGGCGAAAAAATGTTTATTCTAGTTTTTCGATTTTATGGTGATTTTTTTGCAAAATTTTAGCTAAATTTGAATTTTATGCAATTGTGAAATTTTGGATTTTGGAGGAATTCGAATTTCTTCGTTAGTTTTTGAAATGTTGAGTTTTTTTAAATTGTTTAATTCCGTCCAACATTTTAGTACGTAAGTTATCTGACGCCCTCGGAATATTTCTGTGAGTGACTTTATAGCAAATTTGATAAGGATTCAGAATATGGGAATTTTTCGGGCTTATATAAGTATAGAAGCGTCTCCCAGCAAGAGTTAAAATACAATAAAAAAACACACACACAAAAATTTTTTGCCTTCGGGATCTTGTGGACCGATATGGCTGAATTCAAATAGCGAAAAATTGCAGAATGCAGTGAAAAGTGGTTGAAAAGTTTCCTACGTTGTCTAGTATCGTCAGAAAGTTGATTTCAACATCGCACAAACGGACATCGTTAACTGAACTTCCCTACCTATAAGGATCCAGATTATATATACTTTGTTGAGTCAAAAATGTGTATTCTAAAAATTACAAATGATCTGACAAACCTATATATACTCACCAAATTTAAATTACATATAATAAGAAATATTTAATAAACAAACCTTTTCAACTTCATCGTCAATATCAACGCTATTTGGTTCAGTGCCAGATTTACGAGTTTTCTCAAGTAAAGTAGCTTTTTTGGCAGTTAGATATAGGCTACGCTTTATAGCTATATAAATAACGTCAGAAACAGCGCGAACTGAATAATCAGGAATAAAAGTTTGACGAGTTTTGGAGTCTAAATTCAAGGACTGTAAGGAACCCATTTGCGAGGGAGAATCTGAAAAAATATGCCAATAAAACACCATGGATATTTAAAGAGAACTTAATTACTTACCCGTAACAACATTGGGAATTAAAGCTTGAGTACCAAAGTAGGTGAAAGGCCCACTTTCGAATAATAGGCTTTCCTTGCCTACCGTTACTTCGACGCGACCCTCTAAGATAAGTACGAAGAAATCGACAGGTTTACCTTGTGTGAAAATGAAAAGACTAGGATCATCTTTCTCCTTGCCCTTGCACTTTATACTGTAAACAATATCTTGATTGAGTAAACGACGTAAAATTTGTTCGGAGACAATTTCCTTTTTAAAAGCATCAATTGCTATAAATATATATGAAAGTTATTCATCGTAATAATTACCATAATATAAGTAAGTATAAGACTTACATGTACTTAGGTACTGATAAGTAGCTAAAGTTAATTGCGGTGATATATGAATAGTTTGATTTTCACGTCGTTCAGCAAATACAGTGAAATCTTGCTTTTTGTTGCGGTTACGTTTAACTTTAGTGCGATTATCTACAAATACGTCTGTTTCATCTACAATTTCAGCTTGAATCAATTCCTCGATTACATCCTCCAGAGTTACTAAGCCGACTGTCTCATAGAAAGGATCACCATCACCTTCATTGTTAACACGATGTACAAAGGCCAAATGTCCGATTGTACCATCTTTGAACTGATTAAACATTATATCTAGCGTATAATCTTCAAACACGAAATGAACAGGATTTTGATAAAATTCACACAATGTGCGCAATGGTGTATTATCATCAGGATCAACGAACGCCAAGTCTTTGATATACAACAAAGTTATTATATTTTTACGATCGCCTTCGTATACAGGTATACGGGAGAAACCGGATTTCATAATTTCCGAAACTGTTTCAAAATCTAACGTAGCATCTATTGGTAACATAAAAGCATCATCGATATGTGTCATAACATCGGCCACAGTCTTTTTGCGCAGTTCTAAGGCACCCGATATAATGTTGACTTCATTTTTATCTAGATCGTTAATGCCAGTAGTGACCTGTGTAGAAAACAAATTAACTTAAATATTTCATCCAATCTACATATGCGAGTACATATGTATATCTGTTAATCCCTTTAAATACAAAAATTTATCTCCACGATTACTAGAGAAATATTACAGTGAAATTGAGGCGATGAGACCAAGAGTGGTATATCCTACAAAAAGATGAAAATACCTAGAAATGTAGATTTATCATCTGTAGCACACCCTCTTAATACTGTTCAGTTTATTTTAATTTCTTAACACGTTCCCTGCCAGACCGTTTTTTGAAGACTTCCCGTTCAGGACGCGTGGGGCGTATGTGCTCCACGCTTTACATTTGTATTATTTTCAAAACAGTAACCAGTAAAAGTTTACTGGTTACTGGAAAAAATTGCAGTAACCAGTAAAAATGCATTAAATATATACTGCAGTATTCCCAAGTATGTTATTTTGTTTCTGGCGTATGCATTAGAATAATTCTTAATTTATTTTTCTAGGAATTAGTTTATTTGATAATTAGTATATCAGTTTAAATTACAACATTTTAATTTAAATTTAAGATTGTATACAATTACAAAGGGATGTTACGATGAACGTTGTTAAAACATGGCAAACATAAGTGTGGTTTATCCACACAACTATCGCAGAATGTTGCAACTTTTACAGTACAATTTCTTACCGATTGCGAACACGCGTAAGGCGTATACGCCCCACAATTAAATGAGGGCATCAGCAGTAGTATTAAAGTGCCCATAATTGACTACATAATGACTGTTAAAAAATTCTTTATTTTACAATGGCTCAAACGGAATGTTGGGCGTGGGATCTATACGCCCCACGCGGCAGGGAACGTCTGTCCAAAATCCATGTAAAATAAAATAGATTGAATGCAACACTGGCCTAAAAATGAAGAAGTTACAGCAATGATATTTGATCTAATGAAAATACTTTCGACATTAGATTACATCGCCAGATGGGTCTACTGCTTTGGCATTCATTCGTAACAAATTAAGTGGTTAGGTACATTTGAAATGTTACCTCCAAAGGCCCCGCGAAGCTGGTCCTTATCTAATACATTATTTAAAAAATTTTTTCATTACAAAACAAACTGATTCTTGATTTGATTTTCCGACAGGGTAAAATGATATATGTAGATATTTGGAACGAATTTCCGTCATCCCTTGTCAAGAGTGGCTTGGAGATAAACCGTTTTCGGCTACGTGCCAACTTGGGTGCAATTTTCTATTCAACATCGCAAACCCACAGATAGACCACTATAGTTTACTACTAACAATTCTACCGGGTTACCCAAATAAGAATTAAAACAATTTATTTACGCAGATTTGGAGGTATAATTTTCGATAAATGAATAAATGAGGGTGGTGGGATAATAATCAAAGGTATCATAATAAAACCATCTTAAAACTTACTTTTTAATAATTTTAATGAATGAAATGATGGCGGAAAAAAACTAACTTACCTTAACCAATTCCTTTAGACGTTCGCGATTATACACATTGCCAATTTCTTCGCCCAATAGACAGTCCAAAATTTTGGATGTTGGATAGGACAGTGGAAACGTTATAATCATAATGAATTTTGTAATTAAAATAGTTTTTGCGCCAACAGCTAAACCATGACGGGAACAAACAGCCTAAATTTTACAAAAAGTATAAACAAATAATAAACGACATTTAAATTCCACAAGAGTATCATAAAATATAAAAGTCAAATAACCTGTGGTGTAATTTCACCAAAAATAACGATAGCAAGTGTAGAGAACACCACAGCAAATAGACCAGAAGTCAAGCCATCCAAGAGAATGGTAAAAGTTGAATTAACCAACACATTACCCAACAGTATACTGCACAACAGGTAATTACCTTGATCTCTGACTGGTTGGATTTTCCTTGCATATTCACGTTCCTTATCCGTACCAGTATTACGTAAAATCTAAAATAAAAAAAGTGCAAAAAGCAATATAAACATATAAACACCTACGTCTTAAGTATAGATTCCCAAGAAGCTCACCTTTAATTCAGTACGATCTAGTGACATTAAACCTAAATTTAAACCCGAAAATAAAGCCGAAAAACATAAGCAAAAAAATATAATACAAATGGAAATCCATACTGGCAGCAGACTCTCATGACTACGTATAATGCACCAGGAATCTGCACATTGGTGTTGCAGGGGTATGGGCTCTTTGATTGTATCATCCTTAAATGCATTTGGATCATTTTTAGCACATAAATAAAAATCTTTGTTCGATTTTGGCAAAAAAGCCTCAATAAGGCCTGTATTATCATTTGCCGTGCCAGGTACTAATTGGTATAGCAGTGTTGCTGGAAATTGACAATATGTACCAGCTTCCTTAATTTCAGTAGTAAAGGCTATTACTGTATCATTCTTGATGCCTTTTCCGAAAAGTCGTAATACTAACGGCGTTTCGCTCATAACACTAGGTATACCATCCTTGTATTCTACCTCATGAGTACTGGATTCTAATCTAAAGCCGGTAATAATTAAGGAAATTGCCTGGCGAGTAGTAATACTGAAATAATAAAAAAAAAATGCCAACATTGATTAAATAAAACTGTATTTAAAATAGTTATATACATATAAATAAATAATAAAAGAATTTCCAACAGTTTGGAAAGGTCTCTGCACTTTGTACAAAATGCCTCAAAATGGGGAAAAAAGTATGGAAACTCGAGGTAGAGTGCGTAAAACAAGTCCTAAGATGGATTGCTACATCGTCTTAAACTCAAAAAAAGGAACTCTTCCAAGTCGATATCCTACGAATGTGTTAATATACCACCTAGACCAGATGATTTTCTTGGTTTTGGAAGTCTCAAAACATTACATAGGTTATTTTCTATATATAAGTATGTAACAGTCCACTTAAAAAGTCCATAGGATGACACATAGATGGCGTTACTAGAATTTTTTCCATATGATTTTTATTTAGTACTAATCTTCAAACGATAAGCGTATAAATTTGACAGCAATCTGACATTTGGTGTGAAGCTACTTTTGTTATTGAAAAAAAAAAAAAATGGAAAAAAGTGAATTTCGTCTTTTGATAAAACAATGCTTTTTGATAAAAAAAAAAAAAAAATACAGTGGAAACCAAACAATGGCTTGATAAACATTATACGAACTCTGCTTCATCGAGACAAATGGTAGAAAAGTGGATTGCTGAATTTAAACATGGTCGTAGCAGCACAAATAATGTAGAGCGCAGTGGACGCCCAAATAAGGCTGTTATTCCAGAAAACATTATAAAAATCCACAAATTGGATATGAACGATCTCAAATTAAAGGTGCACGAGCTAGCTGACATTGTAGAGATATCAGATGGTAGTGTTTTTACCATTTTACGCGAAGATTTGGGTATGCAAAACGCTGTTAAGCCGCAATAAAATGGAATTTCATCGTCGATATTTGATAATTGATAAGACATGGCTTCAGTATTACACACCAGAATGAATGCTGAAAAGAAATTTAAGTCTGAGGTCTATTTTGACGAAAAATTAAAATCGTACTATAAAAGTGATATCGAAAAGTTGTAACATCGCTACACTGGTTGTATCGCCCTCGAAGGCAACCATGTTGAATAATTTTGTTTTTTTCGCTCTTATTGAATGAACTCTTACATATTCAGTTTCTGGTGTCGTTCTACTAGTACAGTTAAAATTACTGCATTAGAAACAAAGCAGTTTTCCTGTTACAGAGCATCCAAGAGCATTTGAATTCTGGTGTTTTTGTGAAGAGGTTTCTATAAGTAAATTAACTCTTTCGAAACCAGTGACGATAATATCATGCTGAATTTCTAGAGGAGGTATATTAGAAATTCGTTTTCTCATAATTTTAGTTATGTTCCACAAAGGTTTAGAGCCATAACTCCAGCTTACTCAAATATGCTATCTATCTAGGATTTCTGGGGTGAATTGAAGAAAAATCTTTCTAACCACACTTTTAAAAACAAGAGGCATTGTTCGAAATGACACTGGAAACTTGCCAAAAATTAATTTCGAATATGACAAATAGATTTTTTGTTTAAATTTTTTAAGTAGAAGTTTTTGAAGTGTATCTATTAATTTGATCATGGATGTGTGTATGTATATAACAAAGTAGTTAACCTGGAGACAATTGTAAATGTTATTTAGAACAACGTTAAATTTAAATTCACTTGAATTCCAATTCATTGGTTCCCAAATCGACAAAATTTAATGAAAAGTACCGCGAATATCTTACCGCTAGAAGGCAAGTTTTCCTCCAACACGTTCTCTCCAGGTATCGGAAGCCGTTTTTAGTTCACCTGTAATATTTCTGGAATTTGTAAAGAAAGTTTCATTTGGAAACAAACGCATTTAGATTTGTATTATTTTTACATAGTCTCCGATAACGATAGTGGATCCACTTCATCGCGTATTTTCACCGAAATCTCTCTACCGATCGCATCTCCTTTTGCAGCACCAGAAAACGCAGATAAGCGCTACTTTTGTTGCAAAACTTGTACATTTTCCTTTAACAAGAACGCAAATTATTTGTGGAGCACTGACAAATAATTCACAATAAAAGCTTTTACTCCCAAGGTGGTGATAATAGATAATTTCACTCAAGATATTCGAAATACCGATTTGTTGAGAACGTGAATATAGATTTGCGTCCAAACAACTTATTCCCATAATATTTACGATAGGGGTGAATATAGAAAATAGAAGATAGATTTTCAAACAGAACATTAACCTTCCTCTGTGTCAAGATTTGGGAAGAAAATGTCGAAAAATGCAATATAGGCAATCCACTTTAAATGATACGAATCTTAGGTACATGTCTAAGAATCATGTTCAAAATTCCATTGAGCTTAGTGGTAATATTAAGAACGAAGGATAATTATCCACATACTTATAGCAGTTATGAGCTCTAGTAGGTTTTGTGAACACCCACTACGAATTTATTCACTTTAATATACTATACATAAATAAAATATATTTTTTCCAAATGTTATGTTTTGTGTAGGGAGATCGAACGGTTTATATTCGATCGGTTTTTTTTAGTTTTGCTCAATCCGGTTTTTATTTTTATATATCGAATAAACCAGTTATTTTTGTATAATAAACCGGTTATATTAAAAAGGTTTAATTTGTATTCTTAATGCAAATATACTCCCAATTTAGATTCGCTTGACAACTTCAACTACTACAAGAAAAGTGTTGTATTTTAAATATTAAATATATTTTTATACAGATATTCTCTGAAGTGTGGCCATGTTTTAAACAGGATGGAAAGGAGGAAGCCAAGTGCGTAAAGTACCTTATAATGCTAAGTTGCAATGGCTCTTCGATGTCAGGACTTATTGATCACCTGATGGAAATTTCATACAAAAATATGTTAACGTTACTATTGGTTTTTATAATGCATCCATCATAAATTAATTAGAAATATACAACCTTGGGACTGAAATAAGTTGAAGTAAGGACGAATCAGAATTTGATTAGCAAGATTCGAAAGATTAAGTGTGTCATTCAATTGATGGGAATATTTCTTAAAATGAAAATATTTCTGATACAATATCCCGCGTGGGAAAATGTATAAAAAATTTTAACAAATTAAGTGAGAAACAAAATAAACTTCAATGGTATGTTAAATCACAAAAAAAGGAACTTAAACTAGTTCACGATGTAGGACACAGACATAACTCCATCTTAAAAATGATTTCGCAATTTCTAAAAAACTACAAATTTGTAAGCCATGATCTCTTTTAGAGCTAGGACTGAATCAATTTAGTGAAGATATAGAAACGTTGACTGTTCTACACAGCACTACGAATGCGTTCGAAGTCTTTATAAATGCATCGTTTTAAATTTTTATGTTAGGAATTTTTTAAAAGTTTTAAATCCTCTTTCGCTTCCTTTACTGGAATCCTAAAAATCTCGTATTAAACGACGAAATAAAATGCTAAAATCTTTAATATGATATCTAAGAGTAGGATACTTTTCTGTTAACAATTATTTTCTTAAATACTCTAGCAATTATGTAGCGGTTTATTTAGTGATATAGTTGAGTTTCAGATTCAAATGAAGAGCTAGATAGCGAAATTTAGAAAATTACTTAAGAATACAATGAAATATATGCAAATAATAAAATACCCTACCAAAGTTAATCATAAAGGAAAAAACGTAGCTACCCTCGTAATGCAGGATATATGTACATAATCGTAAAAATTCCAATCGAAACGGAACGCGGAATATCAAAATTGCCAAACGGAGAAATTTTCAATTCGAATCGAAATGCAGAATAGGGGCGATTATCTTATATATTTTGATCCCTTACTTTTGTGAATTGTTTTTTGTTTGCGAAATAAACTTGTATTACAATAATAACTAGTTTGGTTTATGTGTAATTATGTATTTTAATAAAACCGATTATTTTTACAATGATTAACCAAAAACCAGTTTCTCGGGATGTTTTTTAAACGTTTGTGGGCGGGCACTCTGCCGGTGGATGAAATTATTTGATGTACATTAGAATGGGCCTAATGTTCTAATTCTGCTAAAACTATTGAAATATTTATGTTAGGAAAATTTATTTTTACTTAATGTATTTTCGCCGACTATACAATGTTTGAAGGCTTCTTGAACAATTTAAGTGGAGCTTTAAAATATATTTTAGATATTTTACAAAGTAGAAGATAATAAATTATTAACTATTTCCTGTTTCTTTTTTACCACTATGTAAAATATACACACATACATACATATTTAAATTATTTCGATTTCTCCAAAAATAAAAATAAAACATTTGCGTAAAAAATTGGGCTAAATAAACTGATAAAAAAAATCATATTGAGATTTATTGAAAATTATGGTTGTTAAAAAAAATATAATTCTATAATTTTTGTTGAATATAGAAATTGCAGTTTGCTGATACATATCTATTGAGCAAAGTGTTTTGATAGTTGTTGCCAAAAAATATTTATCGCAAAAAAAAAACGCAGACATATCTTGAAAAAACTGGTTCGAAAAATCAAAAAACAAATTAAAATCTTGAAAAAACCGGTTATTACAGGAAAAAAATACGGTTTATTTGACAATGGAAAAAGGTCATTGCTTTAAATCAGAAATAACAGGTTTTTAACCACTTTAAAAATCAAATCATCCCATTATGTACTGCGTAGAAAGGAAAATCTGGGTTATTTGCAAACACTTCAACACTGTTATCTATCACTACTCTTAAATGTTTTAATCTACTGTTATTCTTTCGGTTGGTTGGTGATTATCACTGCTACTAAGCGATAGAATACATAAAAGTTTTTATTTGGGATTTCGATGGCATTTAGATAATGGACAAAAAATATACAATGCTTGGTCTGCTTTAATGTCGTCAAAACATATTGGAAAAATTATGTTTTACTAGATATTGATGCGAAGCATTTACTTATTTATTTACCTTAACCAGTTGTAAACATGCCAGAGTATTTATTGAGAATTGATAGACTAGCTGAGTACCAATTGGCCATCTTGGCACCCTACAGGAACATGATTTATGTAACTGATTCTTGATTTGATATTCAGACAGGGTGTTTTGATGTGGATTTTTGCAACGAATTTCCGTCATCCCTTGTCAAGTTTGGTTTGGAGACAAACCGGTTTCGGCTATGTGCCATCTTCAGTGTCATTTCTCGTTCTGAGAAGTTTGCATCAATTTGTTAGTGTTTTATTGTTTGTCAGGTATCTATTTGTCGTAGGCATCTGTAAGGTGTGAACAGGTAGCAGGTAATGCTCGTAAGTCGGGACACTGAAGATTGCACATAGCCGAAATCGGTTTGTCTCCAAATCAAACTTGACAAGGGATGACGGAAATTCTTTCCAAAAATCTACATTTATGTAACTATTTTGCTTTCTTTATTTACTTAGGCGTACTTTAGGCGTACACTTCAGTTTTACTACGTTTTTCATTATCCCTTTTGATCCATCTGTCGTTATTCAAACATATGAGCTGCTTATTAGCGGTAAATTATAATATAATAACAAGAAGGAACTGTGAGGCCTATATTTCATGTGGCGCCGCCATGTTAGGAACACATGCTTTTAGTTAACATCCCTTTATAATTGGGGCCCCAAATACATAATTGCTAATCATAGAGCTTACCGTTGAGGGTGATGCTCTCATCAATCTCATTTTTTAAGAAGTAAGGTCCAATGATTTTACCGGCCCATAGAGCGCACCAAACAGAAATTTTTTGTGAATATTACTGTGCTAGGAGCATCTCCCGGGGTTTTTCTTCACTCCAAACACGGCAGTTTCGCCATTGAGCCAAATATCTGCCTCATTAGTTTGTTTTTTAGTCTATTGACCAGAATAGAATTGATAATATGGGATACAGAACTGAGCAAAAACGATAATAAAGTCGCCAAATCTACCAACTATAGGATAGTTTAATGACTTTTGGAAAATGGAACCTTAAAAAAACTTTTGAACAAAACACTAGCGCTATTTCAATAATACTTGTCACTTAAAGTAGTTGCCAAAACTATTATCTTTTTAGCAGATTCGTGCGGTATGGAACGGAGCGAAATACACATTTTCGATTCACAAAAAACAAATTAGCTGATTTTTGGGGGAACTAAACATAAGGACTAACATTCGTATGCTGCAAATCACCCATGCGATTGGAAAATTTCTAATTTCATGTGAGTTTAAGTTAATTCGTTTTGTTTACTTTTCGAACTTCGAAATTCGAAAAATAAAAATAAGTTTCATCTATAGTTTGTATGTGTATGTGCACTCACAAATCGCCAATTTAATAGAAAAGAATGAACATAATAGTTAAAATAAACTAAAAACTTTGCATTTTATAATTTTTTAATAAAATTGCTTGAACATTTTTATAGCGAATTGAAAGACATATTCGATATTATTTGCACATGTTTTATATTGCTGTTGTATATTTATTTTGAAAGAAATACACAACTTCACTAAGCGAACATATTGCTGAAAGCTTGTGCAAAACTTATAGCAATTGCGAACTCCAGCACAGCTATATTGCGAATTAACATCATTTCATGCCAAGCACGATCCTTAGCACATGGGCGTAATTCTGCCTAAAGGAGATCAAATGTACCAATCGGCAATCGTAAAAAATTTAAAGAACGAAAGGACGCAGAACAGCAGTATCCCTTAACATACAAGTAATTATAACAAATAAATAAAATACTTATTTGTTGATTCAACATAATATGCGTATTTATATTGCATTTTTTTTTTTTTATTATCAAGTATCTTAGAATATAATTTCAACAAAACTCAATAAAATTGATGCGTCTATCTCTCACAGTCTTTAGTGCAGTATGGTCGATTCATATATGTACTTGAAATTTGTGAACAAGACAGTTGTAGTATATAAACAGTAAAGCAATGGAGCGCTATACTGTGAAAGAGCATGAAATATTTGTGTCGGTTGATGGTGTTAGCCCAACGTACATTTCGACGTCAATTTGCTAAAGGCGCATTTCTAATTAAGCGGTTATAATAATAAACAAAGTCCTCATTTCTACTGCAGAAAATCCGCGTGTGATGCGTGAAAAGCCGTTACGTCCATTTAAAGCCACTGTGTAATGCGGCGTTACGCTAGAGGCCGTAACTTTTTGAGGACGTCATCAACATCGCTACAGGGCCATACGACTTCTTACTACCGGAAATAAATAAGCGGAGCTTTGTAAACACGTAGTTTCAACGCGCATCTCAGTAGGAGCATATTGTGAATGAAGCCGTTTCATGGTCGCATAAACTCCCGTTTTTACGATTTGATATGGCCACCAAATCGCACCATTCTACATCCTACACTTCTTTCTGTGGGGGTACTTGAATTCGAAGGTTTATTTCAACAAGACCCAGGAAATCGCAGCCCTTAAGGAGAAAATTCATGGAAAGTGCGATAAAACGGTAACAAATGTGTATCAGCACTGGCGGCAACAACTTGGCATATATCATCTTTTCCACTTAACAGAAAAAATTGTAAAGGTCCAAATAAAGATTTTCACCACTTAATCTCATTTTTTTATTTAGTAAAAAATTTATTTAAAATTGAAATTGGCCGATTAAACTTGTGCAACCCTGTACATATGAAGGGCACAATTATAATTAATCAACCGTTTTAAAATGTTATTTTATTTGTGTTTACTAAAAAACAGAGAATACTCGTATTTTTTTCTCTTGAAATAGAACGATAAAAAGCTAAATAAATCACTGCAATCTTAAAAATAAATTTAAAAAAAAATAAATACATTAAAAAAATTATGAAATTGTGGTATGTATAAAGTTAGAATAATTCTATTCGTGCAGATACAATACATATGTATATACACATACGTACATATATGTATGTTTAAGTCATTAACAGTTTGATAAATATTAAAATTTAAATAATAATAATAATAAGTTTATTTTATTAATTAGCAAGTTTAAAATCAAGGCAGTGGGTTTGAACAAACCTTATCTTGATTTCTGATTTTCAAATCTTACAGGGCGAGTTGATATCGGTTATTGGAACGAATTTTCAACTTTGCTTTGGCTATGCGCCATCTAAAAATGGTAGCATATGGAGTGGAACTCATCCACAACAGACCCTAAAGACTCCACTACATCCAGAAAAATTCACCGTTTGATGCAGTTTATTCTCTGGTGGCATCATGGGACCTTATTTCTGCAAAAATGAGTAAAATTGGACGTCCAGATGCACTTCGCGGTAGACATATGCCCAAAATCAATTTCAAATGTTAATGTCATATATTGAGCTTTCGAATAAAAATTATTTTTATTAAAATTTAATTTCTTGTGCTATTTTACAATTTAAAGTTCTATCGGTCGGTAAAGGATTAAATTAAGTATTTTACAATATCGAAATTTTTTTTATTATTCTAATGCAATGCTCTAGTTTTATTTTATTTTTTTTTTTTTCAAAAATGTGATTAATTCAGTTATTGCACTTTTTTTTATCATTTTTTCCAGAAAGACTACGACTTAGAAATCTGTTCCATTCGTCTCCCAGAAAGTTATAGATTTCTGAACATCTAATCAAATCAACAACCTTACGTTGATGGTTTTCAGTCTTACAAGAATTTTAAAAATTATTCAAAACTTACTATTGTGAATGATCGAATAATTACAACTACAATATTGCCACATTGTTGACCACAACACCGTCAGAAAACTAACGATTGTATTTTTGTTTGCGATCGTCACCTGTTTTTGGATATATTTCCAAGAAGTAGCGTTGACAAATGTTCTCTCTCACGAAAGTGACGAAACATTTTATACACAAATTTACTGTTTTACAACTTCGAAGAGATAATGGTAAAAATTAATTCTTTAATTATTCAAATGCGGCTTTGAAGATCTTTTTGGTATTTTCCAGGCATTTGGCTTTGCGTTAAAAAATGGATTGTGAATTAATAGTATGTTTTGTATACCCTGCACTATAACTCCACTGGGCTTCAAATTCAGTTCATTTTCGAATTTTACACACTGGCATGGAAAAATGTATATATAATTTGTAAATTCCAGTTAACGTTTTCTAAACACAGCCAGCTTGTCGTAGACCCCGAAAGAAGTCAAAAACCCGGAAAGGCCGCTGTTTAAACAATCAGCCAGAATCCGTATTTAAATTTTTTAAGAGACTTTCAAAGAAAATGCTGTGGGTTATCCGCAGTTAAAACAGTTCAACAGGGAGCCAAAGCATGGAGGAGTTTAAATAAACAGGACAAGCTTAGTTATATTGAGAAGGCATTTTATGCTCCAAAACGAAAGAGGCGCACGTTACGTTCTCTGTGTGTACCAAAGCGATGTAAGCCGGCTAAAATGAAATGCAGGCCTAAAAGGGCACGACGAGTTTCGCGTTGTAGGACCATCTGTAGATAAATTTTGAAATACGAAACAAATTTTAGTTAAAAATTTAAAAATAAAAATTAAGTCATGTCATCACAACAAAAAGTCGAATATACTTCGTCCCCCAGGAGTTTGTTTCGTGACCATTGAGCACTCAAGGATTGAAGCTAAGACACCATTAACAGTGTCGTTGTAATTGTCGTATGTAGGCGCGAAAAAAACTAGGTTTTTCTAAAAAAAAATTTGTTCAGTGACGGGCCTACTTTCACCTACAAACAATATGCATCATAATGTCATCGAAATCGATAACAATCGCTTTGCGTTATGCCACACGAGTCAGGGTAGCCATTTGGCTGATATAATCTTTAACTTTATATAATTAAAACTTTACTGTTTCTCTAGTGTAAATTTGACAAGCATGTAGGTCTGGATATGATAATTGAGAAAATTTTGAATAGAAATTTGTACGGCAAACAGAACAGGAGTAAAATATGCTGCAGCTTCTAAATATGTACCCTTCGTAAAAAAAATACATTTAACTTTCACACCAATGTTTTCAGAATGTCAGAATGGCAAAAACGCTCGAGCATTAAAACAAATTGGCTAAATGAGAGTATTTCTTTAGCGGTTATTTCGAACTTTTATCATAACAATTTTATTTATTGAGGATATTTTCTTTAAAAGTGCGTACAATATTTTATACTTAATACAATTTCTTGTAGTATTATGTCACAATTCATAAACTTACCAGAGATAATGAACACCCACTCTCACACAAAGTAACAAAATTTCTGCCTCTGCATATGTGAATAATTTCGATATAATTAACCACCCTATCGCGACTTGACTGTATAAAAAATTTCATTGCATTGCTTTATTGAATTATTCATATTAAAAGACCGCTTGTGCTCAAATTATGCGCAAATCATAGAAAATGCTTGATTTCGAATAATTTTTTATCTAAAATCCAACCCTTGTGTTTGCTGGGTAGCTAAATTCTAACTTGAAAATATTGAACATTAGCAAAGTGTAAATGAAAAGAAAAACTTTGAAAACTTCATGTAGGATTTGATAACAAAGGGAACTTAATTATTAGGCAACCTTTAAATATTTATATTCTGCAGAGTCTTTAGAAAAATGAACTGTCCTTGCGTCTGGGAATCTTATTTAAAATTTTGGCTTTCATCTTCAGCATTCTTTGACTTTATTTAAATGAAGACTTTCAACTTTTCAAGGGAGCGGGGATTTGGGATATTGTTAGACAGTGTTGCAGTGTTATTTTTTTAATAATTCTAATATAATTTCAAATAAAACAGATTACGGCGCACGCTAATCCTTTCTCATATTAGAAAGTTAAAAATATAGCAGCATGACAACGCTCTACCCCTTGCGAGAAAACGGCTTTAAACATTATTACTTTTTCGGTGGGTAAGAGTTTCTCAAATCCTGGTGGGTGGCCTATTACAATATAACCAGCATAGAGCATCAATAATAGGTAGCTAACCGTAAATCCAATTGATGAAATTATTAGCAGATAAGATAGATAGTTTTTTAAATATAATAAACACTTGCACACATGATTGATAAATACTCTGCGAAAAACTTAAATTAGAAAACAAAAGAAAAATAAACTATAAAAAGACGTACTCGTATATTTGATATATAAATATTAACTTTGCTGTGATTTAATCATCAACATTTGAGAACGAAATAGGGTAAATAATAAATGCACTTGTCTTTGAAGTGCATTCTTTGATTTTTGAAAAGAATACAATTAAACAAAAAACCACTTACTGAGAGAGATGTCACATACAACGTACTTTAAAGTTTGCGTGAGTAAATATTGTAATATATTCACAAATTAGGTGCGACATATTTATAATATAAAATGCAGATTCTTTTATTACTCGATTAACTAAGTAGACAGTACTAATAGTAGTTGGAACAATGCTTGAAGTAGGGTGCACTTATAAACTCTTATAAAATTGCATTCTGAAAAATCAATCTTTTAGAAAAACTTTTAACTTTTAACAACAAAAATTTTAACAAAATTTTGAGCAATATTAAAAAAATAGCGATGTCTTTTAAAACACTGATGCTTAGCAAAAAACGCAAATTATTTTTTTTTTATTTTAATTCCCACTTTAAACACTCTTTAAGTCTAAAGTGTGACAGGTAACAAAATATTGTCTGCTATATTTTATAGGCACTACAAGAACAATTTAAAAAATTTGTGACACTTAAAAAGAATAATGGGTAAAAACCAAAACAAGTCATGCAAAATAATTTAAAAAAAAAATAACAAAAATAGCATACGTTAAAAGCAGGAAAGTTAGCATAACACTACAAGTATGTTTTTCTTTACGTTTGGAAGTATCATTGAAATCCGTTCACATTTACAAAAGTTAAAAGTCCCTGAAGATTTCCTACACATGACGCTGGCAACTTTGAGGTACCCAGTGGTAAAAGAAAGTGTCTTCAAAGTTATATATTTAATACAACTTTTAGCTACTTCAGGTCTTTTAACGACGTCATGTAGACCGAAAAAAAAAACTGGATAGTCCGTACAATTAAAATATGCACACATATAGCTTTCGCTAGATGCTTTGGCGTAAAATCTTGGCTTTGTAGAGCACAACAATTCAAGCTAATAGACAAATTATTTTGCGGAAACATGGGGCTACGCTCAGTGGGGCCATTAGCAAAAGCAATCATAGATGGCCAAAGTTATTTCTAAAAATTAAACTCTCAATCCGTTGGTACCATATAATCAACACCTCGGGTTGAAGCAATATGTATCAGTACATTGGTTGAATATTGAAAATTTGGCTTTTGTCTCTAGCTTCATTTTATTTTTCGAAAGTTATGTAAACACTTTTCTAAAAATATATTCTAATTTCCAATAAACTCGAAAATTATATACATTTTTTTAATGATCTGAATGGGTCTACTAACGAAATGTAATTAAAATAAATATCAGAACTTGAAAAATTAATTTTTTTTTATAAAAACACTCTTTGGCATTTTTTTTCAAAGATCTGTGAAAAAATTATTTTTGCTTAAAAGAGAGTTTGAAATATTTTGCACTATTAGGTTGTCGTAGTCGTGCTGTAAATTTTGTCGTTATTATAAAATGGTACTATAAAAAATAAGTACTGAGTAGAATTAAATTCGAATTTTATTAAATAACCACGCAGAAAACTATTCGAAATGTAGTATCCTAAAACTTTTCAATTCTAAGCGAGTACACGAATGATTTTGAAAACAACCCATACGAAATTTTAAGACTGCCGCATATTCAGTTTTTCAGATAAAGGGGAATTAATATTTACTATGTATTAACTGCTACTTATGGCAGGCATTAATCTGCCCGCTACTATTTCTGCAAAAAAATTTTCGAAAATGAAATTGCTTTTAAAATTTTGAGACTTTTGCGGTTCCTAAGATATTTAAAAATTATCTATATTACCCGCCAGGTTTGACTGTTGAAGTTCTTGAGTAAAAGCATTAACTACTTTGTATAGAGGGCATCCCTATGCCCGCTACTATTCCTTTAGAAATCTTTTCGGTAACGCACTTGGTTTTGAAAATAATCCATTGAAGACTCTCACAACTGAAATTCTTCAGATATAGGGAAATTAATATTTATTCTGTACAGACGGCACCTTTCTGCCTGATCTCATAGATATGAGGAAATTAATATTTGCTCTGTTAACGAGGTGCCCCTTTCCATGGGATTTAAAAAGTACAATTTCCGGATCAATGGTAAAACGGTTCAAAAATTTCAAAATGATCGGCAGAGCCTTTTAGCTTTTCATAAGCTACAAACTTACACACAAACACAGATTAATTTTTATATACATACATACATACATACATATATAGATTACAGCATTTATTGACATAATAAATCATTCTTTTCAGTACTTTTACTATGAATTTTGTAGAGAAATTATATTTGATGTTAGTCTTATGAAGACTACACCTATCATTGTTACGAATTATAATTCCACACACAAATTAAATTTGTACATTTTTATTGTCAAGTTCTGTTATGAAAATTCTGTAATAAGGTGTCTCATTATATTTTTCAAAGTTATTAAACACCCTGTTCTTTTTATTCTGTTACGTCATCTTTGCAGTCAAAATACTTACATGGTACGAAAATATATCAAATTCGTGAACAACTTCAAGTGTAGTTGGCGTCAACAACCGTAATACAGCTGGTAATGCATCCCCAAACTAAATGGAATGAAATCAAATAAAATAATCACTTCTAAATAGGGAACGTAACCTTACTAAAATTTTTACTTTTGTATGAAAGTTGAATGTAGATCATGAGTGCAATTGACAATTTTTTTTATTATGAGCGCAGGGTAAATAAGATCACCATCATTACTTGAGACTTCTTATCAATGAGATTGTAAGCAAAAAATATATAATTTATATTTATATTATCTAAAGTAAATATAATGAAATAAAATACATGAAATATTACTAATATATATGTAAATATAATAAATTGGGTTAAATTTGTATTTAGATAACAACATAAAATAAAAATGAATTTTTGACAGTTTTGTTTCTCAGTGTAGTAGAATCTTTGAGAGTTCCTTTGTTATTGACATGTATATTTTAAAGTCGAACATGCCTATTTAAAAATGTAATTTAAATAAATTTATGTTGTCAAAATGAAAAGTCGTCATACAAAAATCATAAGCAGTTTTGTAGGCGGGCTGCCTTACATGCCGTATTCGCTTGGCATAAATCTGTTCAGCCATTGTACATTTTGCTGTTCGTACAAGGATTTGACTCATGATGACCGCCGCTGTTCGTGCTCAATCAATGTTGTCCGAACAGTTGTTCGCACAACGCTGTTCTGCCATCACACAAACAAAATATCCACAGGCAAAATAAAAAATGTGTGTGTATGCGCTTGTCTGTAAATACCCATACATAACATATGCTGACAATGACAAACAAAAAATTATGCTTAAACTGAAAAAAAAAAAAATTCTTCATATAATCTCCACACAGAAGACTACGAACAAATTTCTTTTTGTTATTCTGCCCACGCTCTCTCCATGTGCGAGCATATTTGTGGCTAATCAAGACGTAGTGATAAAGTTCTCTCCTACAAATCTGGTTAATTGTTCCTCATCTATGCCGATTGACGAATAGCAACCTTTAAAAATATTAGAGGTTTTTTTAAGCAAATGCCAGTTCCCGTGTTCGACCATGTATTACATACTTGGACATCCTTCTTGCATGGATCCCTTTATTAATGTTTAGTATGGAATTTTTAAAGTATCGATAAAATCAATTATTTGTGGATTTGAACTAAAGTTCTTTAAAAATGTCCTGTGTTTCCTTTTACTTTTATAAACCAAATTTCTAAAGGTCCGCTATACTAAAAGATTGGTCGTATTTTCCCAGGATCTATTAACCAAGAAAAACGTTCAAGTTTCCAGCAGTAAAAGTGCAAAATTTTAGCATTCTTGTTAATTTTTTTCTACATTTACAAACAAAATTCTTGTTTTGAGAATAATTTAGCTGAAAAAAGCCCAAAATGAAATAGGGAATTTTGTTTAGACATTAATGACATCATCTTAAGCAAAATATATAAAAAATGGCTATAAAAAATACAAAAAAAGAGAAATGTTTATATATAAAATGGCCGGTACGTCTATATATGAGTACATATACAATCGCAAATATTTGCAAGGTTAACCAAATGAAATTGGTGGTAAAAATAACAGCAACTAATAAGAATTTAAATATAAATTTATTTGAGTAAATTTTTGCACACATGTAGTCTTTAATTTAATGTGTGTATGCATATGGAAAAGGCATATGTAGTAGCGAGGAAACGGAGAATATTTTTTCCGTACAAGGGCAGCAATTATATTTTGCAGAGATCTGACACAGGTATATTAGAAGACATAAGCACAACTAAAACTTTCAGCAAATAATTATTTGATCTTGCATGAATTTCTCAAGAGCAAACAATGTAAACAAAATGATTTTTTTATGATATAATGTCTAACTTACATTTGTTCCTTGTACGAGCTCAACGTTATTTCTTAAAAATGTGATCTACCCGTATCTAAACCCAAAATAGGCAAACACGTATAATATTAAGTTATGTTTGGTACATTGAAAAAAAACTAAGAGACATTGAGGAAAAAAACCAAACATTTGACTTTCATAAACCAACGTTTTTTTTTCAGGGCAAAATGAGCAACCAGCAGCGACACAACTCCTTGGCACAGTTGTCAGAATCAACATCACCACAACGGCCAAAAAAGCTAAAATATCACAGATATTATAATGGAAAACATATTTGAAAAACTAAAACCAGTGCCTTTCGAAATGAATCTTTTTTTTTGGTTTCATAAATTATCAACTTTAAAGCATATTTTTGCTTATCGCAACTAAATTTACTACACATTGACATTTAACATGCAAATCTAATGGACAAAAATATATCCTTTCGTAGTGAAGTTTCATCAAAATCATTGTGACCGTTTGTTTAGAAACTAGATCAACTTTTTTTCTAAAACTTCGCAATACGTAAAGAGTATCACGTATAATATATCCGCACGAAAACATAAATATCAAATTAAGGCCAGGTTCCTATCAAAAAATTTCGGCCGTAAAAAGTACTGAGATCAAAATGAGGACCAATGTTTTCGTATATACAATACCATCCCATTTCTAGTCAGATTTAGAAAGAATGTGCATGCCTTTAAGGTGATTTTGCTGTAGATTTTTGGATTTTTCGCTAAACCAATATAGGACAAACCGTTCTCCTATTTTGCTTACATATGCCGTACAACTACCTTCGTTTTGGACATAATGGTATATCTCAAAAACCAGAAGTGATTTAAACCAATATAGGAAACAACGAAATATTTACCGAAATTCGCAACCTGTGTAGTTATTGTAAATGATCAGTAAAGTTCGTTAGTTATATGTTAAAAATCGCTTAAAGAGTGCTTACAAAATTCAATCCAATAATTTAAACGCTATATACATATAGTGTTTGTAATAGAAATCGCTATACTCGTTGTATCGCCCTCGAAGGCATCTATGTTGAATAATAAAATCGAATTTTGTCAAAATGTTGTTTTTTCTTACTTATCCTACGGACTTTTTGAACTGTTATATTAATGTTAAATGTCGACAGTTGTTCTATTGAAATCATAAAAAGGCATCACTTATTGAAAAAGTGCGCGTAATCCGTAAAAAGTCCTGTTAATAAAATTTAAAGCAGCATATTTACCATCTTGATAAATTGAGTACAAATTATTTTGACGTTTACTTCATACATACGTACTTTTTGTCTTAATCTTATTGATAAAAAAAAGGCCCTACAATTTTATTTCTTTTTAATAACGATTTTTATGGTCGGCAAAGCAAACAAAATAAATAAAAGTGCTTACTTTATTTTTAACAAATATCTTAACCTATTTATAATTTAAGATAACGATACGTAAAGTAGTTAAATTTTACAACCTAATAAGAAGCAAATCTTTTACAAAAATATTGTATAATTGTCATGACAAATGTAACTTTATGTTAAATTAATTGTTCCTCTTCCAGGTGACATTTTTAATTTGAAACTATTCAATCAGAAATTTTACAAAACATTGGGAAATCCGACACACCAAAAAATTTTGCACACACACATACATACCCATGTGTTTCTGATCTACACTATAATACTTTTCGAGCACACATACCATTTTTGACACATCTAAAAAGTAAATCTGATAGCGAATAAATTTCGCTACCACACAGTGAACAGACCCATAGTAAAACTGGAAAAAATCGAAGGAGTTATGGTAGCTTAATGAAATTTTTGGCACAAATCTCTCTTGGCCCCACTATTTTCAAAAATGAATTAACATTTTTAGAAAATCTTTTATTTTTCCGGTGCGGGGACAAATAAATAACCAAAATTTTTCCCCATTTCAGTAATTATTATTTTTTGAATTTTAATCTATCATTTCACATACAAAATAGTTTGATAGTTTTTTTTTTATAAAAGATAACCAATCCCTAATTATTAAGGGTTGCCGTATACCTTTTTTGAATATAACATTATTTTAAACTTTTTAGTATTTTTATTATTTAAAGTTTTGAAAATACTCATAACCATTGGTATTTAAATAACACTATATGAATAGCGTTACCAAATTGACAACACTAAATATTTTAAAACTAATTTTTATTTAAGATAAAAAACATATTTATATATAGATTAATAATAAAGTAACAAACAAATGCAAATAACATAACAATTGTAAACAATTTCTGAATAACTAAAATAAGTTTCTGAGTCTAACTCAGTGTTCATCTACTATTATGCAATTACTAATTTCTTGATTATTGTTGAAAGAGCTGCTTGTATTTACTGTATTTCTATAAGATGAAATTAATGGATCAGAATAAATTAGAAGTTTGTTCATTAAATCTTGATTACAATTTTCTCTGCTGTTTTTTCGAGTGTGCTCAAGTCTGTTCTTTGTAATTGTTTTGTGTAGGCATTCTAAAGCATCTTCAGAAAGCATTCCTAAAATAAACCAATAAAATATTTAAACCAAAATGTTTATTTCAAAAAGTATTTAAATATTTCCAATACGTGAATCAAAATATTTTATAATTTCACAACCATGAATGAGAAGTTTATGCAACGTTGATGGCATATAATACCAATCATAGTTATTTAAATATATTTCTCGAGTTTCCTCCGTTAGCTGTTTAAAGTTAGATATATTTATAGGTTTTCCAGAGGATACAGTTTTTAAAATTAAACTCGAAATAATAAAAATATCAAATATGGATGAGTTTTAAAATAATTATATATCAAAAGTTGGCATAGAAAATTTAGGGGTTTTCTGTTATATATTTTAGTATATATAACAGAAAATAAGATTATTGATGCATAAAAGTAGTTTTTTGATGTGCCTATTTTTCCGGGTCCATCGAAGCTGACTATATTTTTTTAAAGTACATATTTTAGCTAAAAACTTCAGAATTTTTTTTTACAGTGTTATAAATATTTGAATTGTAGGATTTTTTCATGGTTTCTGCTACATTTCTGAATAAAACAAATATAATTGAATGAATTTTTATTGAAAAATTTATTTTTGATCTTTATTTTTCCAAACCCATTTTTTGTTACTTAAAAATTATGAAAAAATTATCAAAACAATTCGACTTTTATAGGTGTAACGCACATGAAAAACTAAAGCACCTCTGAAATCGTGGGAGTCTCAGCTTTCCTCCCACTAGACATTTTACTGTGTATCATCTTAAAATTGACTTCTATTTATTTACAATTTGTTTACAGTTCTTAAGTAGTCTCGACTTAGGCCCATTTTACACTAAGCAAGCCTTATTTATTTGGTTTTCTTATTTTATATGAAATATATGCATAGACGTGTATGCGAATGAGAGAGCAAACCTCATTCGAGTACATTAAAGTCCGTACTCGCTTTTTTTCTCCTCGTCTTTCTTATTACATAAAAAGTAAGAAAATCAAGCATAAGGCTTGCATAGTGTGAACTGGGCTTAGTTATACGATTAAAGAAAACCAGCCCTGCTAGATAGGGACAAAGAGAAACTTGTGTATAGAAATATCGATACCTCTTTTACGTGATGTATAAAAGTTACAGTTTTCTATAGTGAAATATAATTTTGCAGTGAATATTTTAATTGGTGTTTAAAATGTCGTAAAAAAAACTTGCCCCATTTTTTACAATATCATATTGTAAAAATAATACACTTTTAATTATTTATTTCTGTATTTAAAAAATTATTTGAAAATGAATGTAAATGATGAATTGTGTTGTATGCCTATTAAATCTGTATTGTGTGCAAAAAATTCATAGTCATCTATTTGAAGCCTCGTCCATCTTTGGAATCACGCCGAATTTGTTGCATATGTTTTTGATCTATTATTTTTTTTTAATTTACCCTCAAAATAAATTTAAGTTTCAATTATATTTTAGCTTCAGCTAAAACTAACCTTTTAGTTGCAACAACTAAAAGTATATCTGGCTTAGGTCGTAGCATAGAGATTTGTACTTTTTGATTAAATACTTAGTTTATTTTATATATATAAAGTTATATTAAAAGGATTAATCGTTATGTTTTGCGAATAAGACATGTCACCACTGCTGCCAGATTTGACAATTTTTTCACTACGTTGATATGCATAAAATACAGCTGTAAAAATAAATCTATTACAAAAATCGGTATTATCGTATTATCGTTGTCGAATAGCAGTTTTTGTTTATACTGCCGCTTACATTTTTCGAAACGAGAAGTTTATGGTTTTTGTTTTTTTTTCAACTTCTAAATTGAATACCAATAAAATGTAAGTTTAATTTAGATTTTTATATATTACGTTATGAGTGAAATTTACTTTCTGTGTGTTGTTTTCCAATTTATGTATAAAAATAACAATCCCGCATCCACATTTAGATAGAGGCTACAGTTCTAATGTTAATAAGAGCAACATTAAAGACGAGTGGAAAAAAAGTGCAACAAAACTTGACGTCTTGGGCCCACCCAGGCGGGAGTATGTCGGCTGGATTAAGGTCTGGTGCGATTTTAAGTTTAAAGTGAAAAAGAAATGGATCCAGATCAAAACGGAATGTTGTGCTACAAGAGGTGGAATTTAAAAACAAGTAGCTTTAACTCCAACGAAAGAGGCAGCATCCAAATGATTACACTATGCAACAAATTGAAAAAAATTTACTGCCAATGAACAACCACCATATTTTTTTGATATGTTGTGTTGTGCTTTTTCATTTTCAAAAATTTATAAAAAATATAAAACCGCAAATATTTACCAGTTTTATTATTTTATAATAAAAATAAAATGAGCCTTCACTTGTGAAAATCAGTGGACAAATACTTATTTTATTCCCGAAACACCAAAAGTACCCAGTTTGGCCCAAAAATCGTTTTCTTGTGTAATTACCAACATTTATGAGGTTGACGAAGAAACTGTAGAGCTCTCATTCACGTCAGTGTTAATTGAAAAAAGAACATCAAATAAAATAACTGCAGAAAAAACAAAGCAGCACTTCTGGAACAATTAAACATTGAAACGGAACTATATACTGAAGTTATGAAGTCCTTCAAAGACGTAAAACCTTTTAAAGCTTAGAGCCGATGAAATTGAAATTAAAAGACGCAGACTAGAATTAGAAGAACTTAAAAGCAAATTTCATCAAAAACAAAATTTAAGTGATTTTAGATTTGATATTCCGACAGGGTATTTTGATGTAGATTTTTGGAACGAATTGTCGTCATCCATTGTCAAGTTTGGTTTGGAGACAAACCGGTTTCGGCTATGTGCCATCTTCAGTCTCATTTTTCGTTCTGACTACAAAAAAATTTAACTTTTTATTTAATTTTTTTATTTTTTAAAAATATGCTAGTGCAAAATGAATTAACAGAAATTAGTCCTTTTCTTTTTTATGTTTATATATTTTTGTTTTTATTATTTAGAGAACGAAAAATGCCACTGAAGATGGCACATAGTCGGAACCAGTTTGTCTCCAAACCAAACTTGACAAGGGATGACGGAAATTCGTTCCAAAAATCTACATTATTTTATTATTATTTTTTGTAAAAAATTTCATAAATTTTTCAAAACTTAATTAATTATAGCTTCCATAATTTTGCTTTTGATATTTGAAGCAGTAATGTCATCGCTCTCTTCTAGACCAACATATTGTGGAGTTTCAATACGAATTCTTATTTCTGGTGTTTAAAATTTGTAGTGAATACAAATATTGTTCAAAGCAGCACATACTCGTACAGATGTAATTTTCCCTGCCATTTCAGGTTCAAAATGCTGCTGTCTTGCTATCAATATACATCGGAATCTATTTTTTAAGACGCCTATTGTACGTGCAATTACATTTACAGTCTGCGGATTTAAAAGGCGTAATCAAATACGGTTCTAATGGATACCCTGCATCGCCCTGAATTAAATGACAATCAAAAAGTATATTTTTATAAATTATATTTCTTTTTCCTTACCTAACAATTATGTGTTTGTTTCGCCGTTTAAATAATTATCTTTCAGCAATTGCTTTATATCGCTAACGTTTCACCCACTCGAACTTTCGTTCGAACATGTCGTTGATAATGAACACTTATGATTAATATAAAAAATTGTTTTACTTGTCAGATATCAGTTTTAACCAGATGCAAGTAGAGTTGCTTGCGTATGCAACTACTCGAATTATTTTAATAGATTAAAATTAAAATCTATTTGGACGTGAAGTTTTATTCACTTTTTTTCTATTTCTTAAAATTTTTGTTATTGTACCAAAATTGTTAGGCTCCCAGTATTTACCGTAAAAATAATTTGTTAAGAACTATTGGCTGCACGAGTAAAGTGTAAAAATGCAAATAATTTTCATACTACACTCGGGCAGGCGGCGATCCAGCATTAGCTTTAAGGGGAAGAAATTTCATATGAAACAGAATATTTTGTTTCAAGGCTGGAATTGTTTATATGTGTTTTTGATGAGTAATGCAAAAAAACGTAAAAAGTTTCTATCGGGCTCAAAAGTATCCTATCTCTCTGCATCTGGAACTAACATACATACTTACCGAAATTTAATTGAAATCGGTTAATTAACATTTTCTAATCCTCTGTCTTATCGTCTACGAACAAGTTGGTAATAAGTATTGTCCCTGATTTTTTTAAACAAAGTCCAGTATTAATAATGAACTAATTTTTTTGAAGGCACTATAATGTCCAATAAAACAAATCGATTGCTAAATACTCACTAGATATAATTATTGCAAATTATGAGGAACGAAGAATTTCATGTAAAAGCTGCTACAGAAAAAATCCGCCCATTTACCTGAGAGAAGTCAGCCAAGAGTTATGATTTGCCTTTGATCGTACTGCACTGAATGTTAGAAAAGACTAGAAGTCTGATTTTCTATCAACAAATTTTCAACGCTTTCCGTTCTAATTCAAAAAGACTGCTGAAGTACATAATTTCTTTTTTGTACAATCCAATAGTTTCAGTTTGGGTCGTCTTGATTTTAAAATAATTTTTTAAAGAGAAATTTCGCTTCATAATATTGATGTTGCAACCAGTTCATTTATAAATTAAAGCATTTATTATTTAATTTGGATGTACTTTTTTTACGTTAAGGGCATTTTAGACCGGCACATTTGTGTGGGCTGAACATCCTTGCCAGTGTAACATTTTTTGCATGATCACAGATGTCGTGCAAAAATGAAAACTATTTGATGTTTTTAAGTTTGTTCACACTTTTAGTATAATGAAAGAGCAAACTGACACAGATTTATTATGTTTAAAGAAAAATACTAAATAGAAATGTAAAAATATATATCTTTATTATATTAGTAATATTTAGTTGAAATTGTGTACGCACTTTTCTCTATTTCGAATGCCGCAGAAAATTTATACATTTTTATAATTATTTATTGAAAAAATAAATATTAATAATAATATTTGGGTACCATCTTTTTCAACTGACTAAAGACACTTCTCAGATACTCTATCTTTTCATAATTAAATATTTGTTAGATTTAAAACAAACGAATGTTTATAGAGAGCAGAAAGATTTTGAGATATATTAACAAGGTTTGGGGTTGACTGCTGTAAAATCAAGTATCGGCAAAATATTAGCCTAATCCGAAATTCTGTCTACTAAAAACAAAATTTCCTATCTCATGCAATCAATTTAATTTATTTTTTGAAATTAATATAAAAACTCATTAAATATTATAAAACATTTCTTTGTTTTTTTTCTTTTGGTTAGTGAAGACATTGAATTCAAAAAAGTCAATACAATTTATGAGACATATTTCTCAAGTTTTAAACATAAAAGCGCATCGCCTAAAATCGCATTTCTTGTCGTATAAATTTAAAAGCAAAATATCCAATGTATTAAAATTTGCAAATTCATTTGTTTAGACGTATGCATTGACGTAATTTTTCCTACATATAGATGTCTAAATGGGATAAAAACAAGTACAAACATATTTAAACTTGCCAAACAAATAAAAGTGCAAGTGAAATTCGTAGACCTTGGATTTATGTCTAACAGAAAATCTATACACAGTAGTAGCACTCATTTTAGAAATATACTTTAGCACAAACAAATATACACTTGAGTTGATAATTAATTGAATTAAAAAAAGCTTCTCTACAACAATATTGTCTATAAAATGTGCTAGTATATAGTAGTATTACTAACAATGTAATACTATATATAGCAAGTAATTACGTAGCCTATCTTACGTCTAAGATTTAGGGTTGGACTAAGGCAAATAACGTCACTTTAAAAAAATTTGCTTGATTGGTATATTCGGCTGCGTACTGACAGAATTAGCATTTGTTGTTTTCATTTACCTAACAGCATGTTTTTGTAATATATACAAGAAAATATGATTGTATGTACATACAGATGTATGTAGAAACAACTTTAAGTAATAAGTAAGTTTATGGAAGACTTTATGCTATTGACCCGTTCCGCAAGAACTAGTACAAACCGAAACATATTAAATCTATTGATTTTTCCTGAATTTAAAAATGCGTAAACGTAAATCAAATAAAATCGTATAAAAAAGTTTAAAAAAATGTATTTGCTTTGTTAACAAGTTCCCTGCCGCATGTGGCGTATACGCCCCATGCCGAACTTTCCGTTCAAGCCATTGTAAGTAAAATGCAGAATTTTTTTAAAATTCAGTATGCATCTTAATACTACTGCTGATGCCCTCATTTAATCGTAGGGCGTATACGCCTTACGCGGGTTCCCAATCGGCAAGAAACTGTCCTGTAAAAGTTGCAACATTCTGTGATAGTTGTGTGGACAAACCACATCCCTTTTTAATGCATACAAACTTGAATTTAACTAAAATGTTATATTTTAAACTGATATACTAATTATCAAATAAACTAATTCCTAGAAAAATAAATTATGAATTATTCTAATGCATATGCCAGAAAGAAAATAATGCAAATGTAAAGCACATACACACATACGCCCCACGCGGCCTGAACGGGAAGTCTTCAAAAAACGGTCTGGCAGGGAACGTGTTAAAACAGTGAAATAAATGAACGCTAAACGTACAAGCAAAAAATATCAAAATAATAGTGTTATATGCACCACTTATGTATCAGCCTCGCTTATAATGCCAAATCTCTTCCGTCGTTAGACGAAAATATATCGCCATTATCTGGAAGCTCGGATGTTTCATCACTAGTAATATTGTCGTTAAAAGGAATATTACTTCTGATATCCTTAAACAAGCCATTAAGTTCACAGCATAACTTTAGTGCTCTTTATAGGCATGTATTCGTTACTAACTGATTCACATACAGTGAAATGCTGTATAACGAAGTACAAAGAATCGAAAATATATATTTCGATTCGAAAGAAATAATTAACGAGTTCGGACGTTTTACACTCTGTATTACGATTTTCGTACTATTTGTTACGAAAGATCGAAAGTGTTTCGTACTCTATCTACACAGGAATTTGGCTAGTGAAGACTGCCGATGTTGATGGTATGTTCATGTTTAACCAATGTTGTCCGAACGCTGTGTTGCCACCACACAAACAAAATACACACGGGCAAAATAAAAAATGTGTGTGAATGCTCTCGTCTGTAAATAGCCGTACATAAACTATGATAAGAACATAGAAACAATTTCGCTGCGAGAGAAAAAATCATGCTCAAATTGAATAGGTACCATCTACACGTATTCTCTACATAAAAGACCACGAACACATTTTTTCCTGTTATGCTCTGTTTATTTTTTTACCGCTTTCAGCTACATTTACCAACCAAACGTAGTAAGGTAAGTAAGAAAAATTAATTAATTTTTGTTGTGGAGCTTTTTGTTAAAACTTTGATGTTTTTGTCTTGATTTCGATTTCTAGTTTGGTATAAAGAAGTTCAAGCATAAAACGTTTAAGTTTTTGTAAAAAGTTGGGTAAAAGTTTTCTGAGGAGTTGGGGTAAACAACCAGCGAAATTCGTATAGAGACTAGCTTATCTATCCTAAACAATAAATTGCCATTACATATAATAAAAATGAGTTGGAATTAAAAAATTAACAACAAATTATTATTTTAAATAGAGAATAAAATCCCAAAAACTCTTCTTAAACTTAAGAATGTTGATTTTAATAAATAATTATATTAATGTTGTTATTAATAATGTTTTAATATTAGTGTTCTTCAAATTTATTCGGAATCAAAAAATTAATGCTGCCAATACTGATGTTTCACTGTCGCGCATGATAGTGTAATAACAAAGCACTCTCCCTTATCCGTCCTCACAGGCTGCGTTTGAAAGCCTAAAGGTTCAACTATAATATGCATGAGCTGGCTTAAGCAACTGTGCAATTACATATAAATCATATGTGGCAAACTATAATGTACTTAACAACACTTTTCGTTAATTTTCGGCAACTGTCATTTGCTTAAGCAAAGTACGAAACTGATCACACATTCTGTACATACATTAACAAACAAGCTGCGCAATGGAGGACAAAAGTGAAACATTTTTTTTTTTCTAAATTTAATAGAAAAAAAATTTTTTGTATCAAAAAAGAGACGCATTTTATTATAATCGCAATTCAAAGGAACGAGCATGGAAAAAAGTAGCATAAAAATGCAAAAAAAATTTTATTGTTTATAAGTTGAGTGATGCACACTGCTGCAGTTTTTAGTACTTTTTGGCCAAAATTACACAAGCACCAAAAATTGTGTATTTTTTGTTCGAAAACTTCTTAAAACTAATAAAAATAATTGTTTATTTATATATTAATGGTATTAAATATATAAAATATATCTATTCAACACCTTTTTGTTAACGAATTTTATTTCTTCTGAAATAAAATATGTTTTTGGAAAAGTACGAATAAAGCAAATGTGCAACTGTGGCATTATAGTTACCAGGCTCATGTAAGTACATTGTAGCCACCTAAAAGTCTTCAATAATTTGCTTAAGCATTTGACAGGCTTTTCGTTCAATTTTTGACATTAGCTTAAGCTACCTTATGCATATTATAGTTGGGCCTTAACAGTCGCTTTTAGCATGAATTTGTTCAAACCAAATGAGATTTGGTTGATTTTTTGCCAATCTGCAAAGTTATTTAGTTGTGTTTGTTTGCATTCCAGGTACACATACATACATACATAAATACATACATACATATGTACATATAATAGGCATGTATGATTCCACACTATATAACAATTTTATACAACATATTGCTTGCAGTAAAACAAAATTAACATAATATTATTTTATGTAAATTTGGTAGAACTGAAATTATAATTAAGTGCATCATGCCGTTAAAGCTAGTTTATTTCTTCTGTTACGAAATATTGGATAATATTGGATAATATCAAATTCAATAATAACATAACGTCTTACTTAATAAGTTCAGAATAGAATAGAGTATATTTAATTAAGAAACTACGTTTATTTATTTATTTTACCTTCTGATAAGTTGTTTTTATGTTGATAATAAAAAATTCCCAACAAATTTCTTATACGAAATAAAAAAGGTTGAAATAAAATTAATGAACAAAACTTTTTAAATTCTGATAAAAAAGTATACCCATCATAACTGCGTATTTAAATAGTTTGTTTCAAATGTTTCTTACAAATATTTAATAAAATAATCTTAAAAATACAAAATCGTATTTTTAAAAGTTTTTAAAGAAGCCCTCGCATGACGAATAAATCAATGGAGTATGTTAGATAAAAACACAAAAATCTCATACTATCGAAATAGAGATAAAAACTTTTTGAGCTATTATTATTACTAATACATTCCAAGAGTCATATAAAATTAATCCTTTACTTGAGATAGTTTTGCTAAAATCTATAAAATGCAAGTGTTAATTGTTGATATACGGCTTATTTTATTTGTTATATACCTAATCTTATAATTAATTTTGAAGAGCAACATTTTTTTTTAATTCTGCAAGAAAAAATTATTCGCTACTAATTTCAAAATAGCTTCTTTGAAACTATATTTTGCTGCTTTTTTTATTGAAATCTCATTAGCTGTTCTTGAGTTATAGTGTAGCCGCCCTATTAAGGGGGTGATATTTGCCACTCCCATTTACAAAAATTTGTGCGTGATAGAAAAAACAAATAAGAACAGATTTGTATTCAGCGCTCCAAATACTTCAAATTCATTATATTTTTATTTAATGAGGATTTCATTGCAGAACAGTGTAAAGAATTAACAACAAAAACTTAAATAGTTGTTTATAAAAACAAATGTGTAGGTACGGAGTTAATATCAGACTTAAATTAATTAAATTGGAACACTGCTGAGGACTAATATTAATCTATTCTGCCTGGATGTGATGTCAAAATGCATTTTTGTAGGTAGGTTTTTTGGCTACAACTGCTCGTTTACCGATCCCCCAAAGATTTTCAATTGGGGTCAGATCGGAACTTTGAGCTGGCCAATAAAGAACACATATTTTTCCTCAGCAAACGAAGCTTTAACTACCCCAGATGCATGCTTCGGGTCGTTATCATGCTGAAACATCCACGCTAGTGGTAATTCGTCCCCATTATCTTCAGTCAAATGGTTTTGTAGGATATTTTTATACATTTCCCCAGTCAATTTCCCATCGACCATCACCGGATGAGGTTCTAATCGTGTATCGGCAGGATATCTTACATAAGATTTGCCGTCGCTTCCAAAGATGTTAAACTCCACACTACTGTTTCTAAAAAATTTTATATTTACATTGGGTTCTATTCTCGCAACACGACTATGGAGATTATTTGCAACCAAACGTCTTCTTACCGTCCTTGCCGATTTTTGGTTCGGATGGAAAAAGGTATGTGCGGCGTCCACCGAACCAAGAACTCAACTCTCGCTATACTTTAAAAACTATAAAGCATGGTGTTGGTCCCATCTGTACAGAACTATATTATTCACTACAATGAAGCCGTATGCTGATCAAAAGATGCCAGAAAATTATATTTTCATGCAAGACAATGAAATATACGGCCAGGTCCGTAAAACAATGGTTTTCTGCCGAAAATATTGGTGTTTTAGATTGGCCTGCGCAGAGCCCGGACTTGAACCCAATAGAAAATCTTTGGGCAGATGTAAAAACAGCTTTATAAAAGAACAACAACAGGAATGCAGATGAGCTGTTTTGAAATGTTGAAAACATTTGGAATGACATTCCTGTCCACAGATGTCGCAATCTAGTTGAAAGCCTTCCAAGAAGATACAATTTAATCATTAAATCTAAAAGTTTTCCAACTAAATATCAGCTTTAAAACCTTTTAGAAACAATTTATTTATTTTTGTAGGAAGTTTTTGTATATTTCTAATCATAAGCTCACCTGTCCTCATTCAAATGACCAGGCAAAAAGTGAAGTGTAATATTTTTTATTATAATAATAACAAGAAGTTACTTTGTTTTACCTTTTTTCACAAATAAATATATTTTTTAATGAAGAATTTAATTTGTGTTTTAGTTTTTATAAACAACTCCCTAAATAGCTGACCACCACTGTACATGTATAATATAAAATAATTTTACATAAAGACGAAGATTTTAATATTAAAATGTTTTCTAAATTATGCTTGTTGAACAAATTAGTTCGCACCAACGGGTCTTACAATGGGAGTTTTATTTTGCGCTCTTTAAAAATATTGATTTCAAATTGATTTCTCTCGCGACAAATTTTAACTCGATTATCTCCAGTACGCTACCTTAAGTCCAAAAAACAAAAAAACAAAATTAACAAAATCTAAAAGAATCCGCACTTGTTCTAATAATAATTATATAAATTTGTTTTGCACAGTCGGCCTTCAGGGGAATGGAAAATATATCAATATTATCCTCCATCACAAAAGCTATTAAAAACAAGCTTTTCACCGAACAAAAATTATGAGAATATTGAACATTTTGTTGCATTCGCATCTCAAACGATAAAAAAATAAACTTTTTTAAAGGGAAAATTGTTTGCTTTCTTTAAAATTTGATGAGCTGAATTAGTCGGACCTCATATTTTTGCCGCAATTAGCCACCAAATTCAGAGACGGCTCAAGTAAATTATCCGACTGTTCGTCCGATTGCCATTGTGTTCTACTTAACGAATATGTATAAGTTCCAATTAATATCAATACAAATTGATAACAGGTAGTCAACATTTTCCGATATTTGCCCCCTTTTTTTATATGGAATTTAAGCAAATGTATGATTTCGCCCGTGAGTCTACCTGTTATCAATTTGCCTTGAATCGAATATTTTGTTCATTACTTATATATACTTTTGATAAATTTGGATGATGAATACAAATAGCAATTTTTCTCTGTTTTTCTAGACACGCAACACTTAACAATTATATATATTGGATTTTAATAAAATTTGGCGATTAGATATTTTAGTATCTGTGTTTATTAATATAAAGGACGCGTAGAAATAATTTCATGAACGGAATACAAATTTGAAGCAAATCTCTATTTTACATTTTACAACATTTAGGAACTTAAGCTGTCGCAAAAAATCCAACGTTTGGCATATTTTTCTAGTACAAAATACAGCTATTTTTATTCTTTCTTTAATTTAAAAATACATTGTTTCGATTGGAGTTAGTTCAAGTTTTGTTTGCCTTTAATTTGATTATTAAAGGAATAAATCGTTACTTACATACAAATGGCAACACTCTTAGACAACACTTGAGTAAAATATCACAACTATGGTAGGCTGGATGGCTGGCCTCTTGTGCGTAAGAAATGGGAACAAACACAAATACTTATCAAGAAAAAAAAATATCTAACAAAATAAGCAAAAAATAAAAACTGCTCATATTCTAGAAGTGGATGAGAGTGTATATTTTTTCAAGGTTTATTTTGCATTTAATATTTTTTTATTCGTTCGTCTCGAAACAAAAATAAACTTTAAGAAATCGAAAGAACACTGACAAAGAAAAAAATATAATTTATAACAGGATGTCGTTAAAAAATCAAAACAATAATAGATATTAACTAATATTTATTTTTCTATAGAGTAAGTGTTCAAAAAATAGAAAATTTTTTGTGATTATTTGTTTTGGTTATAAACAAAATTTATATACATAAACATTATAAAACAAGTAAGGGAGCTATATTCGACTGTGCCGAATCTTATATACCCTTCACATAAGTATGGTTATGAACAACTCAAAATGTGCTACAGATGTTTCCCGTTGCAAAAGATTGTTTACGTGGGATTTTTACTTATTTAATTTTCACCTAATGAGTTGTTTAAGAATGTAACAACATAAACAAACAAAACACAACATTTGAAAATCAGCCGTTACCACGTGTTTTCGAAAAATGAAATCCATGCCGAAAAACTTAAAATCGTGTGATTTGCATAACAAAACGGTTTGAGATTTGAAATCACTAATCTTCAGAACATGCCTGTATATATGGATTTTTTGGTAATTAAATTTTATAAGGCCTGTTCTGCAAATTACTTTTTGTCAAAGTATTTTTAAGTCTCGCAAAAGGTGTTCGGCGCACGAAAAATATAAAAAAAATTTTAATTTTAAACTGGTCATCTAAATGACTGCCGATTTGAAATCACTTGCCTATTTTTGCCGAGTATTTCGTATAGAATTGAATTAAAATGTTATTATATATGTATTTGATATGATGTGTTTTCTATGCACATAAAAACATAAATATTACAAAATTTCTTAAGCAGTCAGTTGGTTTGTTTTTTCGAAGATATTGCTGAGGTTGCCAAAGTGACACATGTTAGATATGTTCAATTTATACCATTATGTTTTTTATTTCAGACAAAATTAATTTATTGTTGTTAACAAATTTTATAACAGTCAATAATCAAATAATTTTTATAAATAACAACAATGGCAACTTCGTAACTATTTTACTCATATTTTGTTATATCAACATTCGTGTTCATCTTCTTTTGATGCTTTATGAACTTTTATTTGACGCCAAATTTTAAATGCTTTTTTTTTCCAAAGCAATTACTGCTAATAATGTAGCTCCCGGCATTAGGACTTAATTAATTTTCATCTAATATATTGATTAAGAATGTTACATTATAAACAAACTAATCAGATATTTTCTGGTGTTTTCGAGAAACTAAAACAATGCCGAAAAAAGTAAAATCGTGTGAATTATAAGACAACATTAAATCGCCGGCATGATTTTAAAACGGGATTTTTAGAACATTCCTGTATTCCAGTTATTCGATTTTATTGTGAATTTGACAATATTTCTTGATTTTAACATTGTTGGTGCAATTTCCGTTTTTCTAGCTTTTTGGAGAAATTGCCAAATGTTGATAAGTTTTATATTTTTTTTTATATTTTATAATTATGAATTTTTTGGCAATTAATTTTTATGGTAAATTTAAAATTTTTGAAAATTTTCGAATTTTTAGCAATAATTTTGTGAAATTTCGGTGTTTGGAGGAATTTGTTTTTTTTTTAATTTGTAGGCTTTTTTTATTACAATTTCAATTCAGCCCAACATGTAGGTCTGTAACTTATCTAGGGTCCACCGGTAGATAATTTCTGTAGGGGAACTTTATAGCAAATTTAATAAGGATTCAAAATGTATATATTCATTCATATTTGATGGGCTTGGGGATAATCGTTTCCCGGAGAGATTAAATAAAAAAATAAGAATTAAACTTCTTGCTCGGGAACTTGTATATCAATATTGCTGATTTTTAATAGCGAAAGTAGAAATAGACAAAATATCCCAACGGGCTAAACAAATGTTCCAAGTTTCAATACCCTAGGGTATCTAATGCCGTCAGAAAATTGATTTCAACATTAGACAGACGGACGTCGAATATATGTATGCATATACAGTTCGTTTCAGTATTTTGTAAAGAAGACTTGGGGAATTTAAAATGGAGCAGTACTCAATTGAACAACGTGCCTAAATTGTTGAGCTTTATTTTTCAAATCAACGATCCATTGTTTGGACTCAGCGTGCATATCGTCGTTATTTTATTGTGCGGATTGGACCCTCAGAGTCAACAATAAACCGTCTGGTTGCAAATTTTCGATAACAAGGGGCAGTAAGGAACCTTCCTGGTGCTGGCAGAGGACAAACGGTGCATACGGATGACAATATTGAACTGGTACAGAGGAGTATTCGGGAAGATGAAGAAACATCAACCAGGAGACGTTCGACACAACTTGTCCTCCCACGAGCTTCGCTGTAGAGAATTTTGCACACAATACGAATTTTTCCATACAAGATTCAGCAATGGCTTGATTATGCAGTTTTTTTCCGGCAAAAAGCAGAAGAAAATCATAATTTTATTCTTAATTTAATTCTGAGCGACGAAGCCAATTTCCAATTATGTGGGTTCGTTAATAAGCAAAACTGCAGGATATGGGCTACGGAAAATCCGAGAGTAGTTCAACAGCGAGAATTACACCAATCTAAGTGTACGGTTTGGTGCGGAAAGGATAATTGGTCCTTATTTTTTGGAATATGAACACTGGGTCGCCGTTTCATCAATGGTGTCAGATATCGGACAATGTTGGAAAATTTTTTAAAGCCAGCCGTGGAAAACCATCCGCAATTATGGTTCCAACAAGAGGGAGACACAGCGCACGCTGCAGTGGATACAATGGCTCTTTTACGGGACATCTTTAGTGAACGAATTATTTCGCGTAGAAGGGATACTAATTGGCCTCCACGTTCACCGGATTTAACCGCTCCAGACTGTTTTCTTTGGAGTTATTTAAAAGAAAAAGTCTATATTAATAGGCTTAGAACCATCCAGCAATTAAAAAGCAATAAACAACATAACACCTGAAGTTTTGCGAAAGGTTATAGAAAATGTGTTGGAAAGAGCACGAATTTGCGAAGCAGAAAATGGCCACCACTTGCGAAATATTATTTTTCATAACTAAACTAAAAATTTGCCCCATTTATATACTGTATTAAAAAAAATTTTTAATAATTATTTCTTAAATAAAAAGTTATAACGAATTCAAACGCCTTCGTTAATTTGGGGCCACCTTGTACTTTGTAGGTTTGATGAATACAATTTCAGAAACATATAAAAAAGTTATTGGACAAAGGTGCATAGTTTGTCTTCATTTTCATATTAAATTAGACAAGTGCGTCCAGTTGATGTCCCGTTTTTGTTTTATTTAAATAGAATTTTAATAATTCCTTCACTGGTGAAAGCTAAAATAATGCTTTATCGATATGATAATGTAAAATACGAAAGAAAAAACGAACTCATGCCTAAAGATTGAAATTACTTAACAATTAGTAAAATACGAATATTTTAGCAGTTTTGAAAAAATATATATTTTAAGTAATCGAATTGCCCTATATGTTTTGTAATTCGTTTGTGTGAAAAGTTTTATAACTTTAAATTATAACACCTTAATTCTCCTAATATTGAAGCTCCTAAAAAAATAAACCCCTCAAGTATGAGCAATTTTAAATTCTATTTACGGCGCTATCTGCCGGAACAAATTACGATGTGAATCGAGGGGTTACTGTTAAAAAAAAACTTCATTGTTTTTTAATTTTATGCTCCGGTTGTTAGTCCAACTTATATATTTTCCTCCATCACCTATTCGAGTAGATGGACACTTAAGGTCTATTGCCAGTTTTTAAAAATTTAAAAAGTCTGAATATTCCATCGGAATTACGTCATAAGATATCTTTTACCGCGCTAATATAATAAGAGTTTATTTCAACGTGAATGGCTTTTATTGTTTTCATAGCTATCTTTCATTAAGGCAGTAACTTAGGTGGCCGGTTTCAAATCATAAATTTTTGTGCACAGAACAGTTTTTTTGGGATTTAAAACCACTATGACGGAAAGTGATTTCCAGAACATACCAAAATAACTAAAAAAATAATAAGTTAAAAAAGAAAAATAATTTTTTCTTTATTTATTTTAAAATATGTACGTTTTTTCATTAATTTATCTATGCAACCAATCAAATTAAAAATATAATATGATGTCAAAAGTATTGATGTGTTACTTTTTTAAGCCTTGCAAAGGCCAAAAAAATGTTTTTTTTAATAATACAAAGTATTTAACAAATAAATATTTCCTATTTTAATTTTCCGAAGTTTTAGTATTAACAAAAATGCATCACAGAACATTTGTTAAAGAATTAGAAAAAAATATAAATAAGCGAATTTATATGCGTCATTTTAGTATAATTATTTTGTAAAATGTCAATTATTCAAACATAAATACTTGTACACACTTGACATTAGCAGCATATATATGTATGTGCATAGATTTTTTAAGAAAATATTAGTTTTATTCATTAAAAATCATATGATTAGAACTAATCATATATAGTAAATTACTGTTTTTAGTAGACCATATATTTTTAAATTCTTTGCCGACAGCTAAAATTTAACTATCATCGGAAAAAGAATTCTTATCTTCTCTTAAAAATACTTTTCCGGAAAAAGCAGAAAAATTGAAATTTTTTTTCGTCCATATGATTAAAACGATTTAAATAATTTTAATTCAAAATACATTATTTTATAATTTAATAACAATTAAATTTATTGATAATTTTTACCCATTTCGTTAGTGAGTACTACCTATATTTTTTATGTTATAGCACCCCAAAGTTTAACCGCACTCTCCCTGCTGTGATGACGATTTAGAAATAGCTCCCCTTTGTTTACAACCATATATATGGGCCGTCGGAATTAAATTTCTATTCTTTTGTCATACGCTCTCTAGCACATTGTAATAGATTTTCTTTACGTACATTATTTAGCAGTTCTTTTTGTTTAATTTCCTGTATTTATATCTTGCAATGGCCATTTTCACCGTTTAGATACATGCCTGGATAAAAGCTTGAACCTAATTTTTGAATTTTCAAAATTTTTCTCTTCTCAGTTTTCAGTACATTTTAATTGTATCCGAGCGCAGTTCTTTGACTTCGCCCAATTTCGCGCAAGGACCCGATAAGAATGTCCTTGCCAACGATAAACATTGATCTTGGCTATTTCTGCTATATTTAAAATACACTTGCACTTTTTGACTAGTGGTTATTAGAAAGTAAAATTGTTCGTCTACTAATAGTTTAATGTATAATTCAAATCCAACTAGTTGTACAGATTTAAAAATGCAAAGTGGTGGTAATCATGAACGGAAAATTTTCAATTTTTTGTCTTTTTTTTTTGGTGTAACCAAATTATGCGAGTTTAAAATTCTTGGAACAAAAGTTCCTAATTTTTTTCTTTTTGAACCAGCGAACAAAATTTAAATGTTATTCGAATATTCGAACGCAAAGAGAATAAAAATATATTCGAATAATTTAAAACTATGCAAAAGAAGATATACATGTTAGTTTAGCTTTTTATTAAAAACAAAAACAACTCATTACAAAAGATTAACAAATAATTCATTAGCAAAAAGCAAGAATATTAAAAAATGAGACCATGTTCTAAAAAAATGTATATGTATGTACATAACTATTATATATCGTTAACTAAAATTCGAAAACCTCTTTAATAATTGTTTTTAGATATTTTAGATTTATTAAGATCAGAACAAAACTATATTTTTTTTAATTGTATATACAAGCTCCGTCACACTTTCCAATCGAAATGATTTTAATTCCGTATTAGCAAAACCGAGATTTCAATATAATTTGCTAATTGCCAAAAGTTCGAAACATCGATATGTGTCAAATCAAGAAAATATTTCTATATTTTTATTAGTAAAAAGTGGTTATGAATGCGTTTTCGCAGTTTTTGTCATATAAAACACATTTTGAATTAGAAACCTAAAAGTGATTTAAATCCGAAGAAGTTGCTCTTTTTCATTTTCTGAAGAAGCAATTTACGGTATTGAAAGCATTTTCTTCTATCGGAGTGAAATTCTGTGAAAGGGCAGAATGGATAATGTACCAACAAAGTCATTTTTGCTTGCTGTATTATTGTTCTATATATTTTTATTGTTTTAGTGAAATTTGAAAGCATCGTTAATGGCTTACCCGTTGAAAACAATAAGTTTTCAAACAACGCTGTAAAAGAGAGTAGCTTCAATAAAACACTTAGAGAAAAATCAATTGTTGAACTTTTAATTTGCATTAAAACAGAACCAGTTACCAAGTCATGCTAAGTACTAATGTGTCTTTAAGACTTAGGTATTTTATGATTTGAAAATAACGTGAAAGTTTTCAAAAACGCACTCAATGGTTTAAAAATAAAATTCCATCAACACTTAACTATAAACAAATATACGCTCTATCAGATCGTGTAAAAAATAACTAAGTGGAGTTAGGGATCTTTTCTGTCACTTTGTGCCATGCTCACACAAGTATTTATAATTTGATTCGAAATGTTTACTTAACACACCATAATGTTAACAAATTTTAAAACACAAGTTTACTAACTTTAATTTTAGAAGAAATTGTTTGCTAAGTAGTTTAAAAAAATTATTCTTGTTCAAATGACAACTCTAAAAAGAACCTATATAATGCTGTTGCGTTAAACTTTAAGAAAATGTTCTTTCTGATGGGAGTAAAATATTTACTATAATTATGATATTAAAAAATTAATGGTCACACTTTTTTATATATACAGGGTGTCCGCCAGGATTATGGAAAAATATTCGGTAAACAAACGTGTTTTAACCGTTCAAACATTTTATCAAAATCAATCATCGATTACTGTGACGATGAGAAAGTTACGTGAAATTTTTGGAGGAAACAACGTGCCAACAAGACGCACTATTTATCGTGTAGTGAATGATTTCGAAGAAAGAGGGACTGTAGCTGATAGGCCCAATCATGGACCACAACGTACTGCAAGATCGGCTGAAAATATTACTGCTGTTCAAGAAAGTGTTCAAAACAATCTATCAACCTCAATTCGACACCGTGCTCAGGAGCTTGGTCTTCAAAGAACAACTATGGCCACAATTTTGCACAAAGATTTGCATTTATTTCCATTTAGGATTCAGTTGACACAAGAGCTTCTTCCAGAAGACCATTTACGCCGCCGTACATATGGCAATAGGATGCTACAGCTCGCCCATGACAACCAATTTGGTCAGGAGGAACCATTGGACCTTACTTCTTTGAAACTGAAAACGGCGTAACGGTAACTGTCAATGGGGAGCGATATCGTGATATGATTGAAAACTTTTGAACGCCACAACTGCATGCTTTGGGCTTGACTAACATGTGGTTTCAACAAGACGGTGCCACATCGCATACAGGCAGGATTATAATGGAATTACTGCGAGACCTTTTTCCACAACAAGTTATTTCAAGGAATGGTGATGTTGATTGGCCATCACGGTTGCCTGATTTTACTGCTCCGGACTTCGTTTTGTGAGGATATGTGAAAAGCAAGGTGTATGTAAACAAACCAGAAACGCTGGAGCAACTCAAACAAAATATTCGTGATGAAATTAATTAAATACCGCGTGAAATGTATGAGAATGTAATGAAAAATGTGTTCAAAAGGGCTCGCATTTGTGAGGCTAACAGAGGCGGACATTTATCTGATATTGTATTCCATACATAATTGCCGATATTAAATAAAACATTTATCAATATACGATCCATTCTCTTCCATTTATTCAAAAATTATAAACAAACAAAGTAGTATACCTTCCCGGGTGGTCCAACCATAATGCACGATGTTAATTGTGAGTCACATCCGCGAAATGATAACGGACTTCTAGTGGCCAGAAATTGAGAATATGGACCTGGACGATATGTACTTTAACAGAATGGTGCCACTTGCCACGCAGCCAACGAAACAATGGCTCTTTTACGCGAAAAATTCAATGGCCGCGTTATCTCACGTCGTGGCATGTTAATTGGCCGTCACAATCATTTATGTGATTTGGCACCGTTGGACTTTTGGGGATATTTAAAAGCAAAAGTGTATGTCAATAAGCCAAGAACAATTCAAGAGCTAAAGGATGAGATAATTCGACACATTAAATACATTGAACCTCAATTATGTCTTAGATTCATTGAAAAAGACGACCATCAGATATATGTAGATGGCCGATATTTTTTCACACATAATTATCATAAATCCTTCTATCATAATAAAAAAATTAAGATGCTTCTCTGAAAACATTTCGTTTTATTTACAATTAACATCGCGCGTTTCAGTTGTACCACGCTGTATGAAGTTGGACAGTTAGAAAGGCAGCGAAAATGTTTTTCTTGTTTGCAGTAATATACCTGTTATATTACACTGATCCAGCCCATGTTACAAACATGTTATATGATAATTTGCCGCCTGAAAGATATTTGTGCCAGAAGCGACAACAAGAGAAATTGAAGTTGAATTAATTCCAGGCAGCAACATCAATAAAAAATTTTTATGCATAAATTACTTTATAAATGTATTTACATACTAAACGACGTTGCCATATACATTTTTTTTAACTTTTAATTTCTGATAATTATGACCCAAAAAAACGCTTTTCTACAAAAGTAACAAAAATATAAAAAATTAGACAAATATGTACACTGCGCAGCTAATATCATTAAACAACATCAAGTTAAAAAATATACAAGGGTCAAGAAAAATAACTAAAACAGTAAAGTTACTTAAAAACTTAACCAAACTATAGATTTTCTTTTATTTTTATCGATTATTCGCTACTCCTCAGGAAATGAAATATTTTTTATATCAACCAAAATAACAAACTAATATGTTGGTTGTTATTATTGGAAGAAATAAATAAAAAGAATATTTTATTTCTTGATGACGCTATACAATGAAGTAGGGAAATATCGATTAAAATAAAATGTTGTTTAAAAAATACCTTCAAGCTTCAACAATTTATTAAATTTAAAAAGTTAACTAAAACAAATGAAAATTTTATTAAAAAATCAATTAATGGCACTTAAGAGGGTGTCAAAATAATTAAACACTGTTGCAGAAATAGGGCAGTAAAAATATAAGATCATTACATTGCAAACATAAACAAAATACTGTAAACTAGTTATGAAAAGCTGGAAAAAAATCCATAAATCTCAAAAAACGTCAAAAAGAAGCCAAATTTGACGAATTCTTAAAAAAATACTTCAAAGATATTATTTGCGCATATTTGTACAAAATTGACTTAAAAATAGTAATTAAATGATTTCCAATTCAGTCGAACATTTATTTAAAAAATCTCTCTTTGAGACAAAAAATTACCCTCTCCGTTGGGAAAACCATTATACCCAATTTATTTTTAAACCGTTTGAGATTTGAGAACAAGTTAAGTCAGTCAAATACACTTCTTGATTTAAGAATCATGTTCTTTATTAGTATAGAAAGCTTATATACCAAATTATTTAATATAAAATATATAAATATTATTAATAAATTTTATTTTTGCTCTCAAGAATTAAAATAATCTTTTATTTCTGACATACAAAATTAAAATTTTTAATAAAAATTAAGAATCGAGTTCCATGTGCAATTTCTCGATCATTTACAATTGAAAGGTAATATAAATGAATTATCTATCAAATTATTAATAACTTAGAACAAATTTTATTTTTGTTGAAAAAAAATGAAACTTGAAAAAAAAGTTTATTTCTGCTTAAAAATATAAAACGAAATATTTAATAAGATTGTATTTCTTACAAATCTACACAATATCCACCAAAATTCCCTTTTTACAATGATTTTACTCATTCTGTAGGTAAATCTTAAATTCAACATTTATTATTCTCAAGTACAAATAATAAGCACAAGGAAATCATATTTTAAAATGATCGAATGACATTTAATGTAAACATTAAAAGCATTTTGTATCAACCGTACTTTTGAGCTGAGAGAGGGGCTCGAAAATATTTGTAATTATGTTACAGTACGTCGTCACAAGTAACACGTTTGAGCTTCTGTTACGAGTAGTTAAAGAAAAAAGAGTTGAATCATTAAAAAATCTAAACAGGTTACGTAAAATATTTTAGAAAAGTTTTTACGACTTAGTTGCTCTGAATTTTTTCAAGTGCCCTTTAACGAATGTAGTTTGTTTTTGAGAACTCAGAATTCGTAAAATAGTATACGACTGATGGGGTCATGCGTCAATTCGTCATTGAGCTCAAAATTAAACTTGTGGAAATTTTGCGTAAAGACCCTGTTTTACATGCTAAGTAGATGCAACTTGCACAGCAATTAAAGTCACACGATCATAGTTCGCACCGCATATTTGTTGAATGAGCTGAAGGCAATGATTGATCCAGAATTTCTTTTGAAAGATGTCTAAGCAAAAGGAGGATTGGTTATCCAAAAGCCATTGTTAGAAACACCACTACGTTCAGAAAATAACGCCGTTTGCTTCGCTTCATTTTTACAATTTGTGACCAGAACGATGCAGTTACTGGTAAGCGATAAAAAGACATGATTACTAACTTTTTCGTATATTATGTGGAGAGCATTAATTTTACACACACGTGGTTTCAGCAGCAGAGTGCCACTACACAGTGCGCGATAAAATTAATTTATTGAAAGCAACATTTGACGAACGATTCATTTCACTGGTTTGATGGCATAAAGTAAGCCATAGACGTTGCGACCGTTGGTACACCTTGAGGAGGTTGTACATGGGATTGCAACGTTTTGGGCTCGTTCTTAAAAATTGTGTCTTGGTTGTATGAAAAATCCAAAAACGTTTTGATTTTTTGACAAGTTGGATCGCAACCTAAATAAGCATTTAGCACAAGCTTCTTCTATTTTGTGCCTATTTTCGTAATGACACCACATAGCAGTGAAAAAAAATATTAAAAATGCTACTGAACTTCAACTTAAAAAGTACTTTTTTCACTTTAAAGTACTATTTTAAAAATTCAGACAGACAACTCGTCTGTCCTGTCTGTATAGAAGGGTTTTTTAATTATATAAAGTAGGAAATTTATTAAACCGTTTTTGTAAGTTTAGATGATTTTATTATAATTGTGTGCAGTTCATTATGTATTTATCATCTTAGAATAGAAACATACTGCAAATAGTACAATAGTACCGAGTTTTCCCTTACTGCCACAGCAAAAATAATATTGTGCATGTTTTATTTTTCATCTTTACATAAAATGACTTGTCCAGAAAAAGAAGTTGTACACAAAGTCGTATTTTCTATGTGCAAAACACCCAAATTGATTACCCACCGAGCCGCAATATGCATAGCTTGTTTAACACGACCTTCTCTGGAGATATTTAAATACAAATATATGCGCTGATATAGCAGCACTTCAAAGCCAACGGTTGCTACGGCCTGGAATCATATTCGAACATTAATATCATAAAATCATTATTATGAAGAAAACACCCGCCGATATTTCCTTTAATTTTACATAGGATATTATTGTTTAGTTTGCAACTATGTTTTAACAGAACTAAATCGTGTGAAACGGACAAGCGAAATCAGCAAGCCAGCTTTAAGAGAGAAAAATTTTAAAAATTTTTAAATTAAATAAATGACACAAAATAACAAAATGTTATTAACGGCCTTAATGAAATTGGATGCATACAAAATATTTATTTAAGGAATGGACTTGCTTGTATGAATGTAAAGAATCAACAATATAATATTTTAATCCAGTAGTAAACAAAAAAAAAAATATATAAAAAAACAGAATACACAAAAAGAAAAGCAAAAAAAGAACATAAACAAACAATGATTACTAAATTATTGAGTTATCAAGATACAACAGAAATTGAATAAAAGAAACGACTTAAAAAAACATATATATGGCAAAATGTATTTGAAATAATTTAGGACTGTGGGTACGAATATGTTTGTACACTACAGTATTTAAATTTTAAAACCTTTGTTCATACTGATGAAAGGGAACATACATGCCTTTGGACATTGGTTTATTGTCGAAAGTTGCCATTCAGTGTGATGTTATGAAGAATAACGCAACAATGTTGTTACCCCAGCCATCTTAAAAGCCAGACATCGCCCCCTATTACTGCTTTCTGTTCTGTCTAAGGCGACCTTTAAGATAGCAACGTTTCGGCATCATTGTCGAGATAATAAAAAATATCCACAAGTATTTTGTATGGCATTGTCATGAAGGGTTACAAAGGGAACGGACTAACACAATATACCTTCAACTTCTTCGAGCTGAGTGTAACAAGAACAATTAACGCTGTCTGCTTGTACGCACATTTAAAAGAAATTGATTGTTTTTCTGTATAATTGATGTCGAAATTTAACCGAACGGCCTTTTATCAATCAGTGTCCAATTAATTGAGTAAATTTGTGATTTCCACTTTTTGATTGAACAATTATTTAATGAAATTATTTGCCTAAATATGAGCGTAAGGTCATATTTGTTATGACACTATTTAGCAGCTGTTTAATGAAACAAAAAGTGACCAATAATACTTGTCCTATGCTATTATATAATGTATGTACGTATGTAAACTTCCGTTTAAAGAATTGTAAAATCTGGAATATTCATACATAAATATATTTGTCTATAAGGATAAAAATACATTTACCTGCTACCAGCTCACATAACAAATAGATACATGACAACCAATAAAACACCAACAAATCGATGCAAGCTTCTCAGAACGAAAGGCGACACTGAAGATGGCACAAAGCCGATACTGGTTTGTCTCCAAACCAAACTTGACAAGGGATGACAGAAATTCGTTGCAATAATGTAAAAGTACATATATCTAATGATTAGTATCCGACCTCTGAAGCTGATTTAATTACCAAGATAATTGAATTAATAAATTTTTTGTTCAGAAGCAAACATTTTTCTACACAGAAAACATAAAACTCAACGAATTCCGTTATACGTTAAGCTCCAATAAAACTAATTGAAAACTAAAAAGGTTTTAATGACTTTGGTAACATTAGAAAAAATTTAAGTGATCATTTTTAAATTTTTTAAACAAGTGGGTAAAACTATAGTAAATTTTTACAGCGGATAGGTAGATATGAATACTAAATGTCAATTTTTTAGTTAATACACTAGTGTTTCACAGGTGCAATATTTTTTTTTTTTTGTTCCATAGACTCAAATAAAACATAAAAGAATATAGTCTTATTTAGAAAATATACTAAATTTATAAAACTAATATTTTTTTTAAATAATATTTCTGTCTTTAAAAGACTTATTAAAAACGGTCTAATTAATTTGTATGAGCAGCTTTGGAACCAACTGTTTGCACTTTCTGTCTTAATTAAAATAATCAAATTGTTTAATTCAATTGTTCCAACCCTCAAGAAAACTGGCACTTAAATAAAAGAACTAACAACAAACAAATTTATAAAAGTTTTAATCTGTTTCTCTCGCAGAAACTGTCAAATATTCTTTTTCAATAAAAAATGATAGATCTTTTCAAAGGCACAATATGAAAAATCCTGCAATTTCAAATTAAAAAAAAAGTTTCAAAATCTTTATTTTATTTTTTTAAATCATTAAAGTCTTTAAAACGTATTTGATTTTATTTTTTATTAGAAAAGAAAATCATAACCTTGTCTCCAAGTAAATCAACTCTAATTAATATTGATTTGTACATGAAGTTCGTTTTTAATCCTTAAAAATAAATAACTGAGTGTATTTCTTCTTCTTTGTGAAATACATTTCGATTGATTGAGTAAAAAAAGCCTCCAAGAAGTACCAAAAATCTGTGGTATTCATAAAAAATCGCGTAAGTCTAAAATCCAATTTTTCCAATATTGCAGCCACCTATGGGCACAACACAAATAATTATAAGCTACTATTAACTAAGAATTCAACTAAATTTAATCAATAATGTCCGTTTGGTCGAATTGATCCATATTATTCGAAACATTTTCAGTACAATGTGGAGAGTTTAAATTAAATTGGACATATGTGGTTGTTCATGAAAACCACAATATCCAACCTTTATATGTTGTAGCTTTCTTCTTTTGCTTAAAATTTTCACTTTCGGCGATGATATTTTTCATTTTAACATGAAAGGTGAAACTACAAAGCACCCAAAAATTAACGCTAGAGAATAAAATGGTACCAAAATAAGTTTTAAAGTAAAATAAGTTATCAAGCAAACAACAAAATCTAAATTCGTCGATAAAAAATCTGTAAGCATTTTGACATTTTGGGGAGATAAAATCTACAGGTAAATCTGCACTTCCGACAGTTTTTTTTAGCAGATTTATGTACATACTATAAGTAAATCATTTTCACATAACAAAAAACCAAGTTAATTGTTATAATTACTTCGAATTAGTATTTAAAGTTTTTCTGTTTGTTTGTCGTATCTGGAAACTATGCGTACTTTGAGAGAATTATGTTGAAAAAAGTTATACGTGTCTCCGGGATTTGTAGCACTTCAGAATTTTTTTAAACTTTTAAGAGCAATATCTTAGAAACCGATGCAATCAGAGAGCAGAAAAGTGCCGAAAAAAATTAAGTTAAAAATCAAACTAATTAAAATTAATTTGTTCGTTTTCAGTATTTGTTGTTGTTTAGTTTTTAGCTTGATTTGCTTCCAAGATTGCTCTTAAAATTTTTAAACTGCGATTAAATCATTGCTGTTTAAAATTTATTTTTTCTGGGTTAAAACAATTTAAATTAACTACAAAAAGTAATTCGCTAATTAATTGTTTGCTCTTAAATCTGTTAATATAATAAATCAAATCTAGAAATATTTATGCACGCGAAAACTCTTAAGTCTCTTATTGTTTGCTTGGCACAAAACATTTTTTCGATGATGAATGACACACAAGTTTGTTATCGTCAAAAGTTATATGTACATATAAATTAAAACAAAATAAAAAATATGTAGGGCTTTATACAAAAAAAAAAAAATATTCCAAAATTTTCTTATGAAATTATTTTAATATTCAGTCCGTTCGTTATTCAAAAGTTGTTAAAACATTTTTCTGGACTTTGCTGCATGTTACTGGATTGCATTTAATCAAAATCTAGAAAATGAGAGTACGGATTGAGTGTAAAGTGACAGTTCAATGTCGGAGTATTAGGAAGTTTCAAGTAATTGGAAAATATAAACAAACAAGAATAAACATTTTTTCAAATAAATATTAAATATTAAAAAAAAAATAACCTACGGACCTAAATGTACTGAATTAAAAATGTTTAGAAAAACCTCCAAATTTCAAAAACTAACAAAGTTAAGCCAATTCCTCCAAATACTGAAATTACACATAAAACTTTAAAAAAATACGAAATTTAGCCAAAATTTTAAATTCGAAAAATTGGAATAAATATTTTTTTTGTCACAAAATCAATTTTCAATTAAAACCCGAAATTTCAGAAAAAAAACAAAAACCAAAATTCACCGAATTTTGAATATTAACTACAAAAATATTTATTTCACCACAATTTTCAAATTTCGCCGAAAAACGGAAAAATTAATATTTTATAAAAAAAAACGTTGAAATTTTAACAAACTTGATGTTTACCAAATATATAAAAACAAAAATTCACCATAAATGGTAAAATGCCCAAAAAAAAAATTCACCAAAAAATCAAAAATACACCGAAAGATCTAAAAATCGTAAATTTTATCAAAAATCGTAAATTTTATCAAAAATTTTAAAATATAACATAATTTAGGAATTCATCAAAATCCGAACAAATCTGTAGTCCAAAAATTTTAAATTAGAAAAATATCATTATAGTACAAGAAATCTAAATTTCAAACACATCGAAACTGCACGAAGAAATTGCAAAAAATTCAAAATTTTGATTCACCACAAATTTGAAAATTCGCTATAAAACCGCAAAACTGGAATAAAATGTCAATATTTTATTAAAACCAGAAATTTTTCAATAAACACGAAATTTACAATAACAAAAAATTGCCGAAATTTAAAATTCACAAAAAATTCAAAAACACGCCAAAAGTAGAAAAACTGAAATAAAAAAAATTAATTGCTACAAAATCAATATTTAATAAATAAAATTTTTGAATTTCGCCACAAAGAATATTAACCAAAATTTTCCACCAAAATTAAAAAAAGTATTTGAAAACTTAAAAATAGAATATATCTGGCACATTTAAAGTCTCTAATTTCACTACAATTCGGGAATTCACAAAAATTTTAAATCAACAAATCGATATTTCAACTTAATTTAGGAATTTACTAAAATTAAAAAATTCTTCACAAAAGCAAACTATAGTCTAAAAAAGTTTAAATTACCAAAATAACAAAAAACAAAATTTAGAGAAAATCGAAACTGCACCAAGAAATTTCGAACAATTTAAAATTTGGTAAAATGTTATGTTCACCGAAAATTCGAAAATTCACCACAAAATCGAAAAAGTGGAATAAAACAAAATACTTCCAGAAAATACCACAAAAACCTGAATTCACCAAATTTTAAAATTTCAAATTCACAAAAAATTTAAAATAAATCATTGTTTTATGAAAAACGTCGCAATCTTAACAAAGCCGACGTTACACCAGTTCTAAAAGATCTATATCTTACAAAGCTTTTATTAATTTTTATTAAATAAAAATACAATTACAATCAGGTATAGTAACGATAACCTAGCACAAGACTGTCTAGTCTATCGGGCTTTTCTATTTTTGTATTTTATTATTTTTATTGTTGTTATTTTATCTTCTGGCAAAATTGAATGTTGTAACATTTGAGTTTCTTACAAAAATATTATTTAAAAATAAGTTGCCATTATTTATTGCTAGATCAAAAAACCCGGAAACTTTTATTAATACTTATCAGATTTTTTTAATTTCGCTTCACTACAACAAACATTTTACTTTAGTTTTAATAAAAGAAAATTTTCCACGGTTTCAAATATAGTTAATTGTCATTTCAACTATCGACTGCGTAATAATATGAACCATTCTCATATTTGATTCTTAATTAGATTTTGTGACAGTGTGTTTTGATATACATAGATATCGGGAACGAGTTGTCAAGTTTGGTTTGGAAAGAAACCAGTTTTGGTTATGTGCCCTTTTTTAAATATAATAAATAATATTTTATTTAAAATTGCAATTAGCAAAAAAAAATTATTTGTTGTTTTGCTTAATTTTAAAATATTTTTTCACAACATTATAAACATGAAATCCATCTTAACATATGAACAAAGTCTAAATATAGCACCATAACTAAACTAAAATTATTTAAGAAATGAAATAATAGTATTTTCAGGCGTATGAAAGTTCGTTTTATTTTTTCGGTTAAATTGTCGTTAAAATAATAAAAATATTTCTTTCTTAACCGAAGGATTAAAACTAAGTTAAGCCTGAATAAAATTATTCACTCATTTATACAGATATCAATTCAACAAATTCGTTCAAATAATAATATAAAAACCAAAAATATGTTCAACAAAAAAACTGATACATATTCGTATATAATTTTATTAATTTTTTTCGTCGATGCGTAGTGTACTTTTGTTCAACCAAAAAATTTGCTTTTACATTTTTTATATACATATTTATGTAGGTAGTATGTTAAATTGTGTAATGATAAAATATGCCAATTTAAAGCAAACCATAGACGTTGCGACCGTCGGTACTACTTGAGACGATTCTACACGAAATGGCAAAGTTTGTAGGCTCGTTGTATTAAGTTGGGATTTGGTTTTACAAAAAATCAAAATTTTCATTTTTTGGAAAGTTGCACAACTTGGTCGTAACGTAAATGGGCATGTTATATTTTACGCTTCTTTTCGCAGTGACAGCAATGATTTCGTATGTGCAATGGTACTCTGAACTTTAACTTAAAAGTACTTTTCCCACAAAAAAGTACTTTTAAAAACATTCAAAGACTCAATTTGAACTGTATGTGTAGAAACAATGCTTATTTTAATTATAGAAAGGAGATTTTACTATAATTTTGTGCAGTATATTATTAAACGTTTCAGATTGGAAAAAATTACTTTTAATATCGTGGGGGTTTTTGCAAATTATAAAGCAAAAGCAAGTTGTGTAAGGTTTATTTGCCATCTTTATTCAAAACGACGTGTCAGCAAAATGAAGTTGTACAATGAAATTGTACACAAAGTTGTATTGTTTGTCCACTGAAATTTATTTGTTGTTGGCAGCGTTGCTGTTGTGGTGTTCCAGACCCTTTTTTAATATACGTTCGTGTTACTTTTTGAGAAATTGTACATACTATTGAGTTCTACTTTAACAACGCTGATGTAAAAGCGCCAATAAGTCACACAAAGATTAGTGTTACAAGCATTTTTTATATGAATGTTGTTAACTTCCGAACAAACTTAAAGTAGACACTTGCGAGTCCATACTTTCGCGAGTCCCCTTTCGCTTATTTGCTCCAAACGGAGCTGGATGAATGCACTACAAGTAAAGATTTAATTAAAAGATTTAATTTAACTTTTATTACTTCCCTTTAGGCCGCGTGGCGCATATGCATTCCACGCTTTACATTTGTATTATTTTGTTTCTGGCGTAAAATATAACATAAATTCACGTTGTGTCAAAAAAAAGTTACAGAAAAAAATTGCCCGTCACGCCTCGTAAGGCGTATATGCCCTACGATTAAATTAGGGCATCAGCAGTAGTATTAAGATGCCCATAATTGACTGCATAATGAATTTTACAAAAATTCTTCATTTAGCTTGAACGGAAAGTTCAGCGTACGGCGTATACGCTTGACTCTTTTGTCTTTTAACTACCCTTTTTGGGACTGTTTTTGGAAACTGTCAAAAGTTTTGGTTGTGTAGATTAGTTTGTATATGCGGATTTTACTGGTTTTTTATAGTCGAAATAAAAAAAACTACAACAACAAAACTGCTTGGCGATTTTCGTTAATCGTTTTTATATACTTATATTTATTTTAAAAATGGCTAACTTTGAAGTTAGGTATTTTTGAAACTTCTCTGCGTTCGAGACAACAATTTTTAAAGGTATTGCCCACATTTGTAAAAACTGTTAAAAATGGGTTTGATCATAATAGAACACAGAAAATTCTTAACAATTTTAATCAAATAATAATTATTTGTTTTCTATTAACAAACATTCATAATTATAATTCCAAAATTTTTTTCAAATTAAAACAATTATATGCACAGTTAAAAATTTCTAACTTACGCGGCCTTAAATAACGTTGAGGATAAAGTACATACTTCATTCAAGAAGTAGCAATGCCCTTTTGTATTGCATCAGAACATTTGCAAAACGGTAGAGTGTATTAATCGAAAAAGGCCATTCACAATTATGTTTTATCACACTCTTATATTTTTTCTAACCAAACACAAAGCCACAATGTGTTAACATTAACATGTGTTAAACATACGCAAAATGTTTGTCAGAAAAGAACATGCAAAAATTGGTTTTTCGTTTTTAACCCTGAAATTTAAACTTTCTTAGTCTTCATACTTATTATTCAATTAGTTAATTAAGTAAAGCAATTACTGGCAATAATATTGCTAATGTTCGAAATATCATAAGTTCCAATGCATTGCGCTCACACGTTTCTAGCAATATGCAAATTAAACAACAAAAATGATTAAGAATGACTATAATGATTGAATGAAAAACTAAAATAAAAACAAAATATTGCCGCCAATTGTTATTAGAAAGTGAACTGGGATTTTGATGACGAGATTTTCATTTTACAACTATTTACACGACATAACTCATTGTAACCAAGAAAAATGCGGGCGTGCACCACATGTGAGCTTGAATACAGCATGTGTGGGGGATTTATTACGTATTTTAGGGATGCAAAAAAGTTTTTTATACATTATTTATTTTTTGACATCACTGCTGATTTTGCAAAACATTAATTGTTAAGAAACAGTTGGCATTTGTTCTTGTGTCATCTTATGTTCTAACACTGTTTAAATGCAAATTTTTCTTTAAGATTTATTAATTTAGTTTTATTTTAAGAATTTATAAGAGAAGACCGGGAGCTGAAGAGGGTATATATGAACATAATATAGAAAACATACATAAATTTTTGTCTGTTAGTGATTATTTATGAACATGGGGCATAGAATTTCTTTCAGCAGGGAATCAAACAAAAATTAGTTTGTTTTAAGCAAGAACATTGTTAAAAAAATTAAGAAATAAAAACAATTTAGCATTTACAAACTATTTTTATGATATTGGTAATGCGTAATAACTTTTAAAATTTGGAAACGAAGAGGCGTTTAAGAACTAAATTAAAATATATATTCTAGTGAAATATTTTCCAAAAATTAAAATGTTTATTAAACGGAACCCTTACGCAGATATCTGTGCTACACGGGTGGCTCTAAGCTAGGGAACAAATTAGGCATAATTACTAATTGACTACGATTACAATATATATGTACATGATCCAAAGTAATCAAAAAACTAAGACCCCTTTCAGATCAGCAAAGTTTTCTTAGCAAAGTCTTGAGTTTGTGGAGGAGAGAGGAAAGCGGGGGTTGGTACAAAACTTGTTGTACTCGCAAATTCCTTTTGTGTTTTTAGTTCGTAAACCGAATTAATATGGCTGCTCTTTATATTTGACAAACATACAAACAAAAGAAACAGACTTTGTCAAAGTAAAATTATCCTGTCTGAACACAAGACAAAGTTTAAAAGAGAATTCAAGAAACTTTGTCAAAGAAAACTTTGCTGGTCTGAAAGGGGTCTAAGACTATTTTCAAAAATTAGTTTTGATTCTTTTTTAATTTTGAAAAGGTGTTGCATATACTTACTATTAATTTTATTTATTAAAATATTAGGACATTTTACATATAAAAAAGATGTAATATGAGGTTGAAGCATTTAATTAAAACAGTTATCAACCTAATATTCTGTTCTTTTTTTAATATTCTTTACGTTTCAATATCAATACAAAGAATTACAATTTAAGTAATTAATCCATGAAAAAACGTAAACGTAAAGTATTTTGTTAGAATTTAGGTATAAGTTTTATTGATTGTCCTCTAAATAGCGGGATAATTAAAGGAGAAATAAGAATGTAGATTAAGGGAATTTTGGAATGTAGATTTTAGGAAAAAAAATCCAATTTCTACTTAAATCCTTGTATGGTAAATTTATCATAATTAAGGCCTTATTTGCGTAAATCCTTTAATTGCGTAATTAAGGCGCATGTGCCAACATACTATTAAATCCCTATTTGATTAAATCCCTTAGAAATCGGAGTATTTAAGTTTCAATTAGCTCCACAGCCTTTTTTTCTAAAGTCCAATAATTTATATTTTTATATATTTGCTGTTGTAAAGGTAATAGAAAGCGAAATGAATTTTTAGTACATTTTGATTATTTATTTGAGTTTTTTTATCCTAATATGTATTCGGAGTTAACTTATTTGATATTGGTTTTAAAATGATTTAGGAAAACGATCGATATTAACAATACCATTTAAAAACTATCGGTTTGAAACCGATAGCGATTACATACTTTAAGATATTTATTTATTAGTGGTACACAACATATTTATAATTTTAAATTATTTTTTGTAAAAATACAAGTATTATTTTGAATAATTCAAACACATATTAACATTTTGTTTTGGAAATCCATTTTTTATTAATCCATTTGAAGCAAAATTAGATACATACAAAAGAAGTGTTCATCCTTTATTTTTCCATCCAATACTTTTCCTTTGTTTTCGCTTTTAATCTTTTTTCAGGAGGTTTTGTGTATTCAGATAAAGAAAAATTATTATATATTTATTAAGTTAATTAATTAATAAAATAGTACTTAAAACTAATTAGGCAAGTTTGAGAATTTTATTTTGTATTGTCAGTCAGAAAAAATCAAATTTTAAGTTGTGGTTATTATATTTTTTATGTCATAAGCATGGTACTCTGTTCATGATTTCGTGCGAAATGCTGTCAAAAGCCCATATAAAAACCTTCGTGCGAAATAAAAAAGAAAAAATGTTGGTGAAGTAGTACTCTGTTCACTTTTTGAAAAGACACGAAATGTTTCTGACAGCATGTTTTCCAACTAAAAAATGTTTCTGGCAACATTTGTTTTTTCAACTGCGAAACAATATGAGCAGCACTTTTTTCGCACGGAATTTTAAACAACAGATGATCAGTTAAGCATTGTAGTTTTAACTTTAAATTTGTTGTGTCAAAAAAAGTATAAAAATGGAGAAAAGCGTAAATTTATTAAAAAGTGAAAAAGAAAATTTAGTGACGTAGAAAAGCGTATCCTTATTTCTGCGGTAAAAAAAAACATATTTGGGATAGGTCCGATAAGCTACATTGTAACCGCAATGCCATGAAGGTCTGTTTCCAAAAGTTGTTCGGTAGCGACAGCAATTTGTATTAATTGTTCCATTTGTTTAATTTTTTCATTATTTTTTCTTCCGATTCTTTCGAATAATATTTTTGTGAACTCATCAAACACATCTGTACATACATAAAAACATGTTTTTTGTTTACATAATTGAATGTTGCATAAAGGCCATAACAACGAAATTTTTCGTCGAAACCGCAGTATTGTCACCGCTAGCGTATTGACAAATTTTTTCAAGCGAAATAATAAATGTTGCTCAACACTTTTCGCAAATTCGAACAGAGTACTAGGCTTATAGCGAAGATATGTAAAAAAGGACCGCAGTGTTAATTAAAAAAATTAATAATATACTTGAAAACTTAAAAATCATACAAAATGCTTGTGGAATTGTTGTTTTTTAAATGTATTTTACTTGTAATTTAGTACCTTGTTCTCGTGAGAAATTGCCGTAAGTAAACAACGTAAAATATATAGATATAAATTTATTGTTATTAAATAAATAATAAAGAAATCATATGAAATAAAATAGTATTAACAAATTAAATTAAAATAAAATAGGATTAAAATCAAACAATTCTTGACAATTTTAAGCTATGTCGAAATCCTGCCCGTGCGATTTATTTTGCGTTTTTCTATATGATTGTAATTTACCGATTAAAATTTGTGGTATTTCGCGTTTATATATCTTAATTTTTTATACTTCATTGGATTTCTGAATTTTCAATAAATTTGTTTCTATTATCATTTTATTAGATATGCTATGTATACCGATCAATTTTAAAGCAATAATTTTAAAGTATTGGGTCTCAAAAGTATCAAAATTTAGATAAAAAACTAAAAAAAAGTGCTTTAAAACATATTCATACAGCGCATGTATTCAGAATCCGCAATACTTAATTCGAAAGTGGAGATTTTGGAATGTATTAAGCTCTTCTGAATTCAATTTCTGAATAAATTCTTTCGTTTTATTTAGAACAAAAAAAATATCGTGGAAATAATTAGAAGCAGGTATGCGACAACATGTGTTTTTATAACCAACGTATAATAATTTCGAAGAAAAGTAAAAAATATGTGGAATACAGAAAATCTTATTTTCGAAATAAACCAATATGATGTATAGAAAACTATATAACTAAGGAATTCAAACCTTGAATTCATGTCTAAGCAATTTTAATACTACTGGGCGTAATTCACATAACAATTAGAAAAATAGGCGTGGACCTTCCGATACAAAATCAGTATTTATTATTGAATATGCAGAGAACCGTACTAATGACAAACTTTAAATTTTGTGCGTGCAACTCTGTCCAAAGAATAAAGGCGTAATTGAAACAGGTCTTGTGGTATTCGGATATAGTGTAAATGTTATTATATTATATTTAGAGGATTACAATATAGAGAAGCTTAAAATTTTTTCCACGGAACTACGTTACTAACATATATAAGCAGTTGAACGAAACATGCACAGATTTATGTTGTATTCCTACATGTTTTTAATACTAATTCTGGTCATTTATTGTGCTACGTAAGGTATTGTAAAAAGTACTTTTTTCAACAATTTCTTACATTTTTAAGTAGAAACTAGAAATGTGAGGTAGAAAAGTTAATTTAACGTCACTACACACTGTACATGGAATAAATGTACCTTGAGTTGCACGGGTGAAAATATAATAGAACTTTTACCCTTTAAAACTCTCTTTTGTATAAAGTTTTTAAAAGTTAAGTTTTAATTTATATTAAAGTTTCCAAATGTGTTTTACGCATGTTAACATATACATAAATATATGTGTATAGGCATACAGTAAAATAGTTATAAAAATAACAACTCTTTTCAGAGAAGTGTCAAAAGGTTACATTAATAAAAAATTATAGGTATTACAAAATCGGATAACAATTATGAAATTCTAAACTATTATATTTAACAAGTATTTGGTCCAACAAAACACATCAACACGAAAAATATAAAGGACATAAATACTCCATTAAAATACTGCAACTTACACAACTTTATATAAAATAAATCCATTGTAAAATATTTCAGGTCGAAAACCTCAGTCGTTAGTACATAATGTTTCCTTTTTTATACGCATTATTATGTCTAAATATATTAAAAAAACGTTTTTTTGATAATACTTTTACAAAGAAATATATTTGATTCAAAGTTGGAATACAAATACTTATTTAATCATTAATCAATAGGTGTAAATAATTATAGAGAAAATTAAATCATGCTTCTGATATAAATATTGAACAATCACACTATCCGAAAAAATTAGTTTTAATTTATATTTCTACGATTGGTATGGTCTTTTATTTAGACTGTCGACTTTCTGGGGGCTCCGTCTTTATATATTTGATGTATATATAAATAAAAAATCGATCCATTCCTTTAAAAATAGTTCAATTGCATACCACGTATAGAAGAATTTTATATGTATGTAAATATACACGTATAAGATGAGATAACATAAATAATTCATATTTGGGCGGTTGAAAACCAAAGTGGTACAAGTCACTACCACTACAGCAAATCAATACTTAATACTAATATCCAACACTTTAGAGAACTTTAGATCTGTATGATGACCTCTAACTGCCCTCCCATTGGCCAAAAGATTTATATAAATTTCTGTTAAATAAGCACATACATATGTGTATGTATATATGAATATGTGTTACTCTTGTTAATAAATTATTTCCAATTAATATTGGAAAATGAATATCTGTTCAAAGCAAATAACCGTATTTGACTTTCCAATTATCCAAAAACAACACATAATAACAAACGGAGGGCAATTTAAATTCGTTAGGAATGTATGTTTGTATTTTCTTAATTCAAATTACTTCTCAAATTAAAAATTTAACTTACCTATTATGTTCATTTTCGGGAGATAATTGTTTCTGAGTATTATTAACCTGTTTCGAAGCTTTATTATTATTAAAATTATTAATTGCGTTTGAATTTGTTGATGATATTGTGGTATCTTCAAATGTTTTGTTTAGTGATGGTGGAGTCATAAATCGATCACTTTTAGGAGTATTGTTGACGGCACAATAACCAACATTGAATACATTTGTAAATGAAATAAAAATCAATGCATTCACAACAAGGGAACACCAAATACGATGGCTTGTACGTGGCGCGAACATCCACAAGAAAGTGTTGATGGAGGAGGTGACGGTTGTACACCCTAAAAGAGGACGCGCCATTGATTTTCCGCTTTTCACTTTATGTTTACTACCATTAATACTATAACGACTATTCTTAGCCGTCTTTATTGATGAACGTCTTACGTTTTCTACAGGGGCCACCATATTTTCATTACCAACATTTTCACTATTGGTATTTCTAGTCCGACTTTGGCAATTTTCTAAAAGTGGCAAAAGTTTAACTTCCATTATTTTATATTTGATTTTATGTATGTATTTAGCACTATTTTTATGTTCACTTTCTTTTACTTATAAAAAACTACCCGATTAAAATAAGCACTTTTGACTTGATTATCAAAGGTTTTAGTTGCAAATAAGAATCTTTTCTAACCACAAAACGCACACCAAATGCGTTTTGTTATTTATATCCGAGTAACACAAGTTATCTCTTTGATTTTTTCTGTTTGACTAGTTTTATTATTATTTTTCATTTACTTTTCTTTTTCAACAACGCAAGAGTTGCCGCGTCCATCTTAAAGAAATAAGTGTTGTCGCGGGTATTACTTATTTTGAGAAATCTATTGAATTGCAAATACTTGCAGCATGCCATAACGGCGGCAATAAGCCGTTCAAGAAGTCTAGCTCAATTTATTTTTTTTAATCATTTATATCTCAAAGACCAGAGCTGTAATGTGATTGTAATAAAATACTTTTATTATTATAGATATTTATTTATTAAGACCGAATTTCCGTCACCCTTTTTGAAGATGGGACAAGCCGGTTTCGGTAATGTGTCATTTTTAGCACCGTTTTTCGTTTAAAAAACAAAGAACGGTTTGCTTCCAAATCAAACTATACAAATCACCCTGCCGGAAAATCAAATCAAGATTAAACTTTTATTTACAAAAAAGCAAAATAGTTATAAATTACAAATAATAAAAATAAAAGTTAGTATTTGCGATTTAAACATTTTAATAACTCAATTACTGTTCTAAAGAATTATGTATACATAAATATATTCCTGATATAATATTTATTACTATTAAAATGCAGCCAATCACTATCTACTAAGATACCAAAAAATACAGCTATAAAATCAAATTAAAAATATTATACTGTATTATTTTAATACAAATATTAATTTACATACAATTCAGAAATAAGAGTTGTTAAAAATGAGATCATCTTTTTACCTCAATTCGAAAATAAATCATTTAATATTAAGCGTATAATTTTATTAATATTAAACAAAAATTTACTTTTAAAAGTATATTATTAAAGATTTTGAATAAAGTAAAATTAAAGATTATTCAAACAATCTGAAAAAATTTCAAAATTTTTAAATAAATTTTATTGGATTAATAAATTTAGTTTAAATCCAGTTAAGCTATCTTCGAAGCGAATTCACAAAAATTTAATAATAAATTATTTCATTTAACTCTTATCGAATAATTACTCGAAAAAGTTATCCAATTTTTGTATTCCAATTTTTATAAGAAATATGGACGTATATTGTATACTTCATACGTCTTCATTCACCATTAACAATTAAGTCTAATTTAATTGAAAACTACAAACTAAATAAAATATTACAAAATGATTGTAACGTATTTAATTCTAAGTTAACGATTTTTAAAACAGCAGTAGCTCATTTAGACTCTTACTAAGTATGGTTGGTCTCTTTGTATTCTGTTAAATCTAATAAAATTTATTTTCTGGATTTGATATTCCGACAGGGTGTTTTGATGTAGAATTTTGGAACGAATTTCCGTCATCCCTTGTCAAGTTTGGTTTGGAGACAAACCGGTTTCGGCTATGTGCCATCTTCAGTGTCAGAACGAAAAATTACACTGAAGATGGCACATAGCCGAAACCGGTTTGTCTCCAAACCAAACTTGACAAGGGATGACGGAAATTCGTTCCAAAATTCTACAAAATTTATTTTCATTTCGTATGTATGTATATAAAAATCTTTTAATTAGCATTTTAATAAAAATATTAATAACAAATAAACAGAATATATAGATACTTATACACCGCTAAGAGTAAAAAATAATACAATAATAATCTCAACGATTTTAATTTAGTTAAAAAATTTCGTATTATTCTTCAGGCTCCAAGTCAAATATTTTATTTAAATAAAACTCTTTTATGTTTTATTAAATAATATTTATTTCATTATTTTTCGAACACCTTCACATCGAAGGTGTTCGAAATTCTTCAGAAAAAAATTAAATATAGACATTTATATTAAAATAAAAACAAACAAACAACAATAATTAGCAATTATTCAAAAGAAATATTGTCATAATTTGAGTAAAGCCTTCCACCTGGACACTTGTAGAGTTCAAAGTTTACTAAACGTTTTTTGTTTATGTTTAACTATAATATGTGAATAATTTTCAGTGTCGGTTTTGTAATTAATTCTTATGTCCGAGGGAGTATTTATTATATATAGCATTTCTTTTGTGTATCTCTTTTTACAATTATTTTCTGGTTATAATATTGATACACAATTTATATTGGGAGAGTGTTCACTCATTGCTCAGTGTACTTCTAACGCCGTTTTCTGTTCTGTTGTTTTCTTTCTTGGGTTGTAGTCAGACTTGTGTGCTGTCAAACTAGTTCGTAGTATTGATTTCGTCGTGCCAACATGTATTTTTTTACATGCGGTAGTATGTCTACCTTTTGTGTGTTCGAAAATAGCAGGTATAAGTTCTTATCCGTTGTTAGTGCAACATTGAGGTTTTGCCTATCAAATATGTTCAAATATATAATCCTTTCAATGAAAAAAGGTACATATGTGTCATGGATTTAAAATTTGTATCTTCGGGTGTGATCATAGACACTTTATTGAGTTGTCTTCTGGCATTATTAATAATCTTTGTTAACAAAATATATGAGAAACTGTTTTTTTGTAATATTTTTCTTATTTTCTTGGACAATATTTTATCGTATTTTTCATCACTTATTTGACATATTTTTTTTGCTGGTAAACCCATAGCTATTCTTTGCAATTGCTCAAATATTTTGCCATCATACTTAATTAAAGGTTCTGTTTTCTTTGATACAAAATGTACTTAAAAATTTGTCTATTACGTTTTAAAACGTTGAGTGCCACGCGGTTTTATAGTGATATCCCCGTCAGGCCGCGCGAGTTTCAGCAGTCCGTAAAGTGAGTGGCAAACAAATAGCACGAAATTTAACCAAACATGTTATAACATTTTGTGAGACTTGCGAGGGATAACCATTTTTATGTTTACCTTGTTTCAATAAAATCTATTGTTTTCTGAAAAAATTTTAAATTTTTACCTTTATTGTCATATTTTATACTGTCAGTCACCGGTGACAGACGCGGCCTAAACGGAAAGGTTGGTGTCAGTCACCGGTGACTGGCGTGGCACTCAACTTGTCAAACATCTCTGTATATATAATGTTCCGTTATAATAATTTAATACTAAAGCGCATAATCTTGTGAAATTGCAAAAAATGAACCAAAAAAGGACAGAAACCACGATTGAAGAAAAAATTATTATAAACGCGTATGACCAACAATCTATTCAATGTATTATAATACATTGAATAGATATTATTATAATACATTGAATAGATTGTTTGGTAAAACCAAAGATAGGATTCATAAATTGAATAAGGCAAATATAGTTTATAAAATTCCTTGTAAGGGAAATGATCAGGAGACTTGTAATAAGGTTTATGTAGGGACAACAAAAATAAACTGAAGACTAGAATAGCTGGACATAAATCAAATCTTAATTGCAGACACACCCTTAATACAGCATTATCTTCTCATTGTTTTGAATCAAATCATTATCATAACTTTGAAACCGCATCGGTTTTGAATACAGAAATTAATTATATCCGTCATTTATATTGGAAATGTCACAAATTGTTAATACACCTAGTACACAAAGAATTAATTTTAAGATAATGTTGCACAGATATATAGGCACTTAGTTCATAGAATAAGATAATTAATTTAAGTATGTTTTTAGGGAATTATGTTATATTATTTAAATAAGTTTGGTACACATGTTAATACAATTGTAACATTATTTTAACAACATTTTTAATGTTAAGTTTCGTTAACTGTATTTACATTTCTTAAATTATTTTTAAACCTCAGGCTATTTTTGTTTTATGTTAACTCTGAAACATTTTTGAATTTTTGTGACAATAATTTTTTATAAACATATTATTTGTTTGTTGTTTTGTAAAATTTTTATTTCCTGATGATGCTACACAATGGAACAGCGAAATATCGAAAAATAAAAATATAATTTTTTAACAAAAGACCTTCAAGCTTGAAGAATTTTAATAAATCAAAAAGTTATTGGTTTCTTTCACTTTACTTATTAAACTTTTTTCTTTAACAGATTGTAATCTTCCGCTAAACTGTTGTTACATGAATGGTATGTTAGTTTCTAATTCCTTTTGGTTGTTTTTTACTTTTTCATGTTTAAGTTTTATTATTAGGTCAAGGATTTTTATGTAAAATTTTTCTTTTTGACTTTTCTTGTTCTCTCTCGAAATATTGAAAAATAATTAAATAAATATAATTTAATAAAACATAAAATAGTTTTATTTAAATAACATATTCGACCTGATGATTAATACAAACATTATAACAAATAAAAAAAAGTTAAACAAAATTAACAAATACTTATAGTATTCGGTGCAATATGAATATTAATATTGTATTCTTCGCTAGATAAATTAGTTTCAGAAGAGGATATATCATCATCGTTTAACACTAACGAAAAACGTTTCATAAGACAACTTTTTTCATCACATAAACTTAACGATAAATCCAATTTTATATTCTCTTTTGGCACATCCACTTTAAAGTCATCCATGCGTTGCATTTGTAATATCACTTTGCCGTCAGTAAAACAACCTTTAGTTGTAAGCGATTTTAAGGCACTATTGGCACAATTAAGGGACCATTTTTGAGGGGCGTTTGTTGTAAATTTCAACTGACCGTCTAGTGAAAATGAAACTTGCAATTTTAATTGTTTACATCTTTTAATAGAAAGGTTCTTAATTAATTCTAAACTAGAACGCAGAGCACCGTCAGTAACAGTATCGTCTTCATGGTTAGAATTTTTGAAAAACAATTGAAACGATTCAGCTGTAAGGGTTTGCATATTAACACGTAAGATTTGATGACTATTGGTGTCAGAAACAAGCATAAATTGACCAGTGGCGTCTAAACAAAGGCCTGCTGGCTCATTAAAATGTTGCCATTTGGTAGCATTATTATATGGTTTTATGAATAAAGTTTCAATTATACTCGTTTCAATATTAACCACTTTTAGCTTGTGATTATATGTATCCGCAACATAAACTTTACCGTCGACATGATTATACGTCAGTCCCAAAGGATGTTGTAGTTTAGCTGCATACTGTTTACCATCAACGTCACCAAAAGCGAAAAGATTCTTGAAAATAAATAATTAAATTGTAAATTTCATTATATGTATATCTAAGTTTAAAATTTATATAAATCTATTTCGCATGAATTTAGCTATATCGACTTGAAATGGGAAAGTAGATGTGCTTGACTTATGACCAATGAGTTTGCTGATTGCAATTCGCAAACATCCTGCAAAGTGATCGCTAAGTGAACTTGTGTATTTTATTCAAAATAAATATCCAACGACAATAAAATCACGTACAAATAAAATCGAATGTGTGTTTTCAATTTATCTCAGAAAAGTACTAGGTTTTCAATTAAGTTTAAGAAATAATATGAAACTAAAGAAATCTTATAGTTGGGGATACAAAAAAGATATCGCTCTTTGACAACAGATGGATGCATCTGTAATATATTTAGCAGGATGGCGCAAATTTTTTTTACAAGATATATTTTTATTGCACAGAGCATACTATCTCTGAAGTGACTTGAAGACTGGTTTCGACGCTTCAAAGATGGTGGAATTGATGCACCACAACAAACTATTTACTTTCGTTTCAGTGCAGTGAAATTGGGTGTCCAATAAACTAAATCCGAGAGACGTCAATCACCAATAAAAAACTATTTGCAGGACAGTGATGGCATTTTTCATTACATCGTGGTTGAGTACAGACGTACGTACATAAATTATAATTAGCGCGTAATAAATATTTGTAATAGGTGTTTGTTCCTCCACAACTATTATAGTAGAACAAAGCGTAGAGGTAAAGTGAACAGTAAAAAAAAAGAAATAAATAAAAAAAGCAACAAATAACACATTAAATATTGCGTGTTGTTGTGAACAATAATAACAAATGTTACGTAAGTTAAGCCGGTTTAAACAATACTACAGATAAGGAGTAAATAAGAGTAGCAAATAATTATGACAAAAATATAAAAGATGGTAACAGAAATGCTTATTATTCTTTTACGGCAACAGAAACTAAGAATGCAATGAACAATATAAATAATAATAAAAAAAGATGATAGTGCTTTACCAACCGCCAGGCCAATTAACGGAGTGCGCCTATTATTTGCAAATACATATACACATATCTGCACCAGAATCAACGCACTCATTAAATAAAATTAAACAAGTAAACATTACAGGTGCTTTACGGAAAATAGTGCAAGAAAAAGAAACAGGTACCCTATCCAAACCCGTGCAGGTATGAACAGATACATAACTATAACCATGAGCAGTTCTAAGGTTTCGAAGAGGGGGTTTTTTTTTTATTCATCTTATTTACAATCTATCCAAGGATAATAAGTAAATTTTTTAAAATAAGAAATAAGAAAATAACATTCATTGTTGAACTCCAATGAGAACGACAATATACGAAAACAAAAATTGCTAAAGTTATTTCAAAAATTCATAACATATACATTATATACAAAAATCTTAAAGTTTTATCTATATTAATATCTACAAATATGTACACAGAATTTTATTTATGTATTGTATAATTAATTAGGTTCGAAATGGCAAGTCTAATACGTGGTTTCTTCTCAGTCTTCTTACTGCGTTTGTGTCATCTAATAGCATTATTGCCAATGGGTTACAATGGTTACTTAGCTTATATTGAGAGTTAAAGAAAATAAGAAATAAATTATTTATGAACGAAGGTGGCTTCAAAATTATTAGCAACAAACAAATATTTTTTAGAAACAGGTTTGATAATTGTCGTAAAAGGCATTGACATTTCAGTTCCCACTGAGGAAATAAAAAGTACCATAGAGCGGAAGCTATCTCTTAAGGTCAGTGCACAATATTCTAATGCAAATCAGCTAAAATCAAACAACTCATATACAACTTGCACTATCTCCTAAACAGAAGAATAACTGTAGAAGATCCACTGAAACGTAATGGTCCCCGTCAGTGCACTAGCTGCCAGGAATTAGGACACGCGACTTTAGAATGCGCTAGTTCTAAAACTGATCCTAAGGTAAAAAGTGCAGCAAATGCGGTAAAAACCACACTGCGAACTATAGGGGCTGTACAGTCTTTCAACACGTTAAAAATTTAAAAATAGAGAACTAAAAATGTCACTGAAGATGGCACATAGCCGAACCCATACATAACCTGAATATGAGCAATATAGGGCTTCCCAATTTCCTCTGCTTCATGGTGGTTCAATTGCTAGAACACAAACTACACAGCCACACACTAAACCAAACTATTCGTATGCCCAAACTATTCGCATGCCTATTTACCTTATATTAACGTAAAAAGTTCTAACGTGCATTAACATTCATTTCCCATGTCTTTAAAGAGGGTGCACAGACACCCCTCTCGAACAATTCGAGCTCAATCGAGAATTTAATACAAACAATGAATAATTTCGTGATAACTATGCACACCCAAAACATGCTTCTGCAAGTCTTGCTTAGCAAATGATAAACCAGTTCAAAATATGCCCCTGGAACGCTAACGGGCTCTCCAACCATAAATATGAAGTAGATAATAACCTGCTAACACAGGAAATAGATGTATTTTTAGTCTCTGAAACACACTTCACTACGAAAAACTGCTTTAGAATTAAAGGGTTTTTTTATATGACACCAAACAGGCATTTTTTAATGCCTAAATTGAGTGAAGACTTTTTGCTACGATGTAGTGATTAAAATGCAAATGAAATTATTGAACTGCGGCACGACTGTTGACGGTGCTGACATGTTCGCGGTTGCTCCGGCTTTAGCTCGCCGTCTTAGGTGGTTTTTGTAAACACATCGGCTCTACACTACAAAAAAAAAATCCATGCCAGCCTTTCCAAAAAAGGAAATAAAATATAAGTGAAATTATGGAGCCCGAAGCAAGCCTGACTGTTCTTCGGATACACATAATCATCTTCAGGCAGCTTTTATGCCTGGCTTTGTTCCTCCCGCTTGAGGCTGGCAGACCTCACCGCTCCATCATATACATATGTAATTTTAGATGGCCCAAAAACGAACCCTGCCTTGCAACCACTTACTTTATCATATTTCACAAAGGCCTTAATACAAAATTCATTATAAACATTTCAAATTATTTATGTATGTATAAAAAAGATTTTTTTCCGGCTACATGTCGCAAACGTAGAATGTAATTAATTGCACAAGAAAAATGTAACGAAATTAAAATAAAATAAATAAAATTACAATAGTATTTGAGAGAACATTATGTTAAAAAAAATAGTTATAGAAACTGAAGCTGCTGTCAATCCGGCCGTCCGTTCTTTGGCGTGTCTGTACGGGTTTATTGTAGCGGGATTTTGTCGCACTCTACGCACTATACATTTACTTTTGCCTAATTTTTCGTATTTTCTCTATTTTTCGTATTTCCTCTATTACTTTTCGCTAACGCAATCTGACAGCGAGACGATCCCTAAGTATAGGATTTCCCTAAAATATGGCTAAAGAAAACACATATATTTTTTCAGTAGGTCGTCCGTCGTCGCGTTCAAGATCTTAGTCCGAATACTTATGCAACCGAATGAATGTAGTGATGAAAACTTTCTTGCTGAAGTCTGTCCCCTCAATGGAAGTGGCGGCGCAGGTGTGGCGATTAGCTGCGGGTGCTGTAGTTTTTTCTTCTTATACTTTTAATTAGCTGTTTTTAGTTTTACTAACCCTCTATAGTTTTGATTAGTTTTATTTATTTTTTTTAGATTGGCAAGTTTTTAGGCTTTCTTACTATTTGCACTAATTTTTCATATTAATTTTGTAGTTTTTTTTATTTTGTTTTCGTATTATGAGTATATTTGCGACTTTTTATTTATCGTTTTGCAAATATATTAGGACTTTTTTTTATGGCATACGTATCAAATAAATTATTTTTACAACATTTTTATATTAATGTTTAATTTTATTTCCGGTTCTCTGCGCCATAAATCACTTCAACATCCCTCGGCCCAAGCAGAAAAAGAAAAAAGGTCGACATTTTCAGCTTGACTGTCCAAGGAACCTCCTGGACGCCAAGCTGCGTTCATCTTTTTTTATTTTCAGCAATTTGATAGCCTTTTTTTCTTGTTTTTTATGTGTGTATGTGTGTTTTTTTTTATATAATCTTTTCTGGCACTAATTCTCACAGCTGTTTTTCAACGTTGCCAACTATATAAACAAGGATTATAGCCTGTGGAAAGCTGTAAGGCACTCACAACGTCCTATATCCTAAGAACAAGAAGACCGTACTTCAATTAAAAAACGTTTTCACACCACATGACATAAATAGTTCATTCAAATCCATTATAAAGCCAATATGGGCATATGACATTCAGCTGTGGGGTACTGCTTACGCAACAAATATCCAGAAGCTACAAAGAAGACAGTCCACACTGTCCAGGATGAAATAAAAACATACTCGTGAAAATACGTAAACAAACTAGTGGTCCATCCCAACCCTCTAGCACGCGATTTATTGCAATATCATGAGCACCAGATATTGAAAAAAACAGACACATTAAGTCTGGCGAGACGGCTCTATCAGCCCAATCTTATTTAGTACATTAAGATTTTAATACAATAAATTGGTAATAAATAATATTTTGGAGATATGATTTAAATACTTATTGGAAATTTTTTTAGTCGAAGCTATCAAAAATTGGCTTGATTCGTTTCTGACCTCATAAGATGAAAATATAACGGTGGTCAATATTTTAAATGAAATTTTGTTGAAATAAAGCCAGATTAAAAAAATAGCGAACACTTCTTGTACAGCCAATAGTTTAACTTGATTCTTGATTTAATATTCCGACAGGCTGTTTTGATGTAAATTTTTCGAAAATGGTACTGAAGATGGCACATTGCCGAAACCGGTTTGTCTCCAAACCAAACTTGACAAGGGATGACGAAAAATCGTTCCCAAAATCTACAGTTTAACTTGACTTTCGTATTCTTTGAATTGGCGATTAAAGAGTGCACACACATACATGTGAAAGGTTAATTCTTGTATTAACTTTTGCGATATATATAAGTTCAAAAAGTGAATATAACGCGTAACTTTGCGCACATTCTTAAATGAAATTCCCATTTGTCAAATCACATGCGACTTGAAAATTGCGTACATGTTTGGTTGAAGTTTATAAAAAAGCATTTTTGTGTGTGTTTGAAGAATATATAACCCTACGCCAGACGAAACTGTTCTACCTGAAATCTTGAAGAAGCATTATGCTATATTTTTCGATATTTCAAATAGGCGGGTATGGGTATTTATTATCGTATGGCGAAAATTTACAACAGTTTGCGAATCTTAAATTTTTGTTATAAATCTGCGTAGACGTAAAGTGAATATCAATTATACCAATAGAACTATAAAAGATTGGGTCCTTAGCTGTGTAACTTCATTCGTAAGATACGTAGTCCAAGGAAAAATGCACATGGTCTAGTAAAAAAAAAATGGGAGAATTCGTAACAGTAAGCATGACACCTTCAATATAATTATTTGATTGCGAAGAACACAGTAAAAACAAAAAATAATATAAAAGAAACCGATTTGTTAATTGGTAATTATATTGCTCATATATATTACTTACCTGTGGATTACGGTCTCCTCCCACAACAGCCAAAACTTTACCATCTACCATAGATGCTTTGCGAATACTTGAACTTTCGCTATCTGCTATAAATAGGAAATCTTTGGCCATTGCTAAGCCTGAGGGCTGCGCAAAAGCAGCATTTTGTGGATACGAATTGTTTCGATTTTCTTCCATACCGTTGCCAATTATAGAAACACAAGTACGAGGTTCAAACTTCTTAAATTTCCACCAAATCATACCTTCTGGAAAATAGCCCCATATTTGATGAGTACCAGCCATTGATATTATTATTATAGTTTTTTCAGGTACATTTTGTTCGTCAAGATGAAAAGACATATCCATATCACGCGTCCTAAACACCGCAACATCCCAAGGAGATGATATTTGTTGTAGTGGACCTATTTTACCACCAAGTCGATCATGTCCTTGTTGACCCGTACCAGCTAAGGTTTCCACCGATTTAGTGCTTAAAGAAACTTGGCGTATAGCGTGATTTTCAGTATCGGCTATAATTAACGTGTCGTTTTTTAGAAATACCACACCTTGCGGGCTATTAAAACGCGAGGTTTCCAAATCACCGTCCGCTAAGCCAGGTATACCACTACCGATTTTTTGTAGTACATCTCCATTTGGATTAAAAATCAATATACGATTATTGCCTGCATCAGCTACGGCAAAATTACCTTCCTCACTGCGTGCGATTTTGGCGGGAAATCTTAGTTTGGACGCTGGAAGTAAATCCAGTGAGGGTTGAAGTGGTAAATTGAAGAACTTTATGTCCTGCTTTTGTGTAAAAAATCGTAAAGCCTGTTCAATAAAACGTTCTAAAAACAACGCATGCCCTTCCCCCATTAACATTAACAAAGGAGCACCACTAGGTGCCAATACGACCAAGGTGGGCCAACAGCGTATTCCAATAGTACGCCATAATGACATACAAGGATCATTAACTATGGGATGCTCAATGCCATATCGTTGGGAAGCAGCTAAAATATTAGCAGCATCTTTCTCATTTTCAAACTTGGGACTGTGGACACCCAATACCACCAAACCACGTTCAATCGGATATATTTTTTCTAAAGCATTTAACTCAGGTAATATGTGCAAACAGTTGATACAGCAGTAGGTAAAGAAATCCAACACCACTAATTTACCTCTTAAGGCTTCTAATGTCAAAGGTTCACTAACATTAAACCAATCAAGATCTGTGAATTATATGTACATATGTACGTATATGACACATATCATTAGGCATGTAAAATTAACATTTTACCTTTTTGTATTTCATAATTTAGTTTCCTTAACACATCCAAGCAACTATCTGCCTCCCAACGCCTGAGAAAATCTTGACAAACCTGTGTCTGTGCTGCACCATCCTTACATGCTCTATAACGTCCCTGGAGTTCCTCAGTAATGTATGCTAGCATATCTATAGGTTCTAATTCATCAGTTTCCATTTTTGAAAACAGATTTCGTATAAAACTTTTATATTTTCTCCACAATTTCATAAACAATTTTTGATAGAAAGTAATTTGAGTATTTAGGTGAAAAAGATAAAGTTAAAAGAAGAGAAACAATAAAAAAAAACAATAGGGTATGTTAAGTGCATTCAGTATAAAAAAAATTAAGTGATGCCATTTCCTATTTTTTAATCAGAAATTTAAAAAATAAAGTACTATTTAAATAAAATTACGGCTTCTGTTAATTTCAAACTGCTTTTTTAAACAAAAAAAGATCTATAATCTGTGGTTATAGTATGCAACACAAAACCGACTTGTAATTGGCAGAATAAGAAACCTAAAGCGGCAAGTAGCAATGAGTAGCAATATATCAAAAATTTATGCGCAAACTAAACAGGAACATCTACACGTATTCTTCAAACAGAAGATCACAACCACATTTTCTCTCTTTGTTTTGCAGGCGCTTTCTCAATTAGCGAACAAATTTATAGCTAGTCAAGATGTAGTGTAAAAAAAGATAAATTTGTTCGCGATCTTCTGTTTGCAGAATACGTGTAGATGATTCTGTTCAATTTGTTCATAACGTTTTGTCTCTCATCGAGATTGTATGGTTGCTTTTGTATAGTTTATGTACGGGTGTTTACAGACGAGCCAATACACACATAGGTACATACTTTTTATTTTGCCTGTGTATTTTGTTTGTGTAATGTCATAACAGAGTGCGAACTATTGTTCGGACAACTCTGGTTGAACATGAAGCGACCATGAACAGCGATGGTCTTGACCAGCCAAATTTCTGGCTATCAAGACGTGGTGTTAAGAAAACTAAAGTTTTGGCTCACGCCAGTTTACCAATATACCTACTTTAATTATGCGAGTTAAAGCTGGTTTTAACAGAATAATATGTCCAGCTCTCTGGCCTCAGACAGGGCAGAACACTCTTTGTTTTAACGGACTGCAACATTTTTCGATTCTCTCTTTAAACTTTATACTATACATGAAATTCGCACACGTAAACTTTAAGCATAATGCACAAGCTTCAAGTGAACTACTAATCAGTAGCGCATTAAACATTTATCTAATGCTATATATTCGAGCAAACAAACTGTACCGAACATTATAAGAAATCTCAAATTCAATTTTAACAACAGTTATTAGTTGGTTTACGATAGAACTCATTTGGATAACACAAAGATCAATATTATTTGTGCCGTGGTACAGACAATGCGCGTCATTATACACTGACATTGATATTCTATGCTACTGATTAATAAACGTTTCCGGTATTCTATTAAAACAATTAAGGCTCAAAAATTGTTTTTCTCAACAAAAAATATTTTACGCAAAAATAAAATACATTTTTAAAATTTTTTGTTTAATTTCCTCAAAACAAATTTTAAATTAGTACTAAAATAACTTAAAACTATTTAAAATGTATTCCACTTGTTCAGACTACTAACAATTTATGCATTAAATATGACCAGAAGACTTTTTAGTTTGTTCGTCAAATAAGAGATAAAGAAAATTGTTAATATTTATGCATGTTTTGTAAGTTCGTAGAGAGTTAAAATATTTTTATAAATAAAGTTTGATGTTGAAAAAGGCATTTATATAAAACCATACAAATTATTGAAAAATGATCGAAATTCGCATTAAACATGTTTACTACAAATCTCTTTGCCCTTCGCATTGTCTCCAGCAATTTTACAAATCTCTGCTAAAAGGTTTTTCAAAATTGTTGCCTGGCGCCCTTGTGAACCATCCAAGGTAATAGTTGGTATAAAGGTAACACTTGGCCTTAAAGAATGAGTAATATCACCATTTAATTTCAACAGTTCACTGCCATTGGAACTATCATAGCATTTTTGTATGAGATCAATATTTTCTATATTGTGTTGCTTGGCACACTAAGTAAAGGATAGAAATAGATAACAAGCGGCATACTATTTGTTTAATATCAAATATAAAAGGTACTTCTTCCTACCTTGTGGAATGCTTCATTGGGATTATGATTATCACGAATCATGCAGCCCACCATTTCAAGACGCGCCAGCGCATCTTGTACAACTTTTATGACACAAGCATGATAGGTATTAGCCTCACACTCTAGATGTCCATGTTGACAATCAAAACGATAACTGCCATCTGCATTGGTGTACGTCGTAGCCTTACCGTAGGGTATGAGCTGTATCTCCATTAAGAGCGCCGCTTCTTTATATGCAGGCAATAACTGTTTTATTAGGAAATGTTTACTGTCCGGACATAAGGCTTCATAAAAGACTGCAACGATTACCGGTGCCCCGACTGTTCTTCTAATGCTTTGCGTTTCCTATTGATAAATATAACCGCACACGTTTGTTGTAATTAACTACTCTCGTCTGATCAATGAATTTTGGTCTTATTACTAAACCTACGTAGCTAGTTTCATGTGGATTTATGTGTACCACCTCTGCCTGTGGTTACTGCATACTTACAGCCAATAAAGCTCCATTGTACACCAGAAAACGTATTAGCATAAATGTTATTCCAGCGACAGCCAACAGGAATAGAATGCGTTTACGTGTTGTGGAAACCATTTGTATCCTTTTCTGTATGTTCCTTTATTAGCACGTAGTTAATTTAATTAAAATAGTTTTTGTTGCTTTTAGTGTAATTTCATGTTTTTCGTTTTTACAGATTAATTTTATTACTATAAAACAGAAACCTTCGCCGACCAATGTAATTGGAGGCGCGTTTCTAACTGACGGCGCTTACTCCGTGTGTGATTGAATCCTTTTATAGTTATTTTGCAGATGCTCTCTCGATGTGCGAACAAATTTATAGCTAGACAAGACTTAGTGTTAGAACGGGTACACACCAGAGACCTGCAACTTGTATTATCGAGCAGTCTTGTTCACAGTAGTTGAATTTTAAACACAACACGAACAAGTACTGCATCAATTTAATACTTGTTGCTTTTTATCATGCAGAAAAATATAAAAACAATAGTTGCCTTTGCCAATTTCTTCGGAAATAAATTGTGCACACTTTTCCATTTAAAACTTTAAAACAATCAATGTTAATTAGATTACGTAGCTAAAATTAACGTTTACGTAAAAACAATAAGTGAAGAAAACATCGAGTAGAAAATTATTTTACAACTGAATAAAACACTCGTTTCGCTAACAATAAGATGGCTTTGATGCAAAAATATATTCAAACCTTAAACAACACTGTCAGAACATTCATGTTTGCACAAAATGGCGAGTACATAAACTGAATGTTCTAAACGAACTGTTGTTTCAACAAGTGTTTTTTGATTTTGAACAAAAATGATTCAATTCATAAAAAACTAAGTGCTTGTTTAAGTAGATCCGAAAATTACGCAACCGAAACCGATGTCTGGTACACAAAGAGTACGTTTTCTTGCGAAAATTAAATAAATTCTCTTTTGACCCTACCTTTACGTTCACACACAAAAATTATTTACTGGAATTGCGCTTTTATTTGCTTGCAATTTGTTTTTGTTTAACATTGTGAATGAGAATAAAAAACATATTACGTGTCTGTACCCGTTTCCAATCAACTTACTTCTCTCAACCAATTAGAATTAGAACAGGTAAAGTCGCCACCGTGACTGATAAATTTTTTTTAACTCATTGGTTGTCAAATTGTATATAAAAAATGGGTTAGTCATTTCCGGCACTGGTATCAAAATAAGGACCAAGTTTTTAATATGTACAATATCATCTCATTTCTAGGCTAGCTTGGAAATATTTTTTAATCTGGGAGAGAATTATAGGAAAAATGTTACCAAACTAATAGTTTATCTTTCAATGAAATAGCATTCTACATACCAAGAAGTTGGTCCTCATTTTGCACGCAGTACTTTAAACGTCCGTAATTTTTTGGTAGGAACTTGGGCTTATTTTCACATATCTGTTTTGTGAGGAATAAAATAGCAGGATATTTAATTGGGAACTTTTACAATAATTTAAAGAGAAGAAAAAAATTTTAACTTACTTTTTACTTTTTTTATTTTAATTTAAAATTAAAAATATATTGTAACTTATTGTCGATGAAAACCATTTAGGTTCTTGAATTGATTTTGCGACATCGTAATTTGATATAAATCTTTGCAACGAATTTTCGTCATCATCTGTCAAGCTTGGTTCAGAAAACGAATTTCATTATTTTCTAGTAAATCTTAAGAGATATCCTTCATTTTGTGGGAAAAACAAAATTGCAGAATGTCTTAGCACATAACAAGTTATTTTGTACTCTTTTCGTGGTACAATAAAAATATAATCGTTATTTATCCAATATGTTGTATATACCAATAGTTGGCCAATATTATTGTAGGTGAATGATGGTAGTTAAGTTTTCTGAAGTATTTTAATATATACAATTGAAGTGTCGCAGTGAATAACGTTGCAAATGACAAAATAATAATTTTTCAGAAGAGCAAAAAAACGTATTTAAAAAGTTTGATTATCTCTTTCATTATTTTTTTAGTTTATCAAAAATAATAAAAATAAAATAAATTCCATTTGTAGCATTTTGTTTTTAACTTACAACGTTCTTCCACTGACTGAATCATTGTAATTGCGTTTTGACGGTGATAAAATGCATAATTTTGATGTTTTGGTGTTTGAACAAATGTAAGAGAGTAATTTTAACGGTAATCTGCAAAAAAACAGGTTTTACAAAATTTGTCTTACAACTTTATTCGCGGCTTTGCTTCAATTGTACATCTGTTTACTGCATTTCTTACTATTTGAATTAAAATTGAATCATTAGTTTATATACACTCAAATTACGAACAATTTCTAGCGAGTGTAATATTTTCATAATCTCACACTGAACGTATTCTGCAATAATTTTGACAGCTCTCATCAACACATTAACAATGTGCTTGTAAAGTGTTGATTAGAATTTTATTAGAAAGTTTATTTTTCAACATAAATTTTTAATATAAGCCATGGCTAAAAGGCTGCAAGAGTATGTTAAGTATTCCACAAATGAACTGGAGCAATACATGCAGGCAGAGGGTTCATGTGTGCGTAAAGTTAACACGATCTTACATATGTCCATGGCACCTTATTGTTTAGTGGATTTTAAGAATGTTCTTATGGCGCATTTAGTGCAGAGTAAAGTAGGTTTCTATGATGTACATTTGAACGGAATTATATTAGGTGTTAAGAAAATTAAAGTCATGGGTACAACTGGCGCCATTCGCGCTGATGATCCGAAAATACATGTTAACATCAATGCTGACGTTTATGTTTTCAAGCCTGAAGAAGGAGCTGAACTCACGGGAATAGTCAAACACATAGGACCACATCAAGTTGGAGTTATAATATATCGTGTATTTAATGCCAACTTGCGAGTTGCGGACAAGGTGGATCCAAATGAAGTACAAATGGATCAGGAAGTCAAGTTTCGTATACGCAAATATAATCTACAAAATGTTTTTCCCTACATTGATGGCGAACTGATGACGCCAGGAGCTAAAAAGAATTCAGCTAAGGAGGTAACTACAACTAATTAAAAAAAGAAATAATAATAATTACTCTGTTATTTCAGAAAAAAATTATTTTTAAACAGGAAGATAACGTCGATTCTGGCATCGAGGAGAAATATGGTACACAAGAGCTCGATCATTTATTGTCGGCATTAAAAACAGAAGCACCTTCAGAATACGAAGACGCTTTAGGAAAAAGTGTTAAGAAAAAACCAAAAAAATCCAAAAAAGTTCCGGCTACTACAGCTATTGATCTAACAGAGTCGTCAGCTAATAAAAAATCTAAAAAACACAAAAGGTCTTCCTCATCTTCAAGTACATTAGATACTGAAACATTAAGTGTACATTCGCCCAGAAAAATTAAAAATGAATTAACTTTTTGTGATGACTCTCTCCTGTCCACACCTAAAAAGATAAAAACAGAAAATGATTAAAGTTCGACGAAAAAGCACAGTAGCAAATAATCTAAACAGGAGCTCAATATAAAAGAAGAACATAAAGATGAATGATTTCAACTAATAAATAAATACGAAACCTCTTATATAGCAAGTACATTTTTCTATTTTACATTTTTAATAAAATTATGGAACAGTTTCCTAATTATATAAGCTAATAATAATTACCAATCTAAATATATTTTAAGATATTTTTTTACGATAAAATCCAATTAAATTCGTGCAATTCAATGATTTTAGTTGGTAAGAAATGTTAACATAAAATTTTTGTTATGCCTGTATAAGCATACTTACATATTTAAAAATTGTGAATAATGATGAATTTTTAGAACAATCCCCAAAAGTTACATACTAATTATTTTTAAATAGTAGTTTAAATGCAATTTGGCATCGTAACAGAATTTGCCTTGAGTTCTACAAGTAGTTATGGGTTACGGAAGGTTTTGGAATTCAAGTATTGTATCAAACATTTTAAGATTATCGGAGATATTGTTATGATACTCATTAAAACAAAAGTCAATACTACATCGATAAAAATAAATTTTAGTTACACAAAATAATTTTAAAATAGAAGTAATTTTGCACAAAGATAGCATGAAAAGTTTTACATTGCATTTAACGAAACCCGAAGGAATTTTATGTAGATTCAGATACGAGTACATGAATAGAAAATCGATCGTATGTTTTGAGGTTATAGTATAAAAGCTAAGTGTGTGAAATCCACATGTTAATTCTAAGCCTAGTTCTCTGTTCGAATTTGTGAAATATGTTGAGCAACTTTGATTGTTTTATTTGAACAATTTTACAGGCAACATGTGTAAATAAAACTGTTTGTATTTTGCTTTCGAGTGTTTCAAAAAATTTAATTTTGAATGATAAATTTTTATATTTTATAAATTTTTGTGGTATTTATTAAAAAAAAGTTACAATACAATTAATATTGACTGCTTATGCGGCAGCAAAAGAATTAATATATGTATGTATGAGTATTGTATATCTTGCGGAAGAACTTTTGGAAGACACCCGGTCTCCAATAAGCCTCTATCTCCGGCAGAGATTTGAAAATGATTCTTTAAAGAATGAAACTGCGAAACCTTTGAAAAGAAAAATAATTTAATTAATTCTTCAATTCAAAGGAAAGAAATTGTAATTCGATGTTTTGTACACTTTTTAGATAGAATGAAAAATACCACAAAAATTCGAATTTTCTGCAAATTCTGGTTTAACCTTTACTTTTAAATCAATCCACTCAATAACTCTTGGATTTCTTTTTAAATCTTTATAGTTTTGTAATAAAATGAAGCGTTTCTCTTGTTTATTAATTATAATTAATTCCTTTCCTTTACATCTTTAACGGGTTGAATTTTAAAAGGATGGAACTTCAGATCCTTTTTAAAAATTTCATGAATAATCGCTCTTGGAAGTCCCAGCGAGGCTGCTCTTTTCCGTATTGAAAGTCGCAGATTGTCACGTAAATTGCTTTCAACCAGTTCAATTTACACTCGGTCCATCACGTATTCTCCGAATACCGAACTTTGAAAAAAAGTTGTCGACGAGCAATTACGTAAGAATTTTAATTACTTTCAAAAAATTTCTCAACAGCGAACGCGCGATGCTCACTCGATCACTGCGACATCGTGACTGACAAATCCGCAGAATCGATAATTCCAACCGCACCGTTTAATACTTTCTGAAATAATCGTATTTAAAAATATTACCTAATAATTCATTAAACACAAACAGCAGACTACCGGTTACAATCTGTTAAAATTGAAATACACACGTAGGGTAGACAAAACATGTAAGCTCACCAGCGCAGTTGAATACTTTTTAACTTATTGGATGTCAAAATCCATATAAATTTTTTTTTTTTTTGCCAAATCCGGTTTGCCACCGGCAAAGAAGCAGGAAATACTTTGAATTCGACGTTGGGTTCTGTTATCGATTTGCATTGTACACACGTTGAACCATTATTTTGGTGCCAACAAGGCAATACGGGTGCAGGTTGTTGTCCATGCTGGGCTTGTGTAGTGTAATTAAATTAAACTAATTTCTAATTTTGTTGACTACAAAACAAAAACAATGATGACAATAGAACAAAATATGTGGTTCAAATTAGAGGTTAGAAATATTTTTTATTGTGAAATAAAAAAATACAAATTTGTTTTCCCAGGTGTCCGCGGAGAAGGTATACTACTTTGTTTGTTTATAATTTTTGATTAAATGAAAGAGAATGGATCGTATATTGATAAATGTTTTATTTAATGTCGGAAATTATGTCTGGAATACAATATCAGATAAATGTCCGCCTCTGTTAGCCTCACAAATGCGAGCCCTTTTGAACACATTTTTCATTACATTAATTTCATTAATTTCATCACGAGTTGCTCCAGCGTTTCTGGTTTGTTTGCATAAACCTTGCTTTTCAGATATCCCCACAAAAAGAAGTCCGGAGCAGTCAATTCAGGCGACCGTGGAGGCCAATCAGCATCACCATTCCTTGACATTAAGAAGTAAGGTCCAATGATTCCTCCTGACAAAATTGCACACCAGACTGTCACTTTTAATGGATGCAAAGGTGACTAATGAATAATTTGAGGGTTTGCCATTGCCGAGAACTGAATATTCTGTTTATTCACGACTGCCAAGACTAATGTTTACCAAAATGCCTGCAAAACAAAGTAGTATATCTTCCCGGCGGACACCCTGTACATGTATTCATAAAAAGTAAATTGTATTTTTATTATATTGAGTGAAGTTTATATACATGTCTCGAATAATGTGTGTTTTTCGACTTAAGTCTTACTCCAAGTTTGAACATTCAAAAATACTTTAATTCTGATTAGAAAATTGATAGGATTGTTCTTGTTATTGTAACAGCTCTGCTGCTGTTGGAAGTTCTTCTCTGGGAAAAAAAACTTCCAGTTGATGCATCTGTTGCTGAGTTGACAATATTTGGCCGAGTGTGTCTCGGGTCGTTCCGGAGTGAAGATCCAATTGTCGTAGGCTACGCCTACGTTCGAACGAGCGGGCAACTGTTCGTCACAACTGATCGTTGAAAACTGTTCGTCCCAATATTTCGGCACGATCATTTCTTTTATTTTTACCTATTCTAGCATATTGTATATCAAATGAAAGTCTGATAGACTGGCACACTACTAACTAGCCTACCGGAGCACCTCATTTAAATCTAATTTGAAATAATACATCACAGATTTAAATCATTGAATCGATTTTATTTATATTAAATTTTTCATCAGTTATTTTTTTTTCGTTTTATTTTGTCACATATCAAATAAAATTTCACACAGATTGAGACATTTTACACATTTTTATGCATTAAATCTTATTTAATTATTTTACTTTTTTAATTAATTTATTATTATTCTTTATATATATTTTTGATTTAATTACTTCAAAATGGTTCAAATAAAAACATATTATACCTCTGTCTTACAAGTGAACTGAAAACGTGTGGAATTGTAAAAATAAGTGGATTTTAATAAATTCGGAAATTAGCTGCTCTCCATTCCATTGAAAGGAAACCTTTAAAATTTTAATACAAAATTGACATTTTAACATTTAAATAAAGTTTTAATAGAAGAAAACCTGATTCTAATTCATTCCGCCAACCTTTTTTTATTCTAAATGAAACGAGAGAAATTATTGGGAAGTGAAATAGAGAACAGCTAAAACATTCGAAAATTTCCACTTTCGAATAAAACATTGCGGATTCGGAATATAGAACAGCACTGATCAACTTAAAAATGTTAAATTCAATTTTAGAAATGGATTAGTTATTTATATTTAATAATAATTTTTATATTAATTTATTTAGCCTAATGTTTTTAATATGTAATAGATTTTATTTTCTTAAAATATTGAAGACTCACATTTCTATTTATCAAGGCTGTTAATAATTTAAAAATTCAAATATAGAGCATATTTTAGGGAGTTACGAAAAATAAATATCTAAAGAATGCTAAATATTGATTAATTAGGAATAAAAACTTCATTAAATAAAACTGTGAATCCTTTTTATTGTTTATTGTATTTAATTTCATAATTTTTAATATGTATTGTTTAAATTTGATGTACATATGTTTTTTTTAATATACTTTCTTTAATTTCATGACCTTTTTATAACATTTACATAAATATATATGTATGTATGTAATAGCTACAGACACATACAAATCAATATACATATAATATACAGAAGATATAATAATATAATATTAATAATAAAATCTAAAAGTTTTTTTATTATTAATCTTAAAGTTTAACAAAAGGTACACAACATTGAACCATATATTTAGTTTGATTTTCTTTTATTTATCTTGAGACTTAAGGTGATGTATTTGTAAAAAGGGTGAAATTAAGAAGATTTTTTGGGAACGTCGAATTAAAAATGTAGTTGGAATTAAAACATTCCGATTATAATAATTTTTAGCATTGAGAAAAAATTTATTAAGAATAAGTTGCATTTTTATTATTATTATTATTTATATTCAGTAGTATTCAAGGCCTTGTTTGTATGGAAATTATCTCTCTTCCAACCGACATCCTATTGAATTTATAGGTAAGAATATCTCTCGCTTCGTAAGTGGGACCCATAATTACAGAAGCATTATGAACTAAGTTACATATATGTATGTGTATAAGCCATCGTAGCCATACTTGCAGATCGGTCTGCTTTTTGATGCTTTGGCTGTCGAAATACATAAAAACACAAGCAAGTTATCTGCTCCCCTTAACGCATATGAATTACTACGATTATCCTGTGCGTAGCTCCATTAATAAAAAACAAAAACTTTCCACACTTTCTTCTGTTATATTTAATAGAGTTTGGCATTTTTTTCTGAATAATTTTTTCAGAAAAAAATTTGTCTGCTGAAAAACTTTTTCCAAATTATACGGCAACACTGGTAATCATACAAGCAATGCGAGCAATTGAGAGGGTTATGTAGAAAAGTAAACGTATTGCGGTTATCATTTAATAGTATTGTACTTATTTGAATCGATCGTTTCTATGACCCTCGACTTACCTCCGATTGAATACTCTGCCAAAGAGGCTAGAATAGTTCTCTCATATCCAAAGGAGAGCAATCGATCATGGTGGCGGGATCCCCACGAAGACGAGTTCCGGGGGAAATATTTCTTTAAGTAGGATTTCTAATGAATGAAGGATTTCTAGTAAATCAAGTTGGATTATTAAAACCACATAAATACTGCACTATGTCAGGCTTTATTTAACGCTACTACTTCACTTTCGCCATAATGATCTCTTTTTCTAAGATATATAATAAAAAATCTCAGGGTTAGGTAATACTTAAATTCCTGTGTTACCAGGTTATCCCACGCTAAATTATAACAGCCATCAGTTGATCTATGTCGGTCTAAACTGTGGTCCTCGGATTCTGCTGCTTTGCGATCCTACTGGCGATCGCTAAATTAAGAAGTTTAGCATACGTTTCCATAATTAGTGCAGAAGCATTCATTTCGGAATCAGTTAAGTCCTATATAAACGTCATCTGTTTTTTAACCTACAGTTTTTTCCCAAAAATATTCTTAAGTGGCTTTGTACCTGTTAAAGTAAAGAGGGTCGATTTATTTACAAAGCAAACTCTGAAAGTATAAATTGAATTTTAATTTGAAATGTCTCTTCTAAATACCCCTCTTATTGGAATCTCTTTCTTTAAATAACATTACTATTGTGCTATTATTAACATAATATAAACATTTTAAAATAATTAAACATTGAGATCCTACAAACGTAGTGGTTTCCTAATATTGTAGAAGTTAAGTTATGGATTAAAAACAATATTTTTTAGCTAAAATTATTTAAATTTTTTATAGTAAATTTCCTTAGTTTGATTTTAGTTTAGTCTCATTTTCTTAAAAAACTATATAAATATTAATATGTAAATATTTTATTAAATATATTATTTAACAAAAGGTTTTCGCTACAACAACTTAGTTTTTTAAGGGAAATTAACAACATTTACACAGTAAAAGGATTAATTATAAATAGCTTTTGTGGCATGATTAATTCTTAATTTAAGCTTAGTTTTTTTTATACAATTTTTTTTAATTATTCAAAATATATATAAGTGATAATATATGTACGTACATATGTTTATCAATAATTAATTGAAAATAATAGTATTTCTAGGTTTGTATTGTTTAGTTTATCATAAAATAGAATGAAAGACTTTCTGGGTCTTATGCTAGTCATACACGTTGCGAATATTGGTGCAATTTGATTGTTAATCAAGTTGGGTAGCTTGCCCTCAAACAATACAACTTCCTGTACAACTTCAGTTTGCAAACAAGTCTTCTTGAATAAAGATGGCAAAGAAAACTTGCACAACATGCCTTTTGCTATACAGCAGTAATGGAAGGTTTAGTGATAAAGTACTTTTTTCAGTACTTTTTCATTTTCGATACACGATATTATAAGTAGTTTTTCAATCTGATACGTTAAATAATATAAAATTATATATATTTACAAAATCGGTTTAACGTTTCTATCTTAAATAAGTAAAAAATTAAAAAGGTTCCTGACAGTACAAGTTATCCCTTTGAATTTTTGAAATAGTACTTCTCCGATAAGAAAATAATTTTTAGGTTAAGTTCACTTCCATGTGGTCTGCAATGGAATTATCCTTTAAATAAAAATAGGATAAATTTAAGGTTTTCAAAGGGTAGATACACTAGTTTATTTTACGATAACTCCAGAACATTTGAGCCGATTTCGATAAACAAATCACTGACGGAGGTCGCATAAATTTACCATATAGTTATCCCTGCATTATTTTTTTAATTGACCAGTTTCGATGGTTTTCAGAAATTAGTGGCACACATTTAATTTTGTTTACATAAGTGGAAGTTATATGGTCTATCGTTCGCCATTTTGTTTATAGAAATCGAACCAGCTGTTCTCGAGTTTTGGTGAAATAAACTAGTGTAACCGCCCTATTAAGGGGGTTATATTAACCACGCCCATTAAAAAATCGTATGGGATAGAATAAAACTGAAAGCTGGTTCTTCTTAAGCCCTTCGTTTCTACTCTATTTTGATTTAAAGGAGATAAAAAATTATTGATTTCCGCCAGGGTGATTTAACATAATTTATTTTTTCCCAATACAAATATATGGAACGTATTTTCGTAACCCCTTGCCAAGTTTGGTTTGGAGACAAAACGATTTCGGCTATGCACCGGTTTCGGCTATGTGTCGGTTTCGGCTATGTGTTGGTTTCGGCTATGTGCCGGTTTGTCTTCAAACCAAACTTGACAAAGGATGATATAAATTCGTTCCAAATATCGAGACAAAATAAATTTTTTTGTCGATCAGTGTTATCAACGAAATTTCCCCTTAAATTTTTCATTTCAAATATTTCTTAAAATCTTTAACAGACCCATTCACACGAACATGTGCACATGCATCATTGGCTCAGCACAAAGTTCAATAGCCAACAAATAAGTGATTAAATTTTATTGCAACCAAAGTTTTAAATCGAGACGGCTCCCTGATACTAGACAGATATTTCTTGTATATGTACACGTTTTTTGCCTCCGCCCGTTTGTGTAGCCGATGTGGTACCGGCTTTTAATATGCCTCCACCACCACTTCCACTCCCACTAGCAGAGGCGGGCGTATTAGTTCCAATCTGCTGTTGCATGTTCTGAAATGATCGGGGTGGCGGTGGTGGCTCTGGTATATCATCGTCTTGCGTTATATTATCATTCATAGCCGCCGAGGCTTTGACCGCATTTTCTATATCTTTAAATGACATTTGATCGGAGGATTGCACCGAAGCAAAATCATACTGATTTAATTGTCCTGAAGAGCCAACAAATGAGCCACGTTTACTTAGCAAGCCAGACGATGAGGTAGTGGCAAAAGAAGGATCTATTACAAGTCCTGAAGCCATAGGCAAACTCTTGTATGTAGCTATTTCTAAGTTCTTAGCCACCATTAAATGTTCCGTTTGTGACTCTGTGCTTAAGGGCATCACATTACTTAGTGTATAGGTGGTGTCTAGTGGGACATGATGTTTGGTTTTCAGTAAATCCAAAGTACTAGTGGAACAAGCAGCCCAGTTAACGTCTACCATTTTTAAAGGTGGCAACTCTACCATGAGTTTGCCATCTTTAGTCTGCAAAGATTTTTCATCATAACAGTTGTATTCACCAAACAGCACCGTAGTTTTACCACTAACACCAGCCGTACTGCCATTAAACGACCCCGTCTCACTTCCCATGGCATTTAATTTTAGCATACTAGAGTTTTTACTAGTGTCGTTATCCTGCAATTCCTCTTTAGTTTTAGCATCTCTAGCACGCTTTTCTCGCTGATGATAAATGCCAGCGAATATTAAGATGTTAAGTATAAGCAGGAAACAACCCACAGCCACAGTTGCTACGAGGGCAGTTGTATAACTTTGAAATTGTTTACCACTTAAACGTCTTAAGACCTCTAGATTACCTATGAGGCCGGTTGAAGCGGTAGCCATTTCTTTTTCACGACTATTCAAAACCAAGGAGCGATTATCGCTGGGAGGTAGCGTAGTAATTTCGGCCACAAACATGGCACCGTCAACGCCACATTCTTTAAAAATAAAGTAAATTGTTATTTTTGGAAACTTTTTGGCCTTAAAAACCCTACCTGTTGTGCCACCTTGCTGCTTTAGTGTGGTATTTGTTTCTGCATCGGATGGTGGTGCAGTCGGTCTTCCTTTTGGCAGCAGCAAATTTTCATCATCATCGTCTGGCTTCGTTTGTATTTGGGCTCTAACAATTCCTGTCATAATAGAATAAATGTTATTGGTTTATTTTGCAATGGATTGTAAATTAAGTGGCTGTATATTTCTGGCTACCTTCGTACAAATTCAAATTGTTTAAATCGTCTTGGAATTGATGATGTCTCATGGACTGGTCATTCATGTTGGCGTGCCTGTGAAGTTGCGGTATTAGATTTAACCACATCGAAAGTTTATGTCCTCTATAATGGCTTTGGATTTCCGCTTTGTTGCCTTTTAGATAAGAGAAATGAATAAAATTGTTTAGAGTGTTAGATAAAAATTTATGGGGTGTTTGGACTTATATTTTTTTTGATATAATTTTCATTTGTTCATAATAAGAGTAAAACCCCTATTGAAAAAAATGATTTAGCGAGTCCTTTTTGACGTAGAATAATCAAATATAACCAAAAGATTATCTTCTGGCTCGTTAAGAGCCAATAGGATTTTCCTAACGAACACAGCTGCTTCTTATCCAAGACTTAAAAAAAATAAATTTAAATAAATAAGAGTCCCCTGTTACATCATAAGGAAATTTTGGTAAATTATTGAATTTTTGTTCTTAAAGTTTTTTTTTTTTTTTGTAAAATTTCATATTTCGATTTTTTGGTGAAAATTTAATTTTCTTAAAAATTTCACTCATTTGTGAAACATGTACGCACTTTTTGTTCAGATGTAAATGTTTTGCGAATTTTCGAATTATTGCCAAGTTTTTTTAATTTATGGAAAATATTTTATATATCGGTTTAATATTGGTTTTTGGCGAAGTTTCTTTGTAAATTTAGATTTTAGGTGAAATTCATGTAAACATTTTCTAATAAAAGTTAAGCCTTTTGTAAATTTTTTTTGCGATTTTCTGATCCTTTGTTAGCGAGTTTTTGAATTTTTAGGCGATTCCCAATGTAGACGGATTTAAACATTTTAATTAAAATTTTTTTTTGTGAATTATTGATTTGAAGTGAAATCTAAATTCTGACTACTTTTTGGCGAATTTTGATATATCGATTTTATGGCGACAAATCGGATTTTTGGATAAATTTTAATCAAATTTTGTAAAATTTTTTTAGTTTAATATTGATTTGTGGTGAAATATAAACAAGTCTGGAGTTGCAACCTCGTCAACAAGTGAAGAATACATTCAAACCGTGAAAATTTTTTTTGGAAAAGCGGTATTCGAATTACTATTAGGGAAGTTGCAGAGGATGTTGGCATATCAATCGGCTCAGGAGTTGGTGAATGACATCAACGATGATCCAGGTTTGCTCAAAAGGGTCATAACTGGTGACAAAACGTGGGTATATGGTTATGACGTCGAAACCGAGGCTCAATTATCCCAATGGGAGCGGCCAGATGAGCCAAGGCCGAAAAAATCACACCAGGTCCGATCAAATGTGTAGGTTTTGCTCACTGTTTTCTTCGATTACAATGGCGTGGTGCATCACGAGTTCTTGCCAACAGGTCGCCCGGTTAATAAGGAAGTTATGCAACGTTCGCGTGAAGCATTACGGCTCAAACGATTGGAATTGTGGAAAAAAAATCATGGATTCTGCATCACGATAATGCACCAACCACACTACAAAGCAATATCCTTATTATGCCTCAACCGCATTGTTCACCAGATTTGGATCCCAGCGAAGGAAAGCGTTTTGCCACCATTGATGAGATAAAGTCAGAATCGAAGAACGAGCTGATGGCCATACCGAAAAGCGCACTGCAGAAGTGCTTCGAGGATTGGATGAAGCGCTGGCAGTATATCTGAGGCGGATTACTTTGAAGGGGACAAAATGGATATTGACGAATAAATAAATACTTTTCAAAAAATTCAAACTTCACCTTTCTTTTGAACAAACGGAGTAGTTCTATGATTTTAATTTCTTATAAAATTTTTGTGACGTCGTACTTTGGCAAAATATAAAGTTTTTAACAAAATGTCGGTAACATATAAATTTTTTGTAGTGAAATTTAAAAATGTTATTAATTCCGGCTTGTGATATTTGGTTTTTTTTTTAATTTAAAATTTTTTGTATTATAATATTTTGGTGAATTTTCGTATTATTGGTGAGTTTTAAAATTTGCAAATTTTTTTATTATTTTTCTGTAAAATTTTGGTTTTTGCCGGAAATTAGGGTTTTTGTAGGCTTTGTCAAATTTTGTAGTCTTTTTAGTAAATTTTCAATTTCTAGGGAATCTGGGGCCCTCTAGTGGATAATTTTTACATGGATATTTGATAGCTAGTTCGATAAGAATCCATAATTTATGGGCAGGCCTTATTATAAGAGTGAAATAAAAAAAAAACGGAAAAGTTGTTTATCACCCATTTCTCGGAAATTTGTGTCAATATAATTTGCCGAATTCACTGTTCAAATGTCTAACATTCAGAAAGGGGATTTCAACTTCCGACTGGCGGAAATCATTAAATGAACTACTCTTCCTATAAGGATTTCACAATGAAGTGATTGAAGTATTGATTTAGCTTCGCCCTCTGGATGAATTGGGGGTGCTAACAAGAAGTAGTCCGTGAGAGTGTTGGTGTAAGTTCAGGAACAGCGATTTGTCGTTGCTGACAAATCTCTGTAGAGAATACAGTGATTAAAAGGGTCAACTGAGGCTGTAGCCTAATGTCATTGCACAGCTAAGAGAGTTTGTTTGTATTGAGCATTAATAGGCTTTCAAGGTGTAACATTATGTAAATTGTGAATCACCCCTAAATATGTTTCCTAGTTTTACAATAATTTGTCTTCAAACTTACCCAATTCCATGTACAATTGATTAACAACATCATAGGCATCCCAAAATGGTAGCTCATCGCTGTCCAGTTTATTCTTATTGCTGGTATTTAAAAAATAATTTATTTCATTGGAAGCACTGCCACTATGATCCTCATTACTACGGGAGTGACGTTTATAATAAGTGCGTTTGGTGCGACGTTGATTATAGAGCACAGCCAAGTTCAAAGCCTCCCTAGCGGCGGCAGTTGCAACGTCTGCTACAATGGCACTACTTTTTATTGGACCACTGGAGGTTGATGAAGTAGCATTCACAATGTTAAATGAAGATCTTTTGGTCTTTTCATGAGAATTATCGGCAGATCGACTAGATATGGATGATGAAGGTGAAGTAATTAAGGCCGACGGCGAAGGCAGGGGTGATGAAAGCGATGATTGATTGGGATTACTATAAAAATGTATAAGAGAGAGAGAGAGAGAAACAAGTTTGTTGTAAAAGTGTGGTTAGAAATTTAAAGCAAGTTAATATTAAAAATCTATTATGCGCAATTTTAAGCTGTTAAATTCAACTAATGTAAATTTAGTTAATTAACTTTCAAATTTGTCTCTCTAATACTTACCCCGTTTTGGCAAAATTTGCTAGATATCTTAACATTAAATGACTGATTTGTTTCTCCTGAGTTGTATAATTATGCGGAAATAGCGGTGACAGTGGCAAACCTAACCAAAATGGCACATCTTCCCCACGCACTGAGCCAGTTCTCTAAAATTACGATAAAAATAATATGACTTGTCTGTCTAATCCACTATCTAATTTTCTCTTACCTGTGGATACTCCTCCTCCACCGTACGATGTTTGAAATGCAAAAAGTAACCTCTGCCCCCTCTTAAACTATGCATATAGCCCAGTTTGATCAGCGATGATGCCGTATGGCCATCACTTAGAAATTGCAATGTGGCATCACGCGAACTCAAAGGACTGCGTATGGCCTTATCCCAATCGGTGTACTCGTTCTGTAGATATTTTAAATATGTCAGTGTTTGTTTACATGCAAAATTATAACTATTTACCTTTAATACTGCAAATATTTCATTTAGATGATAGTGAAAATTATTACGCACGTAAGTTCTTAAAATACGATCACGGCGTGTTTCATTGAAGCCAAATTCCAAATCTTGGGCACTCAAGTCTAAATGTGATTCCACTGATGTGAGGCAAAATATTAAATTACGTTTAGGAAAATTTGCATATTCAATTCCTGATGTACTGTTGGCAACAACAAAAAAATATATATAACGAATGTTAAACTGCATTTGAGATCTCTTCGGCCACTTACCTAACTATAGCTGAACCCAAAGGCAGTGATAATTTACCAATAGAATCTGTATTGGCTGATATGACAGTGCCATCGACAAAGGGCGCAAAACCCACCAGAAATCTAGTAAAGAAATATGATATGTTCAAACATATACATACATACATTTCCCACTACCATATAACTTACCTGGGGTGATCGATTTTAATGGCTAAAAGATCTGCCACTGTTTTTGTGCGTAGACATGGCGCTAAATCATAATACAACATATCTCCATGACAACCAGTTTGTTCCGCCACACGACGTTTAATAAAGAGGGGATTTTTTTGTATGGCCCATGGCGATAAAGCCGAACCACTTACCATAACCGTGTGTTGTACAAGATCTTTAATTTTGAAGTTTAAAACAAAAAATTTCATAGTTTCATATGCGAGTATTGAACAGAAGCCACACTTACCACTTGATACTGGTGACACCACTAATATATTGGCCAATGCTGCGCCAGTACCATGCCCCAATAGTGTTATTTGCTGAGGATCACCACCAAAAGCGGGCAAATTCTCTTTGAGCCAATGTAAACCAGCCACTAAATCCATTAGGCCAAAATTACCTTGTGCACTCTCTTTGCCACCGGTTTTAAGAAAACCTAATACGCCCAAGCGAAAATTTATAGTAACTACGATGACATTGCCTCTGGCAGCTAATACAGAGCCATCATATGGATTACCGGAATTCCATTCATACGATTCACCATGTATGAACAATATGGTTGAAAGTTTGGGCGTATTATGGGATTCACCGCTGTTGATGGTAAAACCTGGGAAGGAATTAAAATTCAAGGGTGAATTGGAATTTTTATTTATAAATATTTAGAAATTCTTTTCTTTAAAAGTAGGTAAGAAGGGCATATTTGTCAATTCCGTAGCTAAGTTGTTTGTTTATTTATTTATTTATTTTTTTTTTTTTGTACAAGACTTTTATTTCTAGTTTGGTTCTTGTAATTTGTTTGTATATTGTTACGAAGATAAGTGCGAACAAGTATTCTTGGCTGCAATATTTGAGTGGTATGAATACTTGTGTCACTCACTGTGCAGAAAGTTCCAGAATTGAAGTGTACGAATACTCTTAGCACCCACTGTACATGCTGCACTACGTTGTATGAACAACAATTACCTCACCAATAAGTTCATACAAGTTAGCAGGAACAAAAACAACGATATAACATCAACACGTAAAGACCAATTCCAGGAATTCAATAGTCCGGTTAAAAAAAAACGCAAAGAAACAACCACCATAAGACAGTCGTTACAAAAAAACATGATAATATAAAAACACCAGAGAAGATGATTATAGCTAAATAAGTATGTACTGCACTCTGTCGTATTCGACTAGTTTCTGGAAACTAGACGACTACTATAAAATAATTTGGGAGGTCAAGCTAAAGAGTTAGGATCGAGTGAAACGTTAAAGTGCAAACATCGTGATAAGAAGTAACCGTTGTGTTGAACTTAAGTGTTAAATAAAATTAAAAAAGTAAAAGTAAAGTAAAGTAAAAGTGTGTAAAATTCTGCCGGGTATTATTTAAAAGAAACTTTATAATTAAAGAACCTCCGAAAAAATAAATACGTTTAAAAAGGCTAAACGTAACAATATTTTATATATTCTCCGAATTAGAGAGATTGTTGGTCTAATATAAATATTAATATGATCTTTGGATTCGTTTGACACTTTTAATTTTGCAGAACATTTGATGAATGTTGAATTTTTAAGTAAAATTTAAAATTTGGATTTCATTTTTTGTGAAATTTGTTTTTTGAGTGGATTTTTGGCGAAATATAGTTTATTTGCGGTTTTTTGGCAAAGTTTCGAATTTTGGTGAAATTTAGAACTTTTTGTGATTTTTATATTATTTGGCGAATTTTATTCGATACTATATTAAGGCAAAGGCTCCCTTAAACTTATTTTTATAAATCAGCCGGTGTGAAAATGTCACTCCAGGTTTACATTTTTTTTATAGGCAAAGCTTTGAAATTACTACCGAAATGAGGAGCTGACGAACTGGACTAAAGTTGGAGTGAACGCTGTTATGCCACTTTTCGTTGGTGATAATCATCCCCTGTTCAGTTTTCCTGCGCCAGTAATTTAATGCATTTCAATGTTAAAATTAAATAAAAAACAATCTGTGTCTCCAGTATAAACGGAATTATTTTTTATTTACAAAGTCCACCAGGTAGCCGACTAATTACGGATTTATTGGCAGAGAGCTACGACTTAAAAAATATGCGAAGCAAAAGTCTAGCGTGTTGTATCGACCGATATTGGTCGTTAATTCAAGTCGCCTCTGCGAGAGACAAGCATTCCCTTAATGCAAAATATCCATTGTGGTGTTTGCTGCGTGATGCGTTCTGCTGGAATCACTTGCAGTCCATGTCCATGTCATGCAATCCGGACCAGAGCAATGGGTTATCATAACTCAAAAGGGCCGGTTTTAAAAAGATCACTGTGTCTACTTTATATGGGACGTAACACGTGTAACGTTTATCCTAATGAGCGATTTCGAATAACAAACAATACGGCCCACAGTGGGATGGCCTCATACATGCTTTTGCAAAAACTTAAAAAAGTGGTCCTAGAAAGTTGAAGGTTAACACCGAGCTAAATGTACTATATATGTATTGACTAAATTAAAAAAAAAAATACTTTCAGAAAATACGGCCACGCCCACCGTTCATGCAACCCAAATCGATTTTCATCAAAATTCGCCATGCCAACCATCCAAGAAACCCATACGGAATATAGATTAGATATTTTTTTTTTCGTTTGTTCAATATTTGACAAAACCTTTATTTTTTATCTATTATTTCCTTTGACTACGTTGTCATATTCCGAATCCTGTTTGGGACTAGGGTTCCCCCTTTATTGTATTTGTATTTCAACTGTAGCTAGAGAGCTGAAATTCGGTATATAGATAGGCCTTGAGAATGAGAAAAATAGGCGATTTTCATCTAGGAGACTAGCTGAAATCGATATAACCTAACCGTCTGTAAGCTTTAAGTTAAAAGAGGTTTCATACATAAATTATTAAACAAAAATAATAGATTTCGGCATATCTTCTTAAATGTTTATAATATCCTCATATTTTTTTAATTTATGGAGAGATGCTATATTTTTCCAAAATATAAAGTCAAATGATCAAGAAAGTTATACATATATGGACCATTATATTGCGTGAAAATATTAGTCATTTCTTGCTTCACTTTAATTTTTCAAACATAAAATACAATTTTTCTAAACAACCATAAATTAACATTTTATATCTACATATTTCTTTACAAGACTGCATCATTAGATTTTTGAAATAGTGTTGAGGAAATATAGCGGTTTTGCCGCTACATACATGTGGGACAAGCACCAAAGGGATGTACGACACGTAGTGGCAACACTTACTGATCATACAACGCTGTGACCTTAAACTGACGAAGGACAACGAAAAAAATTAACGAAACGAACGAGTTGGACGCACAATAGATAAGACGAGAGAAGACAGAGTTAGTTGTAGACTCGATGCCCAACATCAAACATTAATTTGAAATAACTTGAATTTAAGCAATAAATAATTCATTAAAATTATAAATAAAATGTGTTTTAATTGAAGTAAAACCTACATACATATAATTGTCCTTTTAAAAATTACTCTATAACACTCTTATATAGCAAGTTTTATGCACCGCAATTAAAAATTCTCGTTATGTAACACAAATTATTATGTTAAATAAAACATTTCTATTCATTTAATTTCGGCAGTTAAAATTAACAGCATTTAAACGGTGTGTTTAGCTTAATGAACTAAATTCATATTTTGATGTTCTCTCAACCAGAAAATCATCATTTCCACAATGCTTGCAGTAATTTTTGAAATAGCCAACTGCAATGCACTACGGAATTGAAGATTTCCTGATTATGTCAATTTGAAACTCTTGAATGTATGTAACCACTTTAACTAATTCATAAATATACATATGTTTGTGTCAGCATATGCACTTACGTCTATGTCTACGATTTTCATAGGGCACATAAATATTCAAGTATAAACAATCCTCCGATTGATTGCTTAACAGTGGCAGCAGACGTCTTAATTGGGCCAAACGAGCTCTTGGTACTTCCAGCAGCGCTTCGGGACCATTTGGTGGTATGGGCACATTTTGCGGACAAACAGGTGAAAAACGGTCTGCATTGCGTACATTTTTCCATGTTGAAGGTGTAATAGGTGGCATAAATCTATAAAAAAATTTCAATAATAATAAGTTTTAATTAAATAGAATATTTGTTTTTAGTTTTGTATGAACTTATTTTATATAGTTTTATAAATTTAACTTATATACATAAAATTGAAATCCCAGCCACTGCCAATCAATAACATTCATTTTTCTGATATGAACTAGATTCCGTTCAAACTAATAAAATAATTAATGAAACAGCTATAGTAGCTTCAACTAATACGTATACATAACACCTGAGGTGCGACCACACTGTTCTAAAAATAAATATAACGCGTAATTGTAGAGTTTTTAAACGCGACAGCTTTTCAATATCCTCAATTTCACTAGTCAATTCCTTTCCATAGAAAGTAGGACAAGTATTCAAAAAATATTTTTTTAAAGATTTTTATTTTACTGAATCTTTCGAAAAGAAAATTAGGTAGGAAGTCGTATTTTTCTTTGCGTGTATAGTTGATTCGCCTTTCTTCAATGTCATTATTAGTCTGGCAGATTAGTTTTTAATAAAGTTAAATCTATATACATATATAAAAGTGAAACTCTGTCTGTGTGTGTGTGTGTATCTGTGTGCTATAGACTCCGAAACCGTAAAGCCGATCGGACTCAAACTTTGGCAAGTTGTTATACATATTTCAGGGAGTGTTTAATTTTTTAAAAAAGTGGACGGGGCTACGCCCATCTACATATACATAAAATTGAAATACGCCCGTACAAAATAAATTTAAATTTTTCAGCTACTTGCAGTGGACCGATTTTTCTGAAACTTTGCACACATATTGAGCTCATTAAGGGGCGTAGCAACGCGCTTGGCTTGGCTAGTAAGAAATAAAAATTAACACCGTAAGACATTCGTATATACGAAGAGCGTATCTGTCTTTTATTAACAAAAGTTTAGTCTCTAGGTATAACTCTCTAGTTTGGTACTAATTTAAACTATCTTTGACATACTTCTCAAATATGCCTAAAATAAAGAAAATTTTAAACTTAAATTAGAGATCCGGGCAGACATTGTTCTGCCACAGAGCGCCTTTTATGTAGACGTCATTTTATATAGACTGATGTATTTTCATACTATGAGGTTGCCTAAAAAAGGATTACCCAGCCATCTTGGGGCAACCGCCATATCGGATTTAGAATGATGTCAAATAATTTTCCAAAATTTTCTCAAGAAACCCTGTCATTTGATACTCATATCATTACGTTGTATAGAAACTAATTGCTCAGCCATCTTAGGCCAACCGTCATATCGGATTTAGAAAAATGTCAATTAAATTTCCGAGTTTTGAATTTTACTCAATAAACTATTTTATATGATATCCATATCATGGAGCGGCATTGAAACATATAGGGTGGTCCAACCAAAACGCACGATGTTTATTGTAAATAAAATAAAAAGTTTTCAGATAATTATCTTAATATTTTTTATTATAATAAAAGGATCTAAGACAATTCTGTATGAATCAAATATCGGTGGGCGGGCATGCACAGGTGTTTACACATTTCGTACAGACCCGGTTTGCTGAAATTTGTGCACGGTTCTCCCGATTGTGGACACATTTGGTCGATTATGCTTACCAAGAAAATTACGAAGTGCACGAAATGCATTTTGATGTGAACGCCCATTTTCGTAAAAGGCTTTAACAATCTTAACGCGCTGCTGAATTGTTAAGCTGTGACTCACAATTAACATCGTACATTATGGTTGGACCACCTTAACATCGTGATTGCGCCACCTACCGGGACCTTAACTATTTATAGACTCACTTTAAATCACACACAATATTTATTAAAAAATCGATCCAGCCGTTGAGTAAATTAATTTCAATTCATTAGAAGTGTAAACAAATTTCTCTTTACATTGGCGGTATTCAATGTTTGGTGCAAATGGTCTTGCAATATATCGTAGATTTTTTATGAGGGATCTACAACAGAAATATTTTTATATTGTTGTTACATTTCATAAAAAAGCTACGGTATTTTGCAATTGCACTTCTGGAAGACTATTTGCACCAAACACTGAATACTGCCATTGTTTACTTTATGCGTTTGTAATTTTGCAACATTGCAAATCTCATTATTTCTATCTTGTAATAAATCCAAAATTTAAATCAAGTAGTTGAAAGCTAACAATTCTCTAAATTAAAGAAAAATTGAGTTTTATAAAGGATATGGGCTGCTAACAAAAAGTAAAGTAAAACCAATTCAATTGTATGTAACGAGATCTTAAAAATATTTAATCATCATTCAATACATCTATCAATGTTCCCATAACTTCATCGAACTGATTATATACTTATTAATTTGACCAGTTAAGGTAGAAAGTGGGAAGAAACATTTAAGTTTGACAGTGATAGATTAGCCTAAACATGAATACAAATCCTTGAAATTTAGCCTTAACAAGGAACAAGAAAAATGAATTAAATATATTAAATCGATTTTTATCTTATTTAAGAAATCATTAGTTTATTACTTTCGTTGTATTGTGTTCCTTTTATAATACTTGTATATACAGAGAATATTGCTACACCATACAAAAACTACAAAAAACAGCATCACAAATATCCTCCGGCCCAATAACAATGATATAAAATGCATTAAGATTTTAAATATTAAGATAAAATTATTGCCAAAAACTAGCAAACTTTAGGAAAAAATAAAAACGAAATTATAACAATCAGAATGAATATGTAACATAAACAACAACAACACGATGTTTCATAACAATTGTATTAAAAATAAAAGCTGAATATAAAATGTAACTATTGCATTAAAAGGAAACACTTAGAATAGAAAACAAGTAAGAGAGCTATATTCGGCTGTGCCGAATCTTATATACCCTTCATACAAAATTATGAACTCACTCTTGGTTGCAAACAACCCTGGCAAAACTTGCAAATGTAGCAAGTCTAGCAAATATGCTACATTTTCCTAAAGCACAACAACAAAATATATGAAACTAAAATTTGCTACACTTGATCAATTATGTTATGGCAAAAATCATTGCAGATTGGTAATTTGCAATGCTAAAGCAGCTGTGTATTTCATTTTATTTTTAAAATCAAAGCAACTAGACACCTGCGCTAACAAATTTTCACGGCGATAGAGCCGTCTCAACAACTGCCTGTGAAGGCTTAAAATTGAAGCTAAGATTGTTAAAAATTCTTTGCTAAAATAGTAAAAATTAATATATCAAACAAAACTCCATTAATTGATAACAGTTTTTAGAAAATTTTAGAGGTGGCGTTTATATACTGGCTGCGGCTTAGCTTATTGCATGTGGCAAAGTTACTTAATGCAACTCTGTAACCAAATAAATAATAAATTGAAAAATGAGTGGTGAAGAAATTAAAGAGAAAATAAAAAACTAAAACCGATGGACGGATGTTGAAATTAAAAAAAAAAACATTAGAGTATTTACTAGACAATCAAGAATAAGAGGTTTGTTGTTCATTTCCTGTATTATCTGAAAAATCAGCTGTTGTAATAAACTTGCTACGCGCTTAAAAAGATACTCACGCTTTGTGGCAGGAAATCATGCTAATTGTGCAAAAATTGCAGATAGGGCAACGAAGTGTTATTTCCGCTAATATTTCATAAAACTTGGAGTTTTCGGTGCAATTTCAGCCTATGGGTAAATTTTGTCGTTAAATTTTAAAATATCGTGAAGTTTGTTTTTTGTTCCTTGTTTATGAAAAGTGGAATTTGAAATTAAGTTTTCAAATTTTAAAGTGTCGTGAATTTTAGTTTTCGTGACTTTTTTGGAATTATTTCGTTGTATTCTAATTTTTCGATTTTGTGGTGATTTTCTTTTTTGGTGCAATTTTGGTTTTTTTCAACATTCCTTTTTTTTTTTTTTGGTTTTAATTTAGTTATTTTGATAATTTAAACACTTTTAGACTATAGTTTGGTTCTGTTAAGTTAAGCAATTAAATTATTTTATTTCAGTTTTTATATTAATGGTATATTTTTGAATTTTGGATTTTTTTTTTAATTTCTGTCTAGTTTATAACTTTTGGACTATAATTTGAATTTGTGTCGTATGCTTTGAATTTTGGTGCATTTCCAGATCATGGTAAAATGTTGTTTTTTGTTGTTTTCAGATTAGTTTATATTTTTGGTAAAATTTAGAATTTTTTTTGATACATACATTTTTGGAGACGTTGTCAAATTTTTACTGAGATGAAAATTGATTTTTTTTAATTTTGTATAATACTAATTTTTATATATTTTTAGTATTTTGGTGAAATTAAAATTTTGGTGAAATTTAAATTTTTGTGCTTAAATTTTGTAAAAACATCTTTGTTTGTTTGTATATGTTTGTTATACATCGTTTGTTAAAATTTTGATTTTTTTTTCATAAAATATCGTTTTTTTTTTTGTTATTTTTCGGGTTTAAGACAAAATTGCGAAATTATAGTGAAATTTAAATTTTTTTTGGTGAATATTAAAAACTTGGTGAATTTAGTTTCATTTTTTGTTCAATTTCGGTTTGTTAGTACGAAAATTAATATAGCAGAAATTGCAAACATATAGCCGTTTCATTTTTGTAAAAGGTATAAAAACACAATCAACTTGAAGAATATATTAAAAAAGGCTGTGGTGTATCTGATTCTGCAGCAGGGTCAAGTAATCGAAACTTTAAAAAATAATATTTATTCCCATTATATAAACATCTTCCAAGGAAATTCTTTTGAAATACTAAACGAAATCTTAATATTTGTATAATTTTAAGGGCCTTGCTACGTGCAGGTAGTCTAAAACAAGTGACCCTATTGAAAGCTGGAATAACTTTTACAAATGGCGGTGAATGTCGGTTCATTTTTGGCATATGTAAAGTAAACATAACAAGAATTTGTGTGAGGGAACTACCTAAGAGCGCCAATTTTGGGAGAGAGTAAATTTCGTTGTAGCTTTCCAACGCCCATTGCCCGCACGTACAGCGTTTAGCTACCCAACTTGAAGAGACTGAATCAGCAGGAGATTCATTGTTACTTAACCTACATTATTACTAACCCTACAAAGTGCGATGCAACCGGCCACATTAACATGTCAAAATACACGACTTATTGTTGAAATGAATGTTTATTAGCGCAAACTGCGCCCATTGCGTCCTCTTGCATGTTTGGCGAACAAGCTCGAGATCCTAGGTTCGAAAATGCCTGTGTGGCGTAGATCAAAGTAGGCTTTCGATGCCTCCTCATGCACAAGAACTCGGAGTTAGGCCGTTACTCATCCGTAATTTTTAACTAAAATAAATTCTAAGCTAATATATGGGAAATTGCTCAAAATATAATTTGTATGTGAACGGAAAGCCAGTTCAATCGGAAATTCGTCGATAACTTCCTAAAAATAGCATCGTTTGCACGTCGGCTCTCGATAGCGTTAAACTCGATAATTTCTGTTGATAATTTGAGTTGTTTTTGAGGTTTCTTGAAAAACATTCGATAAATTTAAAAAGTCTATCTAAATGGGTCCCCTCGGCAATTTTAAAGCAATGGAATAATATATTGCTCTCTGAAATTCTAAAATATACATTGTTAAGACTCTACACTCAATAATTTGCACTATTTAATGTGCTGTGTTGGAAACAAAATCATATAATTATTATTATTTCTCTACACATAGGAATGTCACCTAAGCTTGCAGACGTTTTAGAATTTTAAGTTTGGATGGAATTGTTTTTCTCTGGTCCTTTGAATTTCAAATTATTAAGAGTCGACTGTATATTGTGAATCTTACTTGTCGACCGAAAATTTTGTTTAATGTTGGGCAGATATCTCAGCAGACCGGCTTTTTTATGGGTCCCTTTACGACCTCCTTCTTTCCTCGAGTTGGTTTGTGCAATCGATTTGTAATTTAGGACTATCTCACTTTCACTAAATATCGTACTAATACTAGCCTTCACTCTTGCTGTAGTGATTTCAAACTGTCGATTGCTACCTGTCTGCCTTCTTCCTCTTCACGGTGTCTCTTGTATTTACATTTAACAAGCGGCTGGTCGTAGTTCTAAGCCAGCCAGTGCTGGACATTCACTTACAATGTGCGCTACCGTCTCAGCCTCATCCTCAGGAGAATCTTTGGATACTGACCCATCCATACCTTGCAAGGTTTGCTTGTCAGTCTCTTCAGAATTCCTCTATTGGCTAATAAACATCGGCGTTCCTACAGAGATTAACCTCTATACCTATTGCGAGAATTTATTGTCCATCCCTATCTGAATTTGACGTCACCCGTCCACCCCTCCCGAGGCATTATTGTCCATCTCTTCCAAGTTCTTTCCCTGGTAATTAAAACTGTAGTACCTTCAGAGAATTAATATAATTCCCTTGAGTAATGGGGAAAGAGATGTTCAGACACACAGAGCTGCAATATACCCGTGTAAGTCTGTATTAAAACTGGAGATCGACAGGTATCAAGAGTTCGCAGACTAGAAACTAAGCAGCCTCTTGTCTACGAATTTCTGGCGTATGCTATTTGATCGTGGATTAGGGGGTTTTTGTAAGGGATTGTTAACCTCTCTCCGCTCGACTTATTTAGCCAGGCTCTTAGCAGAAACAGGAACCCGTTACCGGACGCCACAACGAGGAGGTATAAGTCATAACATCTGACAGTGCACTCAGTTACGGCAAGCCATTCCTTTATGCCTGCCAGCTGACGGTAGACCTAAAAATGTTTGTCATAGTATTTCTTACCATATAAAGGAACATATTTGTTATCCTTATGAACTTTTCAGATTTTCCAAAACCTTTTTTGACAGATGGAATTTAATGTTACTATTTAGAATCTTTCGCAAAAATCAAAAAATTTACGACTTTGTTTTTACAAAACAACCTGCTTGAAATTTCTACCTTCTTCAGTTTTGCGAAAGATTCATGTACTAAAATACTCCACTGTATTTTGTTAGCAATTCGGAGCGGATCAAAGTCATTAAAAGGAATTTAAAGAATGTATTTCATGACCTTGACTTTTTTGCGCCAATTCAATTTAAGGTGAACGAAATGAGATATGTGTTGAAAGAAAATCCCTCCACACACTACATAATTCTATAGCGCCAGCTACACATTCAACGACAAGGATGCACTATAGAGAACCTCTATAGATAAGATACAAAGGAAGTTAAAAGCAAAAGAGGATGTAGAAGAGAACGAAATTAAAGAAAACAAAATGCTATAAAATGCAGAAATAATTACCTTAAACTTCCGACAGGTGGCGATGCATAAGGTATGCCCAGATAAGCTTCCACTAATGATGGCGATGAACGTACAACAATGCCACGCACCAGACCATATTTCGTTTTAACCGTGTTTGCGCTCAATTTTACACCACTGCCATGAAAAGCTTCCGATGTGTGCCACAATGATGACAACAGAATCAGTAAAATGAAGGTGCGTGCAAATACCAACAATGATGGCAGTTTTAAGTGTTGTATAGTTGAGTTGGAATCATATTGCTTCTGCTGCTGAGTTTGTTGTATTAGTCGATTGTGCTGATAATGATGACAGTGATGATGTTGATGATAATCGAAATATGGCAGCCATGGCTGCAGTAATTTCAAATTCTCTAGAGATTTACAGTATGATGAAGATGTTGTTAACGCTGTTGTCAAACAACAAGATGATGAAAAAATTGCTGTTGTGTGTCTATTTTGTCTTTTCAAAATATTTTGTTGGTTGCCCTCATAGTCGGCTGCCTGTTTTGTCGGTTCTTTCAATTTTCCATGACATGCTGATTTCATTTTGCCATAGTTATAGTATATTGAAGTTGTTATAAGGCTTGTTGTTTCTGCTGTTGTTATTTTAAGTCGTCGTGTTAACACATGCACTGTTGCATCTTTAAGATATTTGAAAATTTCTACTAACACGACCGGAAATCCGCAACAACAAAAACAGAGCAAAATGGAATATAGAATATTCTGGCATTTCTTTAGACAATTTGGTTGTTTACTTTCTACTCGATAGGAATTATTGTTGTCGTCTAAGTGAAATTGTGTGGCATTATTTGTATTATATGCCAATTTCATTTCTACTCGTTTACTATTGAAATTCAGTGAAGTTTGCCTTCGCAGCATATTATTGTTGCAAAATTTGTTAGCAAATTTTAGCTGCTCATCTAGAGGTTTAGAAAAATTTGTATTCTCTTCATGTTGTGTAGAAGTGGCAGTTTGCTCTTTACTTTCCTGTTCTTTGAAATTTCGATTAAGTTGGCCACACTTTTTTCGAAGAAATAGAATTTCGCTAAAATTTTTCTGATGGGACTGAAAAGCAGCGCTATTTATGTTCAAATGGTCATGTTTATTTTGTATATGGCATATATTTTTACGCTCATGGACTTCTAGAGTTTTTTCTATATTGTCCTTGAGTGAAACTCTGCTGTGTATAAGTTTGTTACACTTTATCTTTGAATATTCATCTTGTAAATTAAGCAGAGCTGTATGTTTCCAAAGAATTGTTAACACAAGTCTTATTTGAAATACTTTGTTGACATTAATTTCCAATTGATCCATGTGTTGGTTAAGTTGGCCACAGTTTTCGCGAGATTTTGCTGAAAGTTTCCGTATATGATATTTTCGCTGGCCATATTTTAATTTCTCAGTTTGTTGTAATTTTGGCGGCAAACAAACTTCTGTTTGAATGGCTATTTTAATATAGTATGCAACTCTGTTACATTTTAGTTGGCCATACGATTGAGAAGAATTAATAATAAGATCCCTCAGTATAAAATTTATTTTCTTATTTGGGTAGTAATCATATTTCTTATAATATTCCCCATACTCTCGGTATTTTGATCCAAGACCAACTTCGTTTGCAGCGTTGTTTACGTTGCTGTAGTCTAATGCAACTATGTGTTTGTTATGCTGGCAACACTTCTGCAGGAAATGTGTAAGAAATTGTTGTATTTGGAATTTTTTCAGTATCGTTAAACGGTTATTCTCTTCTTTCAAACATTTCAGAATTTCTGGTGATTTTGGCTGTAAAAGATTTTTAGTTTGATCTTCTTCAGCATTGCTGTATTTCAGAAGATCTTTTAATTGGAATTTTGTTTTATTTATCGCTATAATTCTTACAATATGGTTGCTTTTGTAACCCCTTGTCTGATCTTCATTCTTAATAAAGTGCTCTAATGCAACACTGTATTTGTTAAGTGGCCCGCTCTCTATAAGAGAAGTGCAAGAATTTAGTTCATCATTTACTTTTACGAATTCTTTTATTTGTACATTTCTTTGGCAATAGTTTTGATTTAATAAATTATGTCTGTGTAAAGAGATTCGATGAGCTTGTGGTCTCTTTAGATCGGAACGTTTGTGCTCTTTTATATTACAGCACTCTTTAGTACAAGGTTGGCAATGCTTGCACGCTTTAATCTCTTTCAAATCTTTTCCATTTTCTTTCTCTTTTAAGCTTAATAAAGCGTTTAGATTTTCTTGAATCATTTCATTTAGTTGGCAATTCTCGGCATTTAATTTACTTTCTTTACTAAGCTGCATCGCTTTTAAATATCCATAATTGCATTTACTAACTTTAGTTTGTATTGAAAGTGATAGTTGTTGGGCTATTTTGGCATGATTTTCAGGAATTTGTTGTAATCTCTTTAATGATATCAGTCTTTTAGGGCAAATTCCTGCAAGAGTTCTTATTTTATTATTTATTATTGTTAATTTAACATATTTTGTTAGATTTCTTTGGCTACGGTAGTGGAATTTTTCTAAGAAGTTGTTTACGTTTTGAAATTTAATGCAAATCGTGTTGAAAGATTGAGTTCTCTTCTGCAACTTGTGTTGTTGTGGTGTTAAGTTAATAATAGAATACGAAGAATTATTATAACTATAATTAGTTGTTGTTTTAGTTGTGAGTAAATTTATTATAGCTTTATTTATGCGACTAATCGATAGAACTAAATTTAAATATAAATTAATGAAAAATTTTAGGTGACTTTGTTTTCTTTTGTATTGCGAAATTTTGATTTTCGCTTTATTGTTTTGCATTTTCGCAAGCTTTGCTGGCCTCTCTTTATAAGAGTTAATTCCTCCAACGTCCTGCTCTTTAACGGTGCTAATGTTTTGAGTGCATGAATTTCCGGTGCCGGTTGTTGTGCTAACTTTAGCTGGAGTTTTTGTTTCTGTTGCCATTTCCATTTGTTTCTTTTCATTTTCACTGCTGTCGTTGGGGTTTTTAATCGTCTCCTTGTTGTTAGTTTGATAAACATTTCGTTGTCGTAATGTATTGATGGCAAATATTATACAATTGGTAATGCACTTTTTTTTTAGTTGTTGTACTTGTTTAAAATTGTTGGGTTTTCGAGTTGTATTATTATTATTGTTGTTGTTACTTTAGGCTTTGTTTTTTGGTATTATTGTTCAAAGTAACTTTTGTTGAAATAATTTTTATATATTCTTTTATTTTATTTATTTATTGTTGCTTAAATTTGTTTTCTAAGTTGTTGAGGCTGGAGGTAGTAGAGCTTTTTTTTTTTTTTTAGTTGATCTTATTTACTGCAAAGGTTTTGTTTTTAGGTCACACAGTAGGCAAATAAGGAATTGTTTTTATCTGAAAAGAAGCAAAACCAAAACAATTTCTTTAAGTCACTGATATAGTACTTATAAAACAATATAGAGAAAAATTAGTTACATTGTCAATTTGTTAACTACTTTATTCAAGTAGAAACGAAGTGGATAAAATCAATTGGTTTCATTTGTATATTTCTCCTTCATATAGTTTATAATCCTATTAAGTTCAATCAAAGTTCGAAAATTACGTTTGTAAGCTTTGGTGTTTAACCCTAAGCTTTTCAGCCTCAAATATACAAGCGTTAATGTCAGCGGGAAACTGCCAACTCATTGGAAATTCTATTTATAATTTAATTGTTCCTATTTAAAGACTTCAATTGTTTAAGTGGGTTCATTTACTAATTTGACTTCGATGAACAGTTTATGTGAGCAAATTGAAGTAAAACTAATGGAATAATAAATTTTATAGAGCTGATGGGCAGGCAGTGCGACTATATCAGCTAAATTAAGCAATTTTACATTTTAGTTAAATATTTTGCATTTTTATTGGACATCTAAAATTTGTTATCTAAAAGCGTCAATAATCCTAAATAGTTTTTTATAAAAATATTTAATTGCACATATGTATGTAGAAGGTGTTGGGCGGGAGCAACTGAAAGTTGTTTCTTTTATAATTTTGGGTGCTGATTTCAAAACTCCATCCTCTTAAATTGGTTGCGGTACCCACGACGTACCGTTATTATATATAAAAATATAACTTGAGAACGGTTTGTTTAATTCTTTTCAATCTTTTTAGAGATATCAACAAATTTTAGATTTTTTAAAAGTTATAAAAAATAGTAAGAGGCATATTTTATTTAAATCGATGAACAACTCAACATGAACGGATATAACGTTCAACGACAAGTGCAATTGATACAATTGTTTTATAAAAATGAGTATGGAAACTGGCTCTGATTTTCATTAGAAAAAAACTATCTTCAGCGATGAGAACCATTTCTGGCCGAATATTTATGTCAACAACCAAGTTGTCGAATACGAGAACCAAGAACGACCAATTCATTTCGAAAAAGTCACTGTTTGGTGTGGGCTTGGAGCTGGTGGTGTCATCGGTTCATATTTATTTGGGAACGACTTTGGCCAGGCTATCAAGATGATTATCAACTTGTTTTGGCCTGAATTGGATGATGTAAACACCAACGACATGTGGTTTCAATAGGACGGCCGCAGAGCTCTTGCCACATCGGAGTTCTTGCACGAGCGATTTGAGCGCATGGTCATCTAACGCAGTGATGATGTGAACTGGCCACCGAAATCATGCGATTTGATCCCGTTATACTTTTTTCTGGGATTTTCTTAAGTCGCGAATAAGCCACAGCGGCTAACATAACACATGCCATCTGTTAAATTCAGCCTGGTTTATGCGCCAGAGTCATGTAAAATTGCACATTTTGGATGCTTGCCACGCAGTGAATCTGCGGCGGACATTTGCATGCTGAAATATTCCATACATAATGGCGTCGATAGGCCTTAAAAACGAATACAATATTTCAATGATATCTCACACACATTTTACGACAGGGGGTTTGATGTAACTTTTTGGAACGAAATTCTGTCGCCACTTGTTAAGTTTGGTTGGGAGACAAACCGGTTTCGCCTGTATGAAATCTTTAGTGTGATTATTCGTTCTGAGAAAATGAAAAATGTAACTAAAGATAGCACATAGCCGAAACCGGTTTGCCTCCAAACCAAACTTGACAAGGGATTACGGAAATTCGTTTCAAAAAGTTATACCCTTTATATGTTTCACTGGACAATTTGTGGCCGTATCTTTGTGTTAATGCAGTAAATTTTGTATTATTGAGGTAAAATAGTGATTTCGAATCTCAAATTTGACTCTCGAATGTTTGGTGGCCAAACAAGATTCAACTCAGCCTGTAACTCAAAGTTATTTATCATAGGCAACGCCATTCTAACGCTGAAGGCATTTATAAGAGGATCCTAATGTTGGCTCAAAATCATCGCAAGAGATTGGGTGCATTTTAGATTGATTAATCGAAATTTACATATAAAGGACAAAGCCACCCCAAAGTGATTTTAACTATAAAATCTTACTGTTTAGAACGGATTTGAAGCCGGATTTCTTTAAAAACAACGGTGGGGAAGCCATCACCTATATCAATAATATAAACGAAGACAACTTTTACTCCTTCATATTCCGCTCCTTGCCACACAGCGAAGTGATCAAATTCAGGAGGATTTAGACAGAATCGTGATTTTCAAGGCCTCCTCTTGGTTTTTACCCTAGAGGGAAGCTACGCGGATTTTTGAATGATGCCATGTTCCGTACATATGGATATACAGCCTTTCATATAAAAAAAGATTTCCTAATCATCTAGAAGTTCCCGTTCATTTCCGATATTCTGAAATATTTATCAAATTTTCGTCGAATTACAAAAGTAGTGGAAAACAATTTATCGTTTAAATTTCAAAATATCTAAAAGCTCTCAAAAACTATTACAAATTTACATTATTAATTGGTTGTTTATATTAGATATAATGTTCGCTGAGGTATTATCAGAAATTGTTTGTTTTTGATATGACGAAATTATAACGCGATTTCGGATTTAGGTACACTCCTAATGTGCATCCACTTTATTGATTACTTGGTGAGTTGTCATAAGAAAGCAGTAGAAACTTATTTTAGCTTCCGTGCAAAAGCCCATCCTTGATGAATACTAAGAAGTTATTTTTAGCCCGAAATTAAATTAAATTAATTAAAATGGGAATTAAATTCTCCATGACGCAAAGGCATGTGCATAACCATACTTTAGTTACGATAAACAAGGTTTTGGTTACATTTGATCCTTAATTTATTATCATCCATAAAATGTGCTACATGTTAGATTCAGCAATATATTCATTACTAAAATTCCACTGCTAAACACAACCAAAATCTTTTAGCCAATCAAAAATAATATTTCTAACCATAAAATATTAATTATAAACGTAATATGTAAACTTCATTCGATTTTAATTAAAGTATGACAAAAAAACTATTGTACAATAATTGTTTTCGAAAAATCATATACTCAAACTTACTCCCTCAAGCATAATAATTTGCGCTTAGTCTAAGACTGCCTCTAACATGTTTTTAATTTGCGTGAAGAGGTTCATTTTTATTTAGGAGACAGGGAGGTTTGACACTACCCCCTAGCATCCGGTTATGGCTCTGAGGTGTTCAAATATACATATGTCTAACTTAACCTAACGTAATAAGCACTGATTGATTTTAATAAAAATAAATACAAGTTAAAATACAGTGTTTTAAAAATACGACCTCATTCCCAAATGCTTTGACAACGAATGTATTTGAATTTATACAAATTATTTCACACATCTATAGACACTTAATTTTTTTTTCTAAAATTGTTAAAATATTTTATATTTTTGTCTACACGTGTCAGATAAAATTATTTATGCATTTCTTCACCATCCGATAAAACCATGACAGCCACTCAAATCGATGGAAACTAATTTTAAATGCTGCTCATCCATGTGAAAATAGATGCAAATGATTTGCTGACGAAAACCTTGAAAGAATTATATATAAATATTTAATAATTGTTGCTCAATTAGAGGATTTTTAGATTTAATTGAATTTGTGCATTAAATGCTATCAACCCAATAAATAAAAATGGTAGTAAGTTAATGTTTGTGAGGTAGAGGAAAGTAAAGGCACACATGGTTACAGTGCGTCTCATAAACTAAACTGTAATCAGGAAAAAGGAATAAGCAAATGTTGACCAGTGGTTATGTCGGAACCAGCCCCCGAAGCTGGACACTGAACTAAACGACTGGTATTATATAAACTAGTAGCCAAGGGATCAGACACCTCCCGGAGTAACGTAGTGACTATGGCTTAGACCCAAATCGCGGAAAACTTGTGATGCATAATCGAGAAGAAAAGAGGGCTTCAATTGGCAAATAGAAGATTCGATGGTCGCATTGTTTTCACCTAGCGGTATGACGATCAATGGATATAGTCGAAAGACAGGTGCCGTTGAACACTATGGCTTTGTTGTGATTAATATTTATGCATGATTTTTAAATGCAGGAGCAAAAAAGAGATTTTTTTTAAAATAAAAGTTGAACATAATATGGGCATCGCCTTGAGAAGAGTTAATTTTATTATGTATTTTTATTACATCCTACACACATTTGAAATTGGAAAAGTACGGCATAATAATGGCATGATAATAAAATCACGAAACGTTTATTATCAGGTATGTGATGTAAATCGATTTCGATTTTAAATCGATTAAAAAATATAGATTTTTTTTAATTTGATTTCGGTTTTGTTTCAAATCGAAATCGATTTAATTTTCCATTTTATTCTATTATAAAGTTAGAAAAAAAGGTGTGATGCAAACGTCCAATTAGCAGGTGTTCACGATACAATAAATTTTGTGTGTTTTGCAAAAGTTGCCTGGAATATTTTTTGTTAATATGAATGTATGTATGTATATAAAACAATTTTATTGCCATACATATTTAGTATTTACATGGGAAAACTTGTAAATATTCAAGAAGAGAAATATAAATACCATCCATGTACCCAGTGGCACCAGAAATTCAGGAAAACATATTTTATGAATCAATAATTTCTGAAATATCACATTGGGGGCTTATCCACCTTTGGCACACTACTCACTCCAAATTCAAAGCTTTACTTAATGCTTTAAAGTAGGTTGTGCTGCGCATACTAATAAAACTGTTGGTAGCAACTGATCGTCGAAAACTGCTTTCAGCGAAATATCCAAGAGAAAGCTTTCTATTTACTCGAAAACATTCTGCAAAACTTAAAAAATTATTACGTTTTAAACTTGTAATTAGTTTCAATAATTTCTGCAATTTTTTCTCTTTAATATTTTCACATACGAGTATGCTCTCTTCACTGGCTAGCATTAATTATTATTATGATGTATGTTTAAAAGTGGCTAAATCCGCCACATGACAACCATTTCAAAATTTTTTCAGAAAACTACATTTCGAGAATTTTTCATCCTTAAAAATGTGAGCATGTGACGTTCTCGCTTAGAAGACATAATTGCCCACCAATAACAATAACAAATACCACTGTTCAAGCAGAAAATCACGTTAAGTATTTGGGTTTCGACCTAACTTGGTCACGCCATATTGAAGCAAAATTAAATTTAGAACTAATCAACTATATTGGTTACTTGGTCCTAACCCCACCCTGACTTTGGAATACAAAGTTGTTTACGAATCATCTTTTACGCCCTGTGGTATGTAAGAAATGAAATGTCCACAGAAATCTAGACGTTTCCACTCTGCAAGAAGAAATAAAAAAATATTCGTGAAATTGTATAATCAAACTAGGGAGTGCATCCCAAGGGAAATTATTACAATTTGATTACTACCAGATGTTAAAATAAAACCGATACATTCAGTAAATTAAAAATTAAGTAAAAAAGGTGGGATAGCAAAAATCTAGAACATGAAAATTTTAATATTCATTCTCGTATTCTATTTGTCTTAAGTGTTGGGTTAAGTAGATGATGTTTACAATTGACACAAAATTAGTAGCAAAGACGTGAAGAATGTTGATATCGTGTGTAGCGACATATAAAATGCCTTCCATTCAGCTAGTTGTCTAAGTAAATTTCAAGTTTTACTGTATTCAAAGTTATCATAGCAAATAAATTATCTTTCTGAATAGAAATAATAAAGGACACGAACTTTAAAATGAAAATATTTGTTTGTAAGAAATTTATTTTTTATTTTACCAGACCCGCGTTAAGATTTTATTTCATATTTTAGTATATACATGTACTTATGTAAAATTTCCTTAATTTTTAATATAAATAAATAAGAAAAATTATATATCCTTAATTAACACAATATAAAACAATTGTAAAAATTGCTGGTAACGCTGGTAGTGACTGGCATAAACAAACAGGATTTCAACTTTTCTTTGACTTTACCGTCACTATTAGCCAATTGACGAATGATAGAGTCGAGTAATAACTACATAAAAATGTACTTTGTTTTTTTTTTTTAATTCAGAGCGATGAACTAATTAATATCTGGTGGCTAAGCAACTAGTGTTTTTGTTGCAATATAACAGGCAGGGTTGCCGTTCGTCGACTGCAGTTGCAATTTACAGCTTTTTTGATGTGCGACATTTTCAAAATGATCTAATTTTGCACTTTTACCCCCTTTTTGCAACGTTGTTGCGTTGGGTGTGGAGTAATCATATGTGTGTTTTATTATTAAACGTATCATTATATATGCTGCGTATTAAAGTTGCCTATTGCCTAAGAACTGAAAAATTTTGCGGTAGAAATCTCCTAAATATACAAATAGAAATATCTGGCTATATTGATTTTAGGTGTGACATGTGAAACTTCGAAATTGTCATTCGAACCAGAATATTTTTTTTTAATTTTTGTTCGAACGAGTAAAATTGTTCAAATCAAAATAAAAAATTATTGAAACGATTTTTGTCGAATATTGCGAAATTGCTTAGTTTTAAAGTTGTTAACAATATGTGTTATGTCGGCATCGTATTTTAAATACTTCTGTGAGCCTTCGTTTTTTATACAAGCATCTCACATACAGACTTAAATTTGTTTCGTTTACTCTTACGTTCTTTCTTAGTATTTGTAAATGCGTTTATTCTTTAACAGAATTTGGATACCTAGATCGCGAAATCTTGTTATTATCAGATTTAAGTAACACTTTCTATATATTAATTAAGGAGCTAGGCAAATATAATGCTTCTTGATTAGACTTAGCGGGTGTTGTATAATTCTTGAAAAAAAATTATAATTGTTTGTCAGCAGAATTAATCAGGATCCTTAAGAGTTGAATAATGAAATACTTATCAAAATATTAAACACATTGATATTATTTTCCAAAATGGAAATATTTTGTTTGAAAGATTAGTTTATGAGATAAATAACCTAAATGATTTAAAAGAAAATTTAGAGAAAGACACAATTTCTGAGCTTTAAGCCGCTGCTAGACAAATCAATATTCCAGTTCAATATTTTAGTTTGTGTTTGGAAGTTTTCTAAAACTAGTTACACACATACATACGTTGTGTATAATATTGTAAAATAAGTTTGATTTTTTTAAAAATATTGAAGTACTTCGACGTAGTATATCATTGATATTATTAATTTTTATTTTGTTTTGTGGAACGTTCAAGTAAACACGACGGAAATTTTCCAATTTAAATATAAAATAATAGGTATTTTATATAAAATTATAATATAAAAGCAATTTTATAATAGAAATTTTATAATAGAATTAAAAAAATATATCGTTGCCACCGTTCTGGATCAGACGTTAGTAATCTATGGTACTCGAATGCGACAAACCAAATAATACAGTGACAAAAATATGAAAAATGCCATCTCTTTACAGAAATAGAATGAAAAATATCCAACCGCTGAATATGTAATGTATGACGTCTTGTTGGCATTTTGATCCATCCGTTAAAAATTACGAAAATCACTAGGAGAGTTTAAGCTCGCTTAGCAGTTCCTGTCCTTCATCTAGATTTGCATTTTTATCCTTTTTATTTTTTCAATTTTTAATTGCTAATGCATTAGTAAAACAATATTTTTTTTAGCCATTACTATTTTTTAACTTGGATAATTAAAATAAGGAACGTGTTTTGCCGACTGCATATGATATGTCTTGTTTATTGAAAATCACATAAACATGAATATTGATGAATAACATTGACCTAGTCTGCCACAAGCTTAAATATTTTTACTAACATAAACGCAAATATTGAAATTGATTATTGATTCGTCTAGCAGTCGCTTTAAACATATTTATTTGAACATTAACAGCATTGAAGATGATTTAAATTATGACAATTTGTTTGACAGTTAACCCTTTCGTAAGTTATAGCGGGCTTAAAAACATCCGATACATATATTTTTTTAAACAATGTTACCTCATGTTTTTTATTTTTTTTTTTTTAAATTTTTAACTCGAATAATTTGACAACACGAGTAAAATTGTTTGATGTTCAGCAGAGGAACATTAACCAGTAAAATGCCGGCTACACACGAAGGCACATTAGAGAAAACACTTGTATATTCTATTTAATGTTGCATCGTATACAGCCATGTTGTCTGCTGAAATTTGTGTTTCATTTTTGGTTTCCGAAAAATCCCTATTGTCTGATATTTTGTGTTTCTATACAATCATCGTTTATATCGATGTTCACTGTTTTTGATTGCTTAGTTCATTGAAAGCAAACGTGCTGTGATGAAAATTTGCACAGATCACTGACATCACTTGATTTCCTTCCGCATATTGTTGTTTGATAATATGTGTAATATTTACACAGAACTGAAGTTTTGGTTATGGTTTAGTCTGCGGTTGCATCGTCTGTATGAAAATTTTAAACTAAAACAAGTTTCCTCTAATCTACCGTCGTGTGTAGCCGGCATAAGGAGAATATTTCTAAAAAGTTTTCATGGACAGGTAAATAATTTTGTTTTTTAAAACATTTTATTATTACTATTTAAACTTAGATATTTTGTTAGATCAATAAGAAAGGATGAAAATGAATCTAATATCAAAATTGCGCAGGAAAAATAATTTTTGCAAGTTTCTTAACTTGTTTGAATTTTTAAATTATGTTTTGCTTTCCTTGGATGAGTTTTATTTAAATAACAAACTTTTTTCTCAATTTATCTTTTGTGGAACTTTTTCAAAATTCTCAGCGGTAACACTAATAGCAGGTACTGTGGTCGAATTAACTTCTGATTGAGTCAAAAGATTTATAGGTAGAATATCGTAATTCGACGTGAAGCATTTTGTCTTTGCAAAATTATATTATATTTGCAAAAGGCTCTAATTCTCTTGATGCTGTGTGTATTTACCATGTCTATGTTTTGTTGTTGACGGCAGATCAAATCTCACTAAAATTTTAGTTAAAGTGTAGTACGTTTTTGTCATCTCTCAAGTATATACGTATTCTATGAAATGATATAGCAGCTTTTCCCTTTGGATTTTCAGTTAGCATTTTAAATCATTTACTTTCCTAAAAAAATTTCTTGAATCGGTGCTTTAGTTTTTTTACAGGGTGTCCGTCGGGAAGGTATACTACTTTCTTTGTTTATAATTTTTGATTATATGAAAGAGAATGGATCGTTTATTGATAAATGTTTTATTTAATGTCGGCAATTATGTCTGGAATACAATATCAGATAAATGTCCGCTTCTGTTTGAGTGCATATGTACGGCGGCGTAAATGGTCTTCTGGAAGAAGCTCTTGTGGCAACTGAATCTTAAATGGAAACAAATGCAAATCTTTGTGCAAAATTGTGGGCAGAGTTGTTCTTTGAAGATCAAGCTCCTGAGCACGGTGTCAAATTGAGGATGATGTATTGTTTTGAACACTTTCTTGAACAGCAGTACGTTGTGGTCCATGCCTGGGCCTATTAGCTACAGTCCCTCTTTCTTCGAAATCATTCACTACACGATAAATAGTGTACCTTTTTGGCACGTTGTTTCTCAGAAACATTTCACGTAACTTTCTCATCGTCACAGTAATCGATGATTGATTTTGACAAATTGTTTTAACGATTAAAACACGTTGGTTTACCAAATATTTTTCTATAATAAATTTGCCACGTCTCTACTTCACGACTGGCAAATATGAACTGTTAAGACTAATGTTTACCAAAATGGCGGCAAAATAAAGTAATATACCTTCTCGGCGTTCAGCTTAAATCAAAATCAAATTCAGCACAATATTTTTTCTATTTTCTACCATTTTTCTTGCAATCACAAATATTTAAACTCAAGTAGATTTATAATATACAAGAACTATATTATTAATAGAAATAAAATGCTGTTCTTGAGCGCCAGAAACTATGAAAATAAAAGATTTCCCTGCCGCCATAAGCTTGTGTGTGAGCTTAAATAAGCAAAAATAAATTTCAATTCATAAAAACAACTTTCACAACTAGAGCATTTATATTTTGCAAAATTTTATTTTTCCTTTCTCGCAATTTCATACATTAATAAATCACTTATTTCCGTTTTCAACGTTTGACTACTTTTATTTTATTTTTTCTTGCCAGATTTTTGTTAATATAATATAAGAATTTGCTGTGATATTTGTGTATTTAAAAACATCTTTAGTTGATAAAAAATATATGAGTTGCTATAGTTTCTAGCTGTGTTCAAGTATTTATGTTTTTTTTTTTTTTAAGATTTGTACTTTCATACCACTTGAGTTTCCGCTTCAAAAGTTGCGCTTCAACTGTTCACACTGTGATTAGTTGCACAATCTTAAATAGTCTTCTTAATGGTATCAAGTATCTTCTACTAGGATTTTAGCTTTTTTTATTTGGGTCTCTTTGTGCATTTAAAATTGAAAGGCGGGAGAAAGCATAAAACAATCTTCTTTGCCTACTGGTTGTTATTTTATCTTCATTCAACTGAATGAAAAACAAAAATATATTTTTTGCTCCACATTCTGCACCATACAATGTTAAATGCAGGTGTTGTAGGTTGCTTTGAAATTTTGTAACAATTACAAAAGAAGTGACTAAAAAGTTGATTTGAAATTTTGATTAATGGTTAAAAGTTTCGTAACGGTTTTTGTTTTTTCTCTAAGGTTTTGACAGCATCAAAAATGTCATGGTAGTTAATTCAATAACAAATCGCCATAGCGGCAAGAATTTTATTTTGTAAATTTTTTAATGGCTTCGTTAAGAAATCTGGCGGCTGGATGCTGAAATGGAATAAAACAAGCGGTGTGTGAAACGTTAAATTAAATGTTTTATTTCTAAGACTATATATGTTCTTCTGTACGCTGACGCGAATCCAGCTTATGTTTTGGAAGCGGGCTTCATTTTTAATAAGTTAATCAATTTTCGAAAACTGTCGTATGGCATAATCTTCTGGTTCCGAGCTTGATCCATATAATATAACGCCATGGATCAAGAGGGCCCATATGTTCATTGACTGCGATCGATTACATGGATTAATATCGAATAATGCGCATAAGGCCTGTGACTTCAGAAAATTCCACTAGAAAAGGTCTACACGCAAAGAAAAAACATGGCAGTGGTATGGTTACGATAACCATATTATTTTCTCTACAAATATTCGCTGCTGTTTTGAACGATGCCAAGGATGACATGGATTGATATAAACTTATGGGCATAAGGCCTGTGACTTCAGAAAATTCCACTAGAAAAGGTCTACACGCAAAGAAAAAACATGGCAGTGGCATCGTTACGACAACTGTATTATTTTCTCTACGACAATATATTGTTGTGGTGTGTAAATTGTAAAATTAAATATTTTTATTTTTAATGCTCTTCTATATGCTGATGCGGATCAAGCTTTTGCTTTAGAAGCTGGCTTCATTTTTAATTTTTGAAAACTTTCGTGTGGCATAATCTTCAAGATCCGAGCTTGATTTATAGAATATAACGTCGTTCAAATATTCGCTGCTGTTTTGAACGATCCAAAGGATGACATGGATTGATATAAACTTATGGGCATAAACTTATGCGCAGAGAAAAAACACGGATGTTGCATGGTCCCGACAACCATAGCAATTATTTCTCTACTATAGTATAGTAGTATTGTGGTATTCATATAATAGTTATTTGAAAGCATTTAAAATAATAATTTAATTGAGATAAACAACTCTGCGCATTTTTCTCCTTTACTGGACTGGAGAAGGCGTTAATTTCTCTGATCATCTGTGAGATAAGGACAACAGATAATGAATGTTAACGAAATGAATGAATCTGGCTAAGTGAGTTAAGAGACGTCAGTTTCTATTGCGGAAACCCAACACAATGTGTAAAGTGGAAAGGTCGGAAAGCATCAGTCTAATCACGCAAAGTCCCCGTGTAAGATCTTGCAATAGTTGTGCAATAAAAACCATGAATTCTTTGGAAAGGAGAGTAAAAGGGTATCACGTCACATTTAACTGAATTGAAAAATGAGAAAGATGATATTTATTCGTTTTGTTTAGATGAAACTACAACAAGATTAACCTTAGGAATGCTGACAGCCGCATAAAAAGTGTGAAAAGTGATGTCACGGGGATTTAAGTATTAAGGATAGCAACATAGCAATTATTAAAGCCGAAATTAAATGTTTATATAGTGTGAGGGAAACCGTCGAGATTATAAATTACGATATCAAAAAATATGGGTATGAATTATCGGGTATATGCAGGGTGTGCAATTTGCGGACCGGATACCTGAAACAAAGGTAATATCAGTTTGTGAGATCACGGAGTGTCTGAATGGCGCTGTACTACTAACGGGAATATGAATGTTAACATTTTCACGGACAATCAAACAATAGGGATATTAGAAGTCCAGTGCGAAAGCACTGGGGAAAAAGAGCCCTTAAAGCACCGTGGAATGAAAACGCGTTTGGGAAAGTCACAAAAATAACAAAAAATACAACCCACATTGCATCTATGTTCCAGTGAGTCAATAGAGTTGGATATCCTAGTGTCACCAATAAGCATCTTCGCCCTCCTCCGTGCGCGGTCGAAAAACTTTAAAATATATTTTAATCACCGGCCTACACATGGGAGTTGTATTCCATTTTCCGTCTGATATAGGTGTAATTAATAAGGATACGCGATGGAGTGAAGTATCTTTTACACAAGAATATATTTTGTTGAATGAACATCCCACTTGATTTTTATGTAAAGAACATCAACAACTTCTGACTCCTAAACACCTATACCACCCACAACTATAAATGAAGCAACATAATCTGTCGTGCGCCTATGAGCAAGCTCACAAATTTGGTCTTACGTACATTTCAGTCAACCTTGTTCACACGTCCCTATCTGTAGTGTATGGCAAGTTCTCGGTTGCGCATATCATTCGTATGGCACTTGGTAACTCTAAGGTAAATGTTCGACATAGGTCACTTAAAATAATAAGAAATAAAGTAGAATAAAGTGCCGAGCCATGCAGTCCGCCAAATTTATCTTGAACTCGGTTGATGAAACTCCATATATAACAACTTCTATAATGCGAGCCCTGAGAAAGCTTGATATGAATTCGAGAGAAGTCCTTACCCACTCCAAAAGCAATAAGTTTTGACACAAGTGCACTATTCCATACTCTATCAAAAGCCTTAGGAATATCGAGTGCTACCTATTTACTTTCCCCCAAATTGTCTATGGAACGACAGAATCTTTCCGAAAGCAAAGCCAGCAGGTCATAAAATTGTTGTTGACCTCTCCCTTTTTAGGAATTGTCGTTCTATTAAGAATTCTTCTGATTGATGAACGTGCTAACGTCGAAGACCACTGTTTCAAAGCCTGCGTAGGAATGCTGTGAGACTCGGGAGACTTACTCATTTTGAGATTCGCTAGAACCCTTTTAACTGCACGCAAGACTTTTTTGCAAATATAATTGCCAAATTCGGTATTTAGTTGATCCTCATAGAGATTAATTAAAATGTATTTTTTTTAAATATTTCAAACGGCTTAAAAATTACGACAACCGTTGCAGTCATATTTTGAAATAACTGTGCTTGAGAGATGGAGATGGGTCATTTTACTCAGTTTTAGAAGATCTTTCTTTTTGTATACAATGCAATAAACTTTATTACAAAAAAGCTTTTTGGGACATCAAATTTTGTTCAAGAGATTTCGGCACTGCGATATTTGCGCTTAAAAACTAAGCTGGTCTGTTATGAATTTTCTAACAATGCTGAGGTGCAACATGCGGTTGACGGCCGTTTGAAGCCGCTTACCGGCTTCTAGTATTACGAAGTTTTTGAGGCTCTTTACAATCTCTGAAGGAAATGGATCCAGCTAATAGAGCAGTATGTGGAAAAATATCGACATAATTCCTAAATTGTGGGTGTAACTGTAGTTGAAATTTTACAGTTCATTCCCCATCGAATATCGTACATTCAGTTGATGTTTTCTCTTTTGCTACTTGAACGTAGTGAATACAGTAGGTGGCCAAACATGCACTTCTTCAGGTACGTGTGTATGTGTGTGTGTGTAAAGCTAATAAATAGAGATGAAAAATCTTTCTTTTATTATTCAGCTTTATGATTTCATTGCTTGTTTGTTGATATTTCCTTCTTCTTTATATGTGAACATTTTCCATTTATTGACAGTGTTTCTAGCTATTGAACGACATGCATTCTACGTATTTAAGTAAATATTGTAATTCTTTCTTTTTTGCAATCTCTAGTTTTTGTGTCTTCTTTCTTTAAGTTTCTTTTTTTGCTCTGCTTTTTGGAAAAAAAAAATTAAATAGAAAAGTAAAAAAAAGTAGCAACAAGATAAATATAATATGAATGAGCTGATGTTGTTGTGATGTAAACATACATGTGGATACATAAACCTACATACGAGTGAGTACGTGCAGATACAGATACATTCGACAAACATTTATATCAGACGATTAAAAAGGATTCGAGATATAAATGTCCTCCAACACATACATTCATACCTACAAAGGATGTTTAAATTACAACAGGGTTGTCCAGATAGCAAAAATTGGAATAGCAAAAATCCAAGTAACGGCATGGTTGTTGGTCTCATATAAAAGTATTAAATCCTTTGGACCAAAGAGGCCATTTGGTTAAAATTTACTTACTTCATGGCAACTCTTTAAGCCTTTTCATACACTTGGTTAATATAGTTTTATGTTCATCCTTTTATATCGTGCAGTTTGTCTTTAGCACAGTGCAGTTAAAACATCCTGGACACTTGTTTAAACAACAGGATATTGAACTTTATTTATTTATAAATATTGCACTCATTTTCTTTTAAGTCATATAATAACTAGAGTTGCTGTGAAATTGGGGCTTTTATAAATGGAAAACAAATTGCAACCAGCTGCCTTTAATTTAAATTTTATTAAATTATTTACAGATTTTGATCATAAGGAAAGGAGTCAGTTTATACTCAGGCTTAAATTTGCTTTACTTTTTGGCCTATTTTGCTGTTTCCAATTTGGATTATGCCTGAATACTCTTCGGAAAAAAAATTAATTATTCACCCAACAACCCCCTCGTATTTTTATATCGATTGCATTATTGTATTTCATTTTACAATACTGTCAACTTGTAGTTGGTAATTTTCTTTGAAAAATGTGATACAACTTTACACTTTCAATTGATATGATTTTCAAATGTTTTATATACTCAAAATAATATAATTGTATGTTTTTTTTTTTAAATAAATTTAATAAAAGTTAAAACACTTAAATAAAAATAAATAATTATTTGAAGAAATAAAATTTCGTGCTTCTTACTGAGTATTATTTGACTTTTTGCGGTAAAGAAAATTCGAACGATACAATATGTACTGGGGGTTCATAAGAAAATAAACGTAAAGTTATACAACAATACCAGGACATATATGAAAAGTAAAAGATAATTTCGTTTGTAGAACTTTTTGAGAAATGCAATTAATTGTTTAGCCTTCAAACACGAAAAGGAAGGAAGAGAAAATTCCCTGTTTAACATTTAATTGCTTCCCTAAAACATTGCTGAATATTTATCTATGAGTATATCTCTGTGGCAATAAGAAATAAGTGATTAAGTCGACTTAAGCTAAAAACGAGTTATTAGCTCCATTATGATTTCTCAATCGAAAAATACCCCTCAGCAAAATTGAATTTTAGCTCAATTTTTCTAAAGGTTACATTGTAATAAATTTCTGCTTATCTTTTTCATTTGAAATAGTAACTCAACTTAAAATACGATATAATAGCCGGTGTTGGAAACTATCACGTTTTAAAAATCAACTTTGAAAATGCTTTCCTTTAAAATGGCAAAGTCACACTTAAAAGCACTTTTTCCTTATTTTTTAAAAAGCCTTACATCTTGTTAAAATTATTTTTGTTTAAGAGAGATACTATATTTTCCTATTTGTTGTTCATTAGCTCTTAAATGCAGTGTCTTCTGGAAATGTTGACTTGTGAGTATTAGGGCTCGTTGGCATATCAGCTGTATACGGGTATATAATATAGCGTATGCTACCTGATTAATAACATTCATACTTTTTGCAAAAGGCGATCCGATAAGAGTAACGCTTCTATGGACTTGTTCAACTGTTCCATGACTCGCTCAAAAGAGATGGAAAATGAAGCCTGGCAAGAGATGGGGAGGTTAAATCCGGTGTTTACTGGCTAATAAAGGAATTATAAAGACACGGACGAGAAAACCTCGCAAGGGGTGGTCAGTCCCCAAAGATACTCCTGAGGAAGAGGCTGAAGGGGAAGCGCATATTGTGTCTGAATATCCAGCACTGGCTAGCATTGTGCTTAGGACCACGGGCAGAGACTTGTTATCATTATTTATTATTAAAAAATATTTAAAGACGGACTCATAGTTCTCTCTCAATGTTTTTCGTAATGTTGTTTGAGAGAAATTCAATTGAGCCTTTGTTAATGGAGAACGGTTAGTTTCCCATTGTCTTCTTAGCCTTCTCTTTTCCCGTATGGATGGCTAAGTTATTTTTGTGGTTGCAAATCTCGCTGCCGACGTGACAACTTCCTTAAAATGATCGACAGTTGAGTGAATGTCAATTGAGCTTCTTAGGAGAACGGTTTACAGTATATGGGAATATAAATACGTTTTTTTCTATTTCAATAAAAGGTAGAGTTGAGGTCGTACGAAGGTCTGTTAGAGTGTTGGTCGCATTTGATATATTTTGTTACGGAACAAATCAATAAGGCCTGCCATCTTGTTAAGGTCTGAAGGTTAATATATTGGATTTTTAGAAGATGCAGTGGCTAAAGTATTTGTAAAGTGCAATATATCTGCATGCCTCTAGGAATTGGAATTCTAATTCCCTAATAAATTTATGTCCCAGAATAAAAAATAACCTGAGGATTTTATATTTCGGGTAGCATTACACGGATGCTTATGTTATTCCAAAAGTTGTGAGATTAAAAGAAGTGGCCTGAATAAAATCTTCTCTAAATTTTGCCATTGTTGGTTCTCAATTATGGCGGTACTTCCACATGCCCTTCCATTTTTCGCATAGATTTTTTTCTTTGTTATACTTCACAATATGTTCTCCCAGGTCTTTCGAAAGTTCCTTTAAATCCTGTCGCCATTATACTAACAATTCTTTTTTATCTTATTATTTGATTTTCTAATTCTTTGTTTATGGCACTTTAAATAATTTTCAAGTAACACCATTAACATTTTTTAAAATAATTTTTAATACAACACATTCAATCTTCTGCACACAGAGTGTACAGTAACTATCAGTCATTTAATAACGAATTATAAAAAAACTGTGAAAGATCTGGAAGTTTATGGTGTTTACTTACTTTAGTCATTAACTGTACTGTCTGTTAGACATATTTTTTAAATTATTTATATTGTTTTCTTTCCAGGCTATTGAAAACTATAAGAATAAATAGCCTGAAACATTAAATTTTGATTCCATAAATTAAGGAATAAATTTAATAATGTTTCTATTAAATCAATTATTTAAGGTTATCACAAGTATAATTTAATTTAAACACACACACACACACACACATCAGTAAATACTTTCAGGTATTTAATTTCAAAGAAGCATTTAGTTTTAGATTTCATTCAATATAGAAACGATTGGGGAAAACATTCGTATATTAAATAGTTGGAAAATAGTAGAATTTTTGATTTTAAAGAGCTTTCAAGTTAGAGCGGGTCGATGTTAAAATTAAATAAAAACAACTACGTGACAGGTGTAAACGAAATGAAACGTATGATAATTATGTGCAAAAACTAGAATGAGTGGTCCTAGAGCATTTATGGTTGACAGCGAGCATTATATTGACTAAATCCGTGCAATCCAAGTCGCATTTTTCCACATAACAATTTTCCTGCCCAAGCAGAAGTCTTCACATTGTGTGCATATGCAAGCCCATACAAAGTATAGAAAATATTTACTGTTGTATTTTGTGTTTTTTTTTATAAAAACTTTATTTCGAGAACGAAATATAACACTGAAGATGGCACATAGCCGAAACCGGTTTGTCTCTCAACCAAACTTGACAAGGGATGGCGGAAATTCGTTCCAAAAATCTACATCAACACACCCTGTCGGAATATCAAATCAGGAACTTTATAAATAAATGCACATTTCATATTTAAAATTTGTCTGCAAAAATTCATGATTCGACTTTTGAAGTTTAGTGGTCAAAATATAGGAGTTTTAATACCCAAATCTCCACAGTGCGTTTTCGCATTGTGACTCGAGTATGATAGGTCTGGTTTTCAATGACACCTGCCGCTCAGAAACGCCAGAATTTGAGTGATGGGTTATATAGACTTTGAACGTAATCAGGGATCATTGGCGTACTTCGATTATCGCACAAGAAAAAGTCTATTGGGACCATATTGCACGATTTCGGTTGCCAAAGCATGTCATCTACGTGAGAAATAAAATGGCCGCCACAGAAAATAAACATTGACCTACTCTTACTGGGAAACCTTTTGTGATTCATAATATTAAAAAAAAAAAAAAGGATTGGAAAAGTATAGATGTGTCTAAAACAGTATTTAATAAATTGCAACATTAAATTAGAAAAAATATTTTGAATGTCAGACACATAGTTATATGTAAAGATGTATGTGTGCAGTTTTGTTTAAATAAACTTTAACACACCCATGTCTTAATAATATCTTTTAACGTATGAAATGTGTTTTGTATTTTGATAAAAATATCTTTAAAAACTTGTCAGAAATTTTACTAAAAAAATTTTGGTTTTGTCAGGCTATTTGCAATAGAGGTAAGAAACACCAAGCTGCAGTAATTTGTTAAGTGCAATAATCTTTGATATTCTTATCAAAGAGTGACACTAAAAATACATTGCTTCTATTCCTAAGACTTTCGAATTTTTTAGGACAATAATAGTCAAGTTTTTGTTCTAATAACTGCACAGAATTTAAGCTGATAATGAGAACCAGCACTGTCACTTTAATAAACTTATAGATCTTTTGTGTCTCGTTTTACTTATCAAACCTCTGTATAACGCTCTTAATGGATGTTTATTTAAAAGCAGCATTTAGTAGTATAAAAAAGTTTAACCAGGAATTTAGCTTGTTACATACCCGCAGAAGCAATCCAAGCTTTAATTGTTGATCAGGTTACCTCACGGAAAGGGTCTGGCCCTCGAAGTGGAGTACTAGAGGCTCGCCTAATTAATGATACTGTGGCCAGGTATCCAGTAGAAAGAAAATTTATATCTATAGGCTAGTTACTAGAAAGTTTTAAACACACTTAACTAGGCGTTGATGGAAATTGCATAGAAGGAATGGATAATTAGCTTGGTTATCAGATAAAATGGAAATATATAGCTCCCTTTGAGGCGTTATCGAAGTTGAGTCCTGAATTTCCGTTTGAAATGCCGTGGGCCATTGAAACCGACAATCTCATATTCGATTCACAGATGTCAGTGCAAATCTAACGATTGGCTTAGGATATGCCCGTGAAAAATCTCAGACTTCTTTGATTCACATGTGGCCCATTTGGGATGGTGACATTGAATCTCCTACCAAAGTTTGGCTTGATGACGTACCTTGATATACGCAGTAGCTGCTCAAAGAAATCTTTACTGGGCTCTACTATAAAGGCAATTAATTCGTTAATAGGCAGCTAAGGAAACACACAAATTTGCCATAGTGGAGTCATAACGCGTGCCATTTTTTTCATATATTTTCAAATAAATTCTTTGTTTTCCTGAAATTATTGTTTTTCCATTTCACTGCTTTGTTGTTTTCAAATACATATTTATTGTTCTGAAATACGCAATGTTGGCATATGAAATCCCAAAAAAGGAACTTTTTTGAACTCTCTGAAATAAATAATCTCGCTTTTAATCCCTATTGCCAGAAGTCCAGAAATATCTAAATTTCGCATATGTTTTCCCTCCAAAATGTCAAAATGTAAACTTGAAGATTTTTGAGCTAAAAATGAAGATTTTTAAAAACGAAATATATGATAACTCGTTTGACTTTAAAACTTATTTTAGTACTACTTTAAACTCTAATATTAGCAAGTTAACAATAAGTGAATAATTTTGATTTATGGATCTGAAACCATTTCAATTGCTAGTAGCTCACAATGTGAGAGAGAAATAAATCGATAATTGCATTAAATTGTTCGACCAAGTGAAAATAATATTCGATATTGAAAATAAAATATTTTTAAAGCAAGATTTAAACACGAAGTTCAATTTAGGCTTCATGGTTCTGATTGAGCATTCTATCTTTAAATAATATTCAAATAGAAAATTTAGTCACAGGAACTTAAATTAGGCGAAGGAAAGCCTTTGGAAAATAAATCTTTAGTAGGAATTTCTACACAATATATTATTTGATTCTTTGTAATTTCTACTTCGCTTAAAACTTTACCATCTGTTAGTTATGCATTAAAATAAATATTACTGGAAAAATATATAAATATTTTGTTCTTCTAAAAATTCGATCTCTTCATGATTTATAGCTGATTGAAATTCAATTTAAAATTTTAAAAATTTTAGAAAAATAAAATAAAATATTTGTATTCATTTTTAACAAAATACAAAAAATTATGGAATGTTCTTTTGAAGACTTTTGTGCCTTTAACATTTTTTACCTTAAAGGTGCTCTATTTCTAAAACATCTATTATGTTATTAACAATTCTTTTACTGCAACTTAAAGTGTATTTCAAATATTTAATCTTATCCAGGGTTCATTAAAACAATAAAAAAATTCAGCATTTAATAATTAAACTTAATTATTCACTTAAATTATATTTTCGTAATGACAGAAAACTACAATAACCTACAAACACAAAACATGTTATACATTTCATGGTGGTATGAGCAATTTTAATTGTAACAATTAAATACTACTCATACGCATCAATGGCCACGAACAATATGACGAATTGAAACGATTTTAAAAGCATTTACAACCATAAAATCAAACCACAAATAATAATAAAATAAAAATTAATACACAAACATAACTCAAAAATAAAATTATAATTAAATATACTTTTATTTCATACTTATTTGTCTTGCTTGTTATGATATTTTATTTTGAAATTTTATTTTGAAAAATGTTCAACAACAAGCAAATGCCTGTTGCAATTGTGTACTGTTTCCCACAAAAGAAACAGACAGACATATAAAAACGAAAATATTGCAAAAGAGCATAAAACAACACTGCCACACTGGGAACAAAATAATAATAATAAAAAAAATTCTTTTAAACAACAAAAACTGACACGACAAATGTATGACAAGTGAAAAAGTGAACGAAGGAAATGGTAAAAATGAAAAAAAAGAAAAAAAGTACAAAATCCAATGATTTAATTTAATAGTCTTAAAATCTTTTTGTAACTTGTCATGTTATATAAAAAAAAATAGTTTTTACTTATATTCGTTCTACTATGGCTGCTGTGGGACATGCCAACGAACGGGGTTATGACTATATAAATGTCTGTATGTATATGTGTGTGGGTGTATATACACAAATTGGATATATGTATATGTGTGTATTTGTGGTGGTTTGTCAGCACCCACAAAATCTGTTTTCAATATGCAAGCATGTGATCAAGGACCTTTTAGTTGGCCAAGAACGACCTTAGAAATGCCTTAAGTCATGAAACTTGGTGGAATTCATTTATAATTTGGTTTTCAATTTTGCACAAATCATTTATTTATCACTTCCCAACAAATATGTTCAGTATGAAGTGTCATAGCATACATGAGGTAGAGGATGATTTGGAAAGATGTTTATTGTGCAAAGAGCTAGAAGCTAAAATGAAATGATGAGTTCTACTTAAACATTTTGGAAAAGTGAAGTGTCAAAATAACAAAATGCAAAAACTAACGTTTAATTACACAAAAAAGTTATCGAGTGAATTTATTAAATTAAGGTGTTAATTACACACAACGTTAGCGGCCGGACAGATCTTGATCATCATAGGCATCAAATTGTGCCTTCTCTTCCACCGTTAATGACTTACCACGGCCAATTTTCAATTAAAACCGATAGAAAATTATTTTGGTTTTTTGTTTTTAAAAAATGCTCAACTATTTTTGTAGTTAAAATTGGCACAAATGACCATACAATCAATTTTTAAACACTGCACCTATTCAAGTGACGCAAAAATAATTCACATTTTTCTTGAGAAATTATAAAAAGAATCACAGATTAAATCTAACGGAACTTTTTCGATTTTTTTTGTTTACACCCTTTTTCTCAATTGTTAAACCTTTAATAAAAATTACAAGATAATCCTCTCGATGAATTATCTGGAGAGCAGCAAGCTTAAATTAATTGCTAAAACACTGCACCTATTCATGTGAAGTGAAGTGTATACGCAGAGGTTCTCATATAAGGAATTCTATTTTGTTGGAGTCCAAAGTGTACAGAAATATTTATACGTTTCCTTGATCACTTCGTCTATTAGCAAATGTAGTAAAATAATGGTTCCTTTAAAGTTGCAACTTCCAAAAATATTCTAAGTATGTTGTTTCGAATTTAATCTTCAATATTTCTTCTATATTTGAAATATTTAATTTTTGCCCTTTAAATGGTCGGGTATGGTCGGTTAAGTTGAAAATTCACCATGCAATCCAACCACCCTTGTAAAGTCAAGAAAATGAAAAAAAGGAAAAAAAATATATTTAGAATCTGTAATTTCTTTAAAGAAATACAATCTATAATATTCTTAACAGGTGAATGCTAATTGAGTGAGCTAAATTGGATATGTGTGATAACTTAATTTAAAATTTAATTGCTTCAATTAGAGTATTGATGGGATGAAAGATAATTATTTCCCACGGCCCTAAATATAGCGTATTGTTAGAACTAGTAAAGAATGCTTAAAATATTAGAAGCTTTATTAATATAGACTTAAGGGAAGCTCCTTGTCATTTATAATGTTGCTTAAAGGAAGAAAAGGATCCGAGATACCACCGGGATGATATCTCAAAATGAGCGGTGACATTTTGGTAGTAGCGAAAAATGAATTAAAGGACCAGATAACGTAGTCGTAAGAAGGTTATCTGATGGTCTGAGAAAAATTGGTTATTAGGGGGGATGGATCCGAGATATCGGAGGTCGTATCTAGAATTTGAATCCCGATTGAAAAATCACCAAGTATGAAATTTAAGGCGTTTTCAAACCATTAGATGCTACAAGTTATGATCGAACTTAAAATGGTGACACAAGAAATAAAAGAGTAAATGCGGCACGCGGCAAAATTTTTTTTGAGAATCGTTAATGAAATATTTTTTATTCTAGCGGTTGACTGGTACAACATTTATTGTATGTGGGTCGATTCGGTCTAGTAAAACATTTTTTTGTTTTGAAAAAAGTTTGCAATAGCTTTAACCGGATATTGAAGATAAACAGGAAACGAAAAAAGATTTTAAGTTAAATCCAAAATATCTTAAATTCTACACTAGCAATTTTATGTTCTTTTAAATTTTAGTATTTATTTAGACACTCTTGCACTTACAAGTTCCTTTTAACTTTTTACACAAAACTTTATGTGCATGAAGTTCTAAAAAATCCTTAAAATTGCTCTTCTACTGAATATAAAAAATGATCCGTTTCCTCTTGCAAACTACACATACAACAACGTCCTGCTTGAATTGTCCTGTCTGATGATTGGTCCCGGCCACTCATGGTGAATAAAGGATTTTGCATTTAGCTCCAATTTTAAGGATTTTTTTGTTTTATGCACAAATTTTTATTGTTATCCTGTACACTATGAGTAATTGAAAAACTTTTTGTTGTAATCTAGATTATTTAACTTGACACTTTGGCCTTGGTACCATAGAAAAGTACTGGCCGGAGAAAGAATAAATGGGGGCCAAAGAGTCATCAAGAAATCAAAAAAAATTTGTCTCAAATGTATTTAAATACATGAGCAGCCTTAAAAAAGGGCGAATAACGAAGGTCATAATATTGACAAGAGGAAGGCCATCTGAGAAGGACGACGGCAAAAGGGAATAACAAAAACAAATTCTACAGGCAAAATTTAGATAACTCCTCCAAAAAAAGAAACACCAAATATTTACACGTGTAAATAAAGTTAAATAAGTTTAAGAAAATATAAGAAAAGATTTGGTAGTAAGTAAACACACACAAGTTAATAAAAATTGATGAATAACATTTGTTTTAGTTGGTTCATTTATAAAAAAATCTAATTTTCTAAGTTAATTTACACAACTTGACATGAATTGTTGTTGTATGTGTAGTATTTATGTGTTGTTTGTATGTGTAGTAACAAACGGACATGAAAAATATCTAAATAAACTTTCACTTACAAATGCAGACATTTCATTTTCCCTAATCAGTCATTTAATATTCTTCTTTTCTTGCTTGTGGGAAATTGAAATAACAAAAAAAAAAAATGTGCAGAGTACTTTCGAAATCCACAACATGTGGCACATAAAATCATTGAATACGTATTTGAGGCCAGTGGTTCTCCAACTCCGTTAATGATGTCAGTAATGTTAAACAAATTAAAAGTGTATTGGTGGAACTTACATTAGAATACGATTATTTTCCTATGATTTGTAGAATGAATAATTATGCGTTTATTGGGAGATGATTAAATCTATAACACAACCCGCATAAATCTTTTTGATTTGCTGTTGTTGCGCCAAGCAAAAGAAGTATAATATAATATATTAACACATGCTTAATCTGGTGAAGTAGCGAGGGAGGTCGCAGAACTACTCGTCCGTAACTTTGTAATAATATCGGGGGGATTTTTTTCGCAATTATGTTTTTCAGTGTACATTTTTTCAGTGTAAAAAAATATTCGTGATATTTGGCAATGCAAAAAATGCTCACTAAGGTTTGCCTTTCCATTATGAATACACTACCAAACCAACAACGCTTATAAATCTTGAATTTATAATCAAACTTCGTTCTGTGGGATAAACGTGTTTTCTATCGAAAAACTGTCTTCAGCGACGAAGCTAATTTTTAGCTCAATGGGAACTTCAGCAAACAGAATTGCCGAATTTGGTACATAGAACACCTAGAAGCAGTTAAATAGCTCCCAATGCACCCTGAAACGTTATAGACAATTCATCAAGGTATCGTACTATGATCACGCATTTTTTGCACACACGACACGCCATGCCATGAACCTATTGCAAGGCGAGTTTGGTGAGCAATTAATTTCACATGTTCTACACTATTTTAGATGGGAATACGTGAAGTCTCTCGAGTACAGGAACAAGTCAGCCACAAATATAAAATATATAAAAAAATCAACATCAAAAAATAATATATTTACCAAAAAATAAAAACTTCAGCAAGAAACTCAACATTTACCAAAAACTTTAATTGCACTCAATAGTTAGTCAATAGATTTTAGTAATAGAAAACTCACTAAGAAGTCGAAAATTTGTGAAAAAAGTCTACCAGAATTAAAAATTACAGGAGAAAATTAAAATAAAATTGGTCACAAATTTAAGGAAATGGGTGAAAATTTAGTTTTGCAAAAAAAAAAAAAAAAATTTTTGGTAAAAAAAAGAAATAAAAAAATTGTTAATAACGCATCAAATGCCATTTGTTACTTTTTACTTCAGTAGTGTCTTTGTATATCAAATCCATCATAGAATATACGCGGATCCAGTTTGAGGTTTTAGTGGGGGGAATTAAAAAAAACACTTTTTGTTAAGAAAGAAAATTTACTTTATATGATAACTTTGAATATAGAAAAAGAAAATGATCTTTCTTTTTTGACAACAGCCTGAGTTGGGAGAATTTTTAACTCATAGAAAATAATTCTTATACCTATTAATGGTGTTGTTTGGCTTCATCCTGCAATTTAATTAAGCAGTATATTTTTAATAAAATGTTGTTTTATGTAAATAAATTATTTAATCAGATAGAAACTTCATTTGAACTTAAATGCAAAAACATAAGTTCTTATGAAATAAATAATTGAATCAATTAAAACCTTAATTAAATATCTAGCCTTTTAATAGACATAAATATTTGCCTTTGTGTTAGTTGTTAATTATATATTCTTCATTTCTAAAATTGTGATAAATGTGCAAAATATAATTATTTGATAATTCTATTTTATTATCAATTTGTTTTGGGTTAAAAATTTTAGTCACTATAAATGCACAAAAAAATAAAATATAGTTACCACTTCAATGAATTTTCAGAGCAAATGTAAAATTGTTTTTTCGCCAAATGTACAAAATATAACATTAAAATTATAGCTGTTCTTGACCTTTTTTAAATTTAATTAATTAAAATTGGCCAAGCTTGAAGGTTTTTTTTTAAAAATTATATTTTTATTTTTCGATATTTCGCTACTCCATTGTGTAGCATCATCAGGAAATAAAAATAACGAACAAATTATATGTTTATGAAAAAAATTATTGTCACATAGGTTTTTAAAAATATTTTAAAAATAATTTAAAAATATGCTATACACATAAAGACAAAATATGGTTGTGGCACGGTCACGACAACTATAATATGTTCTCTACAACAATATATTGTTGTAGCAAACATAGTATTGTTATCTGAAAGTAGTTACTTTAGTGCAGTAGACAAGTTTTTGTTTGCATTTAACCAACATGGTTGTATTGAAAAATATAATTTTCACAAAAATTCTAAGCAAAACAAATTATTTTAGCTATGCAAAAATAATATAATAACTCTAACCCTAAAATGTACCTAATAAACATAATATGTAATACTTTTTGACGTTTAATCGCTCAATTATTGCAATGTAGTTATATCTAAATCCAAATTTTCAAATTACAGAGGAACAGGGGGTTATCAATACAAAAAAATTTCAGCGCCACACCTTAAACCGAAGTTATAGTTAATATTTTTTATCCACTCCGAGTTGCTGCAAGTTCTTGCATGATAGACTTTGAAGAGTGGTCGCTGAATTTCTGATGTTGTTATGAGCAGGTTGATGAGTTTGTATTTCTTACACGAAGAGTGAAGGAATTCCGATTTAAGAACAATTGTGTAACTATTGGTCATAATCATAATGATTTAGTCACTCGTGGTCAAATATGTTGAATGGTGTTTGTGAAATAATGTCTCTAATTCTATAAAAAGTTCGCAAAATATTTCACCAGTTTGCTTTCGTTTTCTAAAGAACTTCAGTTTGAGCGTGCAAATAGTTGCTCCATTTTGGAATCGCTGGTTTTGTTCATCTAAGCATTTATCACTAGCAAAGTGTCCTTAAGCATATATGTGAATGCACAAGTGTCTATGGTATCGCTTAGATATGTTTTTTGCCCACATATGATTCATATGATATGTTCGTATATGCAGAGCATTTCTCTGGTAATATTTTGTTACATTAACATGCCATCCATCCATCCTTGATTCAAATCTGCTTTAGTCAGACGTTCATTCATTCATTTGATGGCGTTTTCTGTATGGTTTAGTTTAGTTTGCGAGTTTGGATGGATTTCAGCATGATTTGGTTTGATTGTGTTTTGGTGCATTATCATGAGAATTTCTCCAATTGGTTTTATAAATCCCCAAGTACACAATAACCACTTTGCCTCCTCTTTTTTTTATTCAATCAATTTTTCTAATACATACTTTACATACTTTATGCGAATGTGTGAAGGAAAAAAAACGTATTAAGAAAAGGAAACAACAACAAACCTACAAACAATATTTAAAAAGCTTTCGCAAGCATTTGTGGTTTCCATAGAAAAATACAGTTAAATGCGAGGGGATTCCCAAAAGGAATTGACAAATTCGCAATTGCGTTCAAAGGATGTGGAAATTAAAGCATTTAAACGAACACAATCTGCCTGATAGAAATTTAAATATAGTAAAGTGAGAAATTCGAAGGACTTCTGTTTATTAAGTTATATTTAGCACTTGATGTCAAATCTCTAATTGTGTGCGTTCAAAAACGTTTCAGTATTAATGACAGCTAAGTCTTCAAGCCCTCCTTCAAGAAAACCCGACAACTTTTTCCAAAATCTTCCCGATCTGATATAATTTAAATTGGGCTAATAATAAGAATGATCCCTATTAAGGCTACTAAAAAAATCACGATCTTTCCATCGTCACAGCTATACTATGTTCTCTGCAACCATATTAAACATTATGTTACTATATGAATGATTATAGTGAGATATTGAGAGAAATTGGTGTGAATATATTTTATTGCAATATAAGAACAAGATACATAGACAAATGGTATCGCAATCTATTTCTTCGTTCGAAATTGAATCCCCTCCTTAATACTTCTGCCTTCAAATAACTTCACATGATATAAGTTGCCTATATTGATAACCACAACGAGCTGCATGCTTTTCGTAACTGTCAGTGCTTTTAAATTTATAACTAAATATAGTACAATGGCTCTTCCAGTCGTATATTCGAACGATTCTCACTACTGCGGCAATTGCGACTATTAATGAAGCTTCTAAATTGAAAATGAGCTTCACTGTTTGGGCTGGTTTTCCACAGCATTCTCTTAATGATTTACGAAAACAATCGAAGCTAAGACCAAGACCGCTCTAGAGACCCATCTAAGAGGACTGTTTGGATGTTATTATTTGAACGTCTTATTATTTGGTGATTAGTGTATTTCACATCTTTTAAATATTTTATTTAGAGTTGCCGACAGTTGAATGCAGCATCCAAAATTAAATTATTCTATAAATATTGTTCGATAGTGACGACGTTTCTAATCTGTTTGCTGGGTTCGTGAAATATCTCGAATATACGTGATATTGCGCATTATTTATTTCATTTGCTGGCTTAGTACTCTTGTATATGTGTTCGTGTGTGTGTGTATCTTTTGGTTACTTTTCCGCTCTGTATTAGTTGCTTTGTTTCTACTTTAAATGGCGCTTCGGGGAATTTTACTCTAGGTTGTTGTTTTTGCTTTATGTTTATAACATTGCGTATTTGTACAATAGGTCACATTACACCAATTCCTTGCTGACAATTATTTTTTTTATGATTTAATTAAACGTTTTCGATTATTACTTCGTAACAAAATGTTGCCGGGTTTTGAAAATGTATATATACATTTTGATAAAAGAAGTCGCTCTGAGAAATATTTTTATTCTAATTATATTTCCATTATTAAGACCGCCTTATGAAGGGATTGTTATATATAAGTAGACCTTAAATTTGCCAAATATTTTTTGTAATAAGAACTGTTAAGATAAAGCAAAAATTTTTGGATACATCTTAATTTCATTCCAGGTACCATATTGTCATCTTTAATGTGAGTGATATGAAAACAGCTAATCAAGAAACACATTAAATATTTACATTTCCTTGGACTGCATGTAGCAGGCATCAACATTGAAAGAATTATTTTTCGTAGGTCTTAATTTCGAACACTTTTACCTCTACCTCTCCTACAAATAGTAGCGCTAGACAAAGTATCATGGAATGATTGAACATTAACAGCATCAACAACTCACCTTTGACTCTAACTAAAAAGACATTTTCAACTACCCGCGTATGTAAAAATTGACACGTTTTTATGTGTAAAAAGTGTAAATGAAATATGTATGTGGTTTGAATATGAACTCGTACATTCATGTGTTGCCATAAGTGTGCGTGTATGGAAAACTATTGTATTTGACCACGTAAATATGCTAATGAAATTATCAATAGTCAGTGAAATGAAAAGTTGCATAGAAAAGGAACATTTCTTTGTTCGTTAATTGATAAAAGAGAACAGGATTTATAATTTTGTAACGTGTTGAAAACATTTAATTTGCTTTAGAGTTCCAGTATTTAATAATGGAATTATTTCTAACATGAAAATAATAATTATTATAGAGTTTTTGAATAGATTTGGGGATATATGTCTGAAATACAAAGACGCCTACATATACTCGTATATGATGTCGAAATAGAACGATAGAAATTACAAATCACACCAACAAAAGACAATACAAGCAATGGTCGACTCTACTGGATACCTGGTACCAGCCAAACATTGACGTCAGACAAATAATTCTAGTTAAACGAAAGCCTAGTTAAAATGCCCGTGCAAAAAATTTTCTAAACGAATTCCTCTTATCTAGGAGATCAAACAGTGCTGCGAAATTTACTCCCGATTTCCTGAACCGGGACTCGCAAGTGGAATTTCGTGCAACCGCGCAGTACGTAAAATAGTTCAGTGAAAACTTAAAAAACGCGAAAACTGTTTAGGCTACGAAAACTGAGTGAAACAAATCGGGCAATGATGGCTAATATTTCACTGGAAAATAAAGAAACGCCATCCGAACAAATATCCGAACGATATAATGAATGACAAGTTTAATGGCAAAGGTCATGAAGTGAAGAACGACACAGTCTCGCTCTAGTTGTCTAGAAAATTATGAAAAGTTGAAATTTGTTTGGAAGTGTTAAGAATAAAGCAGACAATTGCTTTGGTCTACGAGCCATGTTAGGCTGATCGATACCGGGATCGATAAGTTTTAATATTTTAAATTTTTAGAAAACCGGTTTCGGGTATCAAAAATCCGGAAAAACCCGGATAAGAGGTTAAAAAAACGTTAAAATTTGATTTTTTATATTTGATGCAGTTTATAAGTATGTTGTGTCTAAACAGTAAAACTTTGAAAATCTCGAACAGATAATATTCACTCAACAAGGACAAATTGCTTTTATACAATATATTATGCACTATGGCCTGGATATTAAATATTTGTTGGCATATTTAAAAAAAGGGAAATCTTTTACTGTTAATAGCAGTGCACTATTGAATTTGTTACTGCAACAATTCGGTTATTTCATGAGCGCTGTGCCAGGTGCAGCCATCCTGCTGAAACTACATGCCGTCCAGGAACATACCGTCACTGGTTTTTCTCGACGGAAAATTTCGCAAGGTTTATGATTGGCGCCAGCGTAATGCGTTTTCAAAATGGTGACACTTGCACGAAAACAATCCAAAAAATTTAAATAGTGCATTCATAGTGAGACACCCTACCCTATCAATTTTAGTCAATTGGAAAAAAAAGTCAAAGAATATAATCGAAAGCCGGTTTATTGAAGGCAAAAAACCGGGTTATTATATATTCGAAAATATAAAATGGGATTTACCATATCATTCATAGATGGATTTCACGCCAAAAAAACCGCTCATCTAAAATAAAACGAAACAGCCCAATTTTGATACCTTCGACTGATGTCTAGCGTATTCTAGCCAGGTGGTTCGGCATTATTTGAAATAAATGGAAGTCAAACGTGTCCAGATCTGTGCTTTAGTAGCTCATAATACAAAACGATATTCTGATCCTACCAAATAACTTACCGCAATAGATATTTGTCGTTAGTGTTATTTTTGGACGTTGGCCCCGCATCAAATTGTCTTTTTGCAGCGTCGGAGCAGTATTTCCGATATACAAATCGCAGTCCGTCGTCTTCTAGTTTCAGTTCAAGAAAACCGTGATTTCATCGCTTTTGAATGGATTTCAAAATATGCCCACATCACTTTCATTGATAAAATAGTAATAAAGCAAATTTCCTCGCTAAACAGAAAAATACTCGTAATTGATTGTTTCAAAATGTTCCACTTTTAAAGCAATAAAGAGCCATATCCCTGTGTGCTGCATAGTCTTCACATACGCCTAAACTTTTCCACGAAAGAAAAATGTCTTCATCCTTAACAATCTATCACTAGTTTTACATATACATATATATTTTTATATTTTCTCACTCATTTTACCGTTTAATGACTCCTCCTTTTATTTCAGTGCAGCCTGCTGTAATTAAACCTTTGAATACAAAAAGCTCTTAGTTACTTGCCGGCAAATCAAATTAAATTGCAACTCAATTTCGAATTCAATTAATTTATTTACTTCATGTAAATAATAAATGTAATTCTGTCGGTGATGTTAAACTATGTAATACCTAAAAGCTCTATACCTAAATTCCTTTAAAATACTGCCAGTAGCCATAGCAATATATTAGTCATAAATATTTGCACACGAATACAACACGTACATATCAGAAAAATTGAATTTTTTTTATTTTGTTAAACTATCAAACATTCACTGCACCCAACCAACCAACCAATCAACCTGCCACAACAATTTTTTCACCAAATTAAAATTTTCGGTCTTCATAGATTTTCCATGACTGAATGGAAAACATTTTACAAAAATAAAAAAGCTACAAAAAATGATCAGAATGATTTTTTTTGCGAATTAACAAAACAATCACACACACCTCAACAGATACACACAGGCACAGAGTTAGTAGAATTTGACAATTTGTATGTTATATGCAAATTTTATGTAAAACTATTTAAAAATTCATACCAAAAACAGACCATGGCATAAAACACAGCCATACGAACATGCAATCAAACCACAACACTAGCACAGACTCACACATACATGCTTGAGTGCATGGATTATACATTATTATTCAATACACAAGTGTATCAAAACTACGCACATAACACAATTACTGAAACTAAACACTGAAAGTTTAGTGGGTATCCATGTGTGTCTGTGTGTGCGCTTATGGCTTAAACCATAACAATGGGGGACAGACAAGAAATGACATAATAAACTTGACACTCTGCTAAATTTTATACACTTATTACTGGCAATTACAGCTATGAAAAATGGCTTGTGCTACAGCAATCCTGCTACTCACTCAGCCATATACATATATGTATATGTGTGTGTATGGGAGAGTTTATTGTTTGTGTATAAATTAGAGACAGTTGTATAATTGTGCAAGTGAATATGCTTACAAATGTATGTGTAATAATGAAATTAGTGTAAAGCTTATATGGACATGTATTTAACAGACAGGGTTATGCAAACAACTGTGTTAAGCAAAACAGGATTGGGTCCTTCTGACGTATGAAGTGGATTTAAGCAGGGGCTAATTATAATGAACATTACCTGCGGACGGTCGTGTACTCTAGTTTTTCTTTACATTTATTTATTTATTTATAAATTCATCTTTATTTATACTTTAAATTTACATATATACAAATTACATTTTCGAGATACTATCCTTAGATATTACAACGAATTATATTTATTCATCAAAGATATTGAAAAGCAAGTATTTTAAATTATAAAATTTTTAAAGGGAAAATAGGAAAAACCTTTATATAAAAAGAAAAAAAAGATTCAACATAGGTTAGAAAATATACATGTATACAATTGTATTATTCAAAGATAATACATGTATACATATCATTTTCGAATTGATGATTTTTATTTTAATGCTGCACTTCAGCCGACTCTCTGCATTCTCTTATCAGGGGATAAGAAGAATTTTCTATAGATTCATAATATTTGTTGTTAAGTCTCTTTATGAAGTCTACAATTCGCTCATATCCAGATTCATTATGAAGAAGCTGAGTGGAGTATCTCCAGTGTTTTTTATTTATGATCTTGAGGCATTTGTTTTGAATAATCTGAAGTTTCTTCAGATGAGTTTTGGCTGCCTTATACCAGATAGGACATGCGTATGTCATAGTGGGTCTGATCACACTTTTAAATATTAAATTTTTATTAATTAAGTTAAGGGTTGAACGTTTATTTAGTATTGGCCACAATGCTTTAAACGTTTTAAGAGATTTTTTACAAATTTCGCCGATATGCTTTGCAAAATTTAGTTTCTTATCTAAACACACACCCAAGTATTTGACATCATTTTGAATTGTGATACGTTCATTTTTGAAGCTCAGCTGACGGTTTGGTAAGCGCTTGGGAGACCTGTTAAAGGGAAATATGATGGACTGAGTTTTTATAGGGTTAACTTTAATCTTCCACTTGTAAAAATATTTAGCACAAGCAGCCAATCCTTTTTCCATCTTCCCGTTTTTCTTTACATAAAATATATTTAATTTAATACTTTAACATTAACAAGACAATTTGTGAAACGTAAAGTAATTTTCGGGAGAGTGGCTAATTCTGAAACTTAGCCTTTGTTCTTGCTATAAATTTACTATGCTAAAAGAATTATGTGACTTAAAATGTTATATGAGAATAGCTAAAGGGATTTCTAATAAAGGTTCAATAAAACAATGAAAGGTCTTTGAATACTATTAGCTACACAATAATGCGCCGTTACACGACGGCACTCGGTAAGAAACCGAGGACCCTGATTTTTAGTGTTTCTAACTCATATACTTGGCTGTCTTTGAGAGCTTTATGCTATTACAACGTTTCGGGATAGAGTATAGTTATCTCACCTCGTGAGATACTCTGGCGTTCGCTGTGTGACACGTAGAACCGCCTTGCTAGAATCGCATGTCATCTACATTACTCGCCATGGACGTCTATTGCTTTTATGGAAGTACATCACAACGATACAGTTTGACTTTAAATATATTTCAGCTAATATCGGGACTACCTACGGCTACAATTTCGTGCTTTTCGAAATAAATAGATTTCCAATAAAAGTGAATGGATGTTGCCAGTCAGTGGCGCCCATGTTCTTTTGACGGAGACTGTCAGATGTGTTGTTTGTTATTCAGACACTGTTTCCAAATCTCCAAATGATAAAATTTTCTTATCAAAATGCATGTTTACGAGGCAGAAGCGGTGTCGCTTCAAATTTGTTTTTGCCACGCTTGATGACCAAAATGGCGACGACGGTTTGGTAAACAATTAGCCAACGCTCGTACGTCAAAAAAATGTCAGAACTTTTAAATTTTAACTGACTCACGAGCTTACAGTTAAGAGCCATAGAAAGTGCCGTTTAGAGGAGAACTTTAGTTTTCGTCGAAAATCATCTTTAGGACCAGTGGCATCACTTTCCTATACTTTGGTCCATACCACTATGCGAAGTCGCCGAAGTCGCTAATACCTCACACCTGAAATGTTTTTCTTTAACTTAAAATGGACCCACCTATATTGCAAAACCATTTAGTGCACAAAGTTATTTTGTCTTGGTAATGTAAACTTGTCGCATTTTAGCTCCCACTTGAACGTTTTTGGTATATTTACCATACCACATTTAAAGCAGAATATTATTAATAAAGCATTTAAGAATTATGTAGCGGACTGGCTAAACAAATTCTTATTGGGTCACTCTTTATTTATTTACACGTACAACACATTAATTCTCTGAACGTATGTGTTGTATATTTTAAAAATATCTGAAATGTTTTTCTATCTACATAATCATATGTACATATATACATACATGCGTACCTACACTTGCATGTATGCTTATTATTTAAAGAAATTTAATTAAAGTTTCAAAATTTGTATCTTAATTTGTTTCTGTAATATGAGTATAAAGACATGTGTTCAAGTGTCTATTTAAGTTCTACTTCCCTTTCGCTGCCAAAAATTGGAATTTTGTTTAACTCAAAATATTAAATGACTACTGTACTTAACTTTGTTTGCAACAACATTCCGAATATATTGGAAATAATAACTGTATTGAACAGTTTAAAAAATGGTTTAGAATATTTTTAGTTAATTTAATTACGGATTTTTTTAATTTTTTATTCCAATATTATTTGAATAAGTAACCTTGAAACACACTCAATCTTATACATATGTATGTGATACAACCTCTTTTAGTTTTGATTTAAAGGTTCCTTGAACGGTACAGTTTATTGTGTAAAACTAAAATGTACGATTTTTAAGAAGTACTATTTTGCGAAGAAGTACCAATAGGTCATAAAGTATATATTTGTTTAATACAGTTTTTGTTTGTTAAAAAATACCTGTTTCTTGAAAACCTTAAGCTACATGTTTGCTTCAAATAACTTTTTATTCAAAAGGTACTTGTTGAAATTCACACTTTTATTGAGAAATATATATTTTTAAAACGCACAATATCCAAAGCAATATTTTTATTCTTTTGAACAAAAATTCCTTTAAAAAATTACGTCTTTATAAAAAAAGTACTTTCAGGTAAAATAATGACATATTGTTAGAAAGTAAATTTTTGTCGAAAGGATTTTTTTTTTTGGCATAAAGTACATTTTTGTTAAAATGAATTTTGTTGTTAGAGAGCGCCTTTTGGCAAAAAATCAACCATTATAAAACCAATATGATCATATGGAATTTAGCTGTGGGGTACTGCTTGTGCATCAAATATCCGAAAGATACATAGAAGACAGTCTGGCATTTTACGATATATTATATGCGCTTCCTGGTATATAAGAAATATAAATATCCATAGAGATCTAGAAGTTCCCACTATCCTGGAAGAAGCAAAAACATACACGGCAAAATACGTAAACAAACTAAAGGTCTCCCTACTAACAATTTCGAGGGCATCAGAGACTAAAAGGCACTGACACATTGAGCCTGGAGAAGCGGATTTCGAATATAATTCGAAGCTCAAAGCCGTCTGAAGTAGTAAAGAACAAAAAGGAGTTATTTTAGAATATTCAAAGTAAATAATAAGAAACCGATATAATCAGAATAAAATCGCAAGTCTTACAAATATTTACTATAAATATTTCGTTTAGTGCGAAAAGGAAGAGAACCAAATTATGGTATAATTTTAAAAATATTGTTATAGTAAAGGAACAATAAATACGAGTAGCTTTCTGTAATTAATAACTTCATATTAGTTATTGCAAAATATTTACTACAAATAAGTTTATCTTCTTCCAACTGCAATTGTTGTGGTTTTTTAAGTAATTTTCTTTCACCTCTAAACTCTAATCTGCGTATGTACATAAGTTGTTTATGCTGATTTTCAAAAATCTAAACACCCCAAGGAGCATTTTTTGCCGTCATGTCTAATTTCATAAGTAATGTGTCTTAAGCATAATTCTTTTAATATTTATCAGAACATTAGTCGTCCGACTCTTTCGTTAACTAATTTTAAAAAAATATACGATAAATTAGACGCTGGTCTCAACATTTTCTGATGTTTTGGCAGGTATTTTTTCAACGTCGGTCAGACCTATCGAAATTTCCCCAAGAAATGCCATCAGAATTCTTAAAAAATTCTGTTGGACAAATCTGCATGATTTCCGAATTTCGCCAGACAAAAAGTTAGGCTTTCTAGTAAATAATCCATAGTTCGTTCAGTTCGCGGTGTAGACATCAACACCCCCTGGCCGAACTTTTAAACACCTTTCGGGAATGGTCGCTAAGGGAAACGGCCCGCAGGTTATCTACCAATTGCAGATTGTCCAAAATTCGTTGTCCCTCAATTGATAAGGAAAGGATGAAGGCACTACCGCCCCTCGGGAAAAATTCGATATTGGTACTTGGCATTATAACGAGGCACTGTATGATTGGTTGTATGTCGGAGTATATGGCAAGAGATCCTGGAAGTCTGTGTCAGTAGACATCACAATGAGCCTAATGGCCTCCAAGTGAACTCGATGTATGCGAGCTGCCTGCCTAACCTAACCTAACTTGTGCATAATTTTCGTATGAAATCGGACCGAATATATTTGTATGTGTATGTGCGTATATATTAAACCGCATATAAATATTTATGAGCAGGGGGAGCATTGGTTTTATTTATTTCTGATTCTGTTTGCATTACATTTACACCTTTGTAGTTGTGTAAAGTTGTGGTTGGCTTAAAGTTGTTGATTGAGTTAATAAAGCATGCACTACAGCTACAACTAAAGTAGAATTACACACTTAGATACCTTTTTACATAAATAATGTTATTGTATTGTATATTTATCATATGATGTATTAACAAAAGCAGATTTATATTTACGTTTCGTACGAGGACGGTCCCGGAACTATAACAACTAACGTATTTATAGTTTCATTCTTAAAATTGCTGTTATGATTAGCGAAGGGATGTACTTAGTTCCGGATTCAAGTTAGAGGATAAATACCATGTTGTGAAGTATTTAGTGGATATGACATTAAGCAATCTCCATCTAACAGCGGTATAGGGTGAACAAGTAGTAATGATAATTCTATTAATTTTTACACTACAGAAACTGTCAGTCAACGTTAGTAATGTCAGCCAGATGTCAAAATATTAAGTAACGTTTGCCATTTCATCGTGAATCGTGTCACCCCTGCCGAACGCGTAGGAATTAAATAAAAAAATGTATCTAAATTTCGGTTCAGATGTAAATACGCAACGTGAATTTCGTATTGAAGTCGGTTGTCATCATGGCTTCAGTGTGCAGGCAATTTGTAGCAGAGTGTAAAAGTTTAAACGTGATATCACCCTTTTGGAACTTTAGCGACAAACAGTACAGGGTTTGTTACGAGATTCGTGCAGAGGCAGTGTACCGGTGAGTATACAAGGCCTCCTAGACATGTCGATTCACCACCGATCATCATAATTGGGCATGGTCAGAAAGTCAACCCGGCGTATTTTGTGATTGGTCTTGGGCTTATATCCGTAAAAGATTATGCTGTTGTAACAATTGAAGACGGAGAGCTGGATTGTTGTAAAAAATCCTCTTAAAGTACTGCCAGCAAAGCCGAGGGGTTATTAGAATGGCATAAATATAGGTTTAAAATAATGGTAGCTGTGATCATAATAAATCCAAATGAAATAGTCATGGATGTTATAATATAAAATTCATGTTTTTATTCGAATTTTTAACCCCAGTTGTGATAAATTGAATCATGAGCTCGGAATTTCGACATAATCTTTATTATCCATCGATTTTCTGGGCGAAAAAGAAGTGTTGATTCGCCAAACGCAATGGTCAAATGATGTGCAACTTAAGTACCATTGTCCGTATCCAATTTAGTACGCTCAGAATTAATTCTTTTTCACAGAAGAGGGTTGGGCGATTAACGATTTTTCCATTGACAAAAGATACTGTTGAAGCCATTCGATATCAGCTCAGTAACTATACCTCGTATTAATAAGAACACATTAGGCTTTTTTGAGTTAATTATCATACCACTTTCGTATATGTTTTCAATAATTACAATAATATTTCCATCCTCGTTGTAAATTGTGTTTATTTTGAATTTTAATTAAATTTTAATTAAAATTTATGTGTTGACTATAAATAAATAAAACACATTAAACGAAGTGAAACAATAATTTCACTTTGGTTGCAATTAGCTAATTTAGTTGTTAGTGCTGTTAAAAGTTCACTTTACCGAACCATTGTTCATTTATTTCTACGAATACATTAAAAGATAAACGAAAAAAGAGATTTGGGGCCATAAGACTCCTATAAAATAAATTAACATTTATTTTGCCACTAAAAACACAGTGCCGCACTGGTTAAGGACAGCTCGGGCAATTTTGGCCGAAAAAACTTTTTCCAGTAGAATATTTTAAACTCTCAGGTCTATACGAATAAACAGCAATCGACTGATGCCTTTAAAGTCAACATAACCTACGCCATCAGCACTGGCATCCCTGCTACCGTGTTAAGCGATGATGGATTTTTGAACGACTTACAGAGGATTTTCAAATATAATGAGAATTTCTATAATAGCACAAATACAGCTGGCGTTACTGCAATTCGTTATCATTCCCCTCATTATTAAAATAATAACTTCACTCAATTGTTACATATAAATATTTCTTTATATAAGAAAACACTAGCTTTTCCTTTTGCTTTTTTAATATCATACGATTTGAATACTTAATAAGCTTTCACGATCGCGATACTGTAATGACGTGTTTCTAAAGTTAGCTGGAGTTGAGCTTGTGGATACCAGGGTTCGTTGAGAGAAAAGATTTACTTGTTTTTTCCCAAGAGAGACAAGACCGTTTATTTTAATGTTTTTAAAAAACGTGATCATCTTTATTGTTCAACTTTAATAACTAAGTTCAGTACGGCACGAAATACTTGTTAGGCCTTCGGTGGCCATTGACATATTTGCTTCTCACACTATTCGACGCTCACAGAATATATCGCCACTATTCGTTGCGAGTGCACATGAGCCGATTCTCTCTTCGGGGCAAATAAAATTCTGACCCAATGGTATAGGGCCACTTCCTGCTCTGGCTACTCTTGTCGGGGCGAATAAAATTCTGGTCCAAAGTTAAGAGGTGTCTCTGCTCTCTCAACTCCGCTTGGACTCGGTAGGAGTGAATAAAATTCTGGCTAAATCGCATACCACTGGAGGGTTGTCTATCCACTACTCGCCTTAACCAATTGGGGCCAATAAGATTCTCTGGCTTCTCTTGTCAGTAGTTCCACTACCAGTTGGAGACGCGAGAGATTAGCGTAATTAGGTTGAACAAAACTCTAAAATAATTAAGCTACAAGTAGTTGAAAGTTCTGTCCCAACTATTTGCTTTCTGATAAGGATTTTAATAAGATTGAATAAAATTTTAAAATTATTAAGTAGGTTTTACCGCCTTGCTAGCCACAGGCCGACTGACTTCTCTTCTGTGTACGCATTGCTACTATATTTGTTTGGCTGAGTCTCATAGTATACACACCATCACGCAATACAGATCTGTTGATCGTTTGACAGTCATGGAAGTGTGGTATCAAGCGGTATTATCATTAGGCAGCGGTGTTACCTAAACATTTTCGTTAATTTTAATCCTAAGTTATTATTATTAATATAAACTACGATTGGTCCTACGAAAGGACCAAAAACAAGTTGGAGAACTTTTGGTCGTCACAATTCTTACCGCAAGATACGATTCATGAGACATCATTGTTTTAAATTATGTGGCATGCAGCTGAAACATTAACGGACATTGTGGACAGGGTTACTTTAAGGTACTATCGAGATGGTGTGATTTCACTAAATCGCAAGTTTAAGCCCTAAGCTACAAATGGGGAATGTCCTCCAAGCATGAGTTTTGAATTTGCCGTATTTTTTAATTGTTATATAGTTCTCTTTTCTTACATAAAGAAGAGATGCACTGACATTAATTTAAAATTCATTATTTTAAAAATAAATTTTAATTTAATAAATAAAATAATTACTCAACAAATATGTTACTTTATTATTATAAAAATTAAATAAATAACTTAAAGCAGGGGGAAAATACCAAAATGTTATGCAAAGTAACTCACTTCCGACCTGATTAATAAAGTTATATTTGGGTAGAAAGTATCCTTAACAAGTTTTTGAAGAAGGTTGTGGTTTACAAGTCAATAAAATGTTGCAAATAAATATTAAAACTAGTTTTTTATTTTTTTATAAGTAATCTTGCAGGAATAACTAAAAATCGACTTAATTGGAAATAAGTGGTTATTCATCAAAAGTGGTTATTAAATTAATATATGTTTTACTCTCACCTGTGCTCAATTAAAGGTGCAATCTGAATTATTCGATATTACTTTTGTTGAATTTTATCACCTTAAATTCTGAAAATAAAAAAAATATATATTAAGGATTAGTGTCTACAGTGTCTAGTTACAAATTTAATATAAAATCGATGGGTATATATTTCATCACTTGTGAGCAATGTTGCCGGAAATGCAGATTTTAGCCCCCCAAATTAAAAATGCAGATTCGTAGATTTTTGATATAAAAGTAAAAGATCTATTGTTGTGAAAAAATATCTGAAGTTAGTTCAAAATAGTATTATTTAACCACCTTGTGCGGCACGGTACGTCTAGCGTTATCAGTATCTCAGGACTTGCTTAAAATGGTACTATCTGATATCTATGCATAACAATTAATATATACCTAAGTAAATATACGCATATTGTCCAGTCACTTACCACTCTTTTATATTTGTCGTATTTTTCTTCACAAACCTTTCGATATACATATCATTACGTTGCATAAAAAATAATTGGTCAGCCGTCTTCTGACATCCGCTATGTGGGGTTAAGAAGGATGTCAAATAATTTTCAACTTGATATCCATATATCCAGTTCCAGTGAAGAACAATTGTTCCTCCATCTTTAAGCGTGATTGCAACGCCATGTAAGTCTAAACTATCCACGGACCCACTTAAATACACATACATGTACAATTTCATCCAAAACGTACTAGCAGTTTAGGAACCCATTTGTCCAAGATCGTTTATGATATTTACTTCGAACGTATATCGAATATATTTGATGTAAAACGTTCGAGATCGAAAGATTAGAAACGAGATGGTATTGTATTATATTAAGAACTTGTTCCTCATTTTGATCGCAGTGCTTTTAGCGACCTATATTTTTGGATAAGGACTTAGCCTTATTTTCACACTATTATTTTAGTGCGGATATTTTTCACAAATTTTTAGAAAGAAGCGCGCGATGACGATTGATTGTTTCTACGCTGTTTTTAAACTCAAGAAAAATAAAAACAAACAGTATGTATAATATTTAACTTATGTGATTTTATCGCGTAAATATGCGAATATTACTATTTACGTTTTCGCATTTTTATTATCGAGAAAATATCGATAATTTTTCATAGAAACGAATATTCATTATATTAGGTATTATAGTTTATTTATCGAACATTTTCGTTTAAAAAATTCTTCACTTGAGAGAACTTTCGTTATTTTCGAATCCCAATAGTGGGATTCACTATTCTTTTTTAACGATAATCGTATCGGAAAAAAATTTTAACAACAAAATTCACAATGATTGCTATTCAGTAACTTTTTTTAAACAACATTCGCAATCGTTTAGACAGCTCTTGTTGTTAGCTTAACGATTGTAGACAAAAGTAAACGACGTATATTTTTGTGTTGTTTATTTATTCGACAAACTAAAATTCAGGGCATCTTTGAGGGACAGTTTTATTTGGTTCAAAAATCGTTTTCGAGTGGTTAGTGAATCACACAATCGTTACTGCAAACAACATAAATTTTCAATAAATTTTGCGACTGTCGAATCGTTAAAAGTTAGTGAATCGCACTACAGGTCAAGTGAGTAAGTATTGGGTACATACATATATATATATACTCGTATATATAGAGATATATGTAAATATTTTGTTATTTTTGACCATATTCAAATTAACCTAATTTTTATATGCTTCGCTATGGTGAAACTAAAAATAAGTAATCTTTTTATTTAATTTGACTTTAAAAGACCGTTTATGGTCCAATAACGAACTTTGCATATTTGGGTTTATGAAATACAAAAATTTTATAAACTGTGTTTTGAAGTTTTCTTGAAAGTTTTTTAAATAAAAATTCGCATTTTGATTATTTCATGAACAAAATTCACGATGATTGCAGATTTACCTCTAAAAGTTATGGCAACACTGGTTGTGCGGCATATTAAAGTTGTCATTGTCAGACATTGTCAAAATATATATAACCCTAGAACTACTATTCTGATCCGTATTAAATTCGTTTAATTTATATTTCTTTATATTGTTTGAATTATTTACTAAGATAGCAGATGTGTAAATAAATAAATTGTTCAGACAGTTTGGTCAGCTACGGACTTTTTTTCTGGATTATACCGTATACCAAAGTTATTTATCTAATTAATTTTTAAAAATTAATTTCGAGAATTTTGCTCCTTTAATTTATTTTCTTAACACTTGTAAAGAAAACTCAGAAAAATTTAAATATCGTAAAGTAGGTTGTTGGGGGTTTTTGGTAGAGCTTTCTTATCGTGTGTTACACTTAATGAACAACTCTCATTCTGTTTATGCTGTTTTACATATTCTGGCTCTTTTAAAATATTCTATTAAAATGTGCTTGCCAGCTGGCTTCAAGAAGCAAAATGCGTACAAAAATGAGTTTATCGCTCAGTAAATAATTTCCCATAAATACATTATAAAATACTAATTGACAAATGGGCAAACAAAATTTAATTTATTTCAATTTTTTTTTTATTAAATAAACGTTTGGTGAACCCATAGTTTTGTATTTTGTACCTCTTAATTGGTCTCCAAGATAATGGCAATGAATACCGCCGTATCATTTGTGTGGTGATTTAGATAGTCTATACATCAGCTCAAAAAATGAGCTTTAATTACGAAAAGAAAGTACATGTTTCTAGCATCGTCACAACAACCATATTATCTTCTCTACAACAATAAAATTGTTGTGGCAAGCATATACTGGCTATTTAAAAAAAATTTTAAACATTACCTTATTTGCGATAAACAAGTTTTTTTTTATATTAATTCATTACACGATATCAATCCATAAAAATTGTAACATGTTTTATTTGAACAACGCAATTTTTATAAAATTGTTTGCTTGACTTTTTTTTGTTTTGTGGTAGAAAAATTCTTTAAAGATAAGTATGATATTTATTTCAAAGATGAACTCACACTATATCACTTAATCATCGACGAATTAAAATAATTAATAAAATGGCTATACTAGCTACAAGAAATGCGCCTACAAAGGCGCTGCAAGCTTGTTATAAAAACAAACATAGCGCGCAATTGCAGAGTTGTTAAACACTGAAGCCATTCTATTTTCCCTGCTTCGCTACCTGTATTCTCCAAATTTCCAAAGAAAGTAGCAAACAATTAATTGCATTAATTGGCTTAGTGTTACTTTCCTTAAAAAATATATTTTAACTACACAAAAATAATATAATAACTCTAACCATAAAATGTTCTTAACAGATACACTATGTGAAATTGTTTTGCTATTTCAAAAAAGTATTAGCGCGTTAGTCGCCTGTGTTCGATTCTCAGCCACTGCCAATTGGTAACATAACTTTTTTGCTTTTCTATCATTCTAAGAGGACCTATTACTAATATCTAGAATAATAATATCACCACTTTTAACTTCACAGAGTCGTGAGGACATCCAGTTGAGAGGACATCCAATTTATTGGCCTATAGATCTACAAACACTTCCATTGTTGGTATGTCACATTGTTGTTCTGAGTCGAACATGAGAGATTTGTATCAAAATAACGAAGGCAAATATATTTTAGCCCAGTTAGTTCATAATATATTGATTATGCAGTAAATAAATAATAAGAAAATAAATTCGTCGTAACACTATCGAAATACAGCCCAAAATGCTGCAAAAACTCTTTAAAAATGAGTTGTTCTGGCGAAGCTAAATGCCTAAAAAAATATTTAAATAAAAATTCAGGAAATTTAGCTTACAACTTAATTTGCATGTATTTTACATCGCGTTAAACTCCTCAACGTACAGACACGCCCTATATTTATAAATGTGGTGTAATGAGGCATAAAGTTTTTGTTTTATTAAAAATTTTAATTGCTACAAAATAATTATAGAAATTAAATGCTTGAAAATATTACGTGTATGGTAATTAAAAAAACAAAGAAAAGGTTCGCTGTTAATGGTGCTTATGAATTTAAGTATTCGATTAACATAATTTAATGATCACGTATTTGCAATTATATCTGGTTAATGTAGAGAGTAAGAATCCATATATGTATGTAGGTAAACGTAAAGAAAACACATGGTTGAGGTAATCATAGTTTGATTAAGAATATTATGATAGAATTATATGATTGTAGGCAAATCGTGCTATTTTCATTGATAAAATCCCATTGATATCTAAAAATAACCATGGTATTATGTCATATAACCATAACAATTTTAATCATATTTTAATGCAGTAGCCATATTATAACACAATCACACATGACAATTATATTAGCTAAAGTAAACAAAGTAGACATATTGTACTCGTATGTGATCTTTAAAAACGAGCGGCGCATAGTGTCTGGTGAGAACGCGTATGTCAATTCGAAATCGACTAAGACTTGAAAAACGGGGTTTTGCTTTAGATATTTAGGTTTTTTTTACTACTTTTTGAAAAGCCTTTTTGAATTTTACTAGAAATAAAGTTTTGTCAACTTGTTTTCGCTTAGTGGGTTTCAAAATGAAAATAAAGTACATTTTACTTGTTTAACTTGAACTATTTCCTAACACAAACTGAAATACCATAAATTCAAATATAAAAATAAAGAAGTCAGATAAAAGTACTTGCTGTACGAGGTACCTAACGAAAGTGTTTTTCGTTGGCTACTAGGAATGAAACAATTTTTTTTTTAATTCTATAATTTTTGCTTTTAATTACTCATCAAAAGAGTCAACCTTTTTTATAAATATGCAACTACATTATTGAATATCTCTTCATTAGCGCTAGAGATCTTTTAATTGCAAAAGTTTATTGCAGTGAAGTATGCAATCAACAGCAACTTTGAACTTCATGTTGTTCAGTCTCTAATATTTACTAATTGGCCATTCATTACATATTTTCGTTGGCTTAATCAGCTTTGCTCTCTGATATTGCCGGCCACCTTTTTACCTAAGCATATGAGATTATGAATTTGTCAAATATTCATTGAGTGTTGCCAACTAACCGAACATTTGTTAGCAGCCACCTATAATGATCCTGAACTCATCTCGTAAGAGTATCTGTATGCGTAATAAGTACATATGTAAATGTCAACTGCATATTCCTATGAACATTAAACACACATTCCACAGAGGAATAAAGGGTTGAATATTTGAACTAGAAATTTACCAAGAAAAATGGTTGATAAAGTTTGGTGTGAAAAGAAAATTCAAGCCATTAAACTTTAAGTTTGAAATCTACAATATTTTGCTAGTCAAGTTTACTAACTTCTAGGGTATCTGCGTTTCATAAAGTACAAATGTAACCAGCCACCAACAAACCAACAGCAATGGGCAACATCCAAATACTATTGCTGAAAAAAGGAGTTTGAAAAGTTTTCTTTTAGTTTGACGTCAATTAGAAATACAAACAGCTTAAATTACTCTGCAAGAACCATCAACATACAGAAAGTTCTTGCTATATTGGGTGGGAATGTTCTAATACAAGTAAAACATATACAACCAAACGAACTTTGTGTCAGTGGAAGAAATAAAAAGTTTCCCTTTTACATGTCCCCCAACGAGCAAAAGGAATGTATAGTGGTTGTGTTATCAATTGTATTTCGTATTACAAGAAATTTTTTAAGAAACATAAGATCTCGTCTTCGTATTGCTGGATCATACTTAATCCTAGTTTTGGTATGGAGATCGTTTAAGCATCTTCTCTTTCTCTTCTACTAATATCAACACAAAAAATATTAAATGTAACTCTAAAGTACATCGAAGCCGTATTTGAAAACTGAATAAGACTCTTACAAAGAAAATCGTTCTTCAGTCGGCAAACGACTACTGCAGAAGCCGTCATCAAAATGGGGATAAAGAGGTGACAATATTTTATCTCCTGTGCCTTTATACTGCCTTGGCTGACCAACACGGGGTATATTTAGGTTTGAGGACTTTTGTCAGCCTATCTGAACTGTCGGAGATGGGACTACGGGCGATATAAGTGGCATCTGGTTCGGGAACGATTCGACATTGGCCTTTGTACTGCTTTGGATGACCAACACCGAGTTAATCTAGGTTTGAGGACCTTTATCTATTATTTAATCGTCCTAGACTTGCACCTTCTAACCAACGACTCTATTTTTAACCTTCACCGCTCTTTCGGTTTCAATTACTTTATATAGGATGTCTACCGGGATGTTTTAGTATTGGGTAGTACACGGCAAGTCGTGGATAATGGCGCTTGGAAAGGTCCTTTTATGTAGAGGGAACTTGGAAGTTTAAGTTACAGTCAAGTGTGTGGGACCTTGAGTACCGCGCTTTTATTATTAGACATTGAGTGCGTGACCTAAACCCACCGAGGCTTTTCCCGGCACTTCGATATTCTTTGAACATAACCAGCAAGATTCAATGTGTAACTTCATTAGTTAAAGATTTTTCTAAAATTTCGAGTTTGTAGAAGAATTATTAAACTTTTTTTAATTTAAAAATTCATGGGGTTTTAAAAACCGTCCATTTCCGGTAAATCCCCTGCATATCAGTATATATGCTAAGAGATCATATTTTTTAAGAATAGGTTCCTATTAAATCAAATTTCACACAAAGGGTTGAAGTATATGAGCTCGGGATATTACTCGATCGTAAGTTCTCACACATACTTTTTACTGAAAGCTTAATCTCTAAGAAGAAAATGGAGGCTGTGCCTGGAAGCAGCGGATAACACCGTTGAATGGCAGACATATAATAAAAGTTGAATCACTGAGTGATGAAGTCGGAGACTAGCAGTCAATAGCATTTAAAGTCACTAAAGCCAAAAAGAAAAACATTAACGACTGCGCGGAACTCAATGATAAGCAGGAGGGTCGACAACCAGAAATCACTGAGGAAAGCAGGGGTTTGAAAAAATATCCGCATTAATAACGAGTAACAAATTTAAGTCGACATCTGGAAGTCTGGAAGAAAAATGGGGGCTTAAAAATTTACTTACATTAATAATGCCCACCATGATCTAAAATTTAAAAAGAAATCTACAGGCAGTTCAAAGCCCTCATGATGTTGTATGGCAAAGTGTTCCAAATAAAGCTAAATATATATATATAAGAGTTTTTTTACTTCTTGAAAACTTATTTTCTTTTACCGTGCTTTCAAATGCTCTGTTCAAATGTAAGAAACTCACGCGATTAATTTCCGTACTCTTGGAAATATTCTTTGAAAGCGTTTAGAAGACCTGTGACTTTAAATATCTTGAAGACAGAAATAAGACGAAAAACCTAAAATGTTCGCTTATAACTTATAATCCCAGCTCAACCAAGCCAAAGTAGCAACGAAACTCTCGATGTCCTCAAAAGTAAGCATCCCGATAGCAGTTGTTGCAGTTTAGACAAGACGTCGAATTTGGTTTAGGCTATTCTATACAGATGTAAAATTGTCTTAAACATTCCAAAAAAGTATTGGTACTAGTAGGTTAAGTAGGAACATATGAAGCTCGTGCCAGAATTTGATTGGCTCAACTAGAATTACGGCTAGACGGGAAGTGAAAATGTCGATGACAGTGCTCGGCATGATACAGCGGGCTGTGCGAAATATCTTATTAATATTCTGTCTCTTTCTTACATATTTTAAATAACAATTATAAGCTTTTCTCCAGCATATAGTATAAACATGTCGTTACAGCCGTCATCCGCCGACAAACACTGAAATTCAGTCCGATCTCTGCGGTAGGGTTGGTAAAAACTTGAACTTTCGTATCCGTACCATTGTGCGAAGCTGAAGTATTATCGGTATCACCGCAAATACAGCGTGTTTTAATCTATTTAAACATCACTGTGACCTTGTGTTTTTACGTAGTTGTGCCACTGTTTATAACTTTATTTTTCCAGATTATTTTTCTTTGGAATTATTTAATTAAAACACGAATGTGGCCGTTTGGAATAAATTTGCGCTTAATTATTTAACAAGTCTTCCTTGCCAATAAATCACTTTTGAAGTCTTATCCTGTGACGCGCTGTCAACCAAACTACTGCGAGTCCTCATATTTCAAACTCGTAAATATGCTCCAATTATCATAACAACTATTAGTCTTTTGTGATTTAATTAATAGCACAAATTTTTTGTATGAAATACAGTTCCTATGTTACTTTCCCAATTTAAATTTATTTCAAGTTTATTTTGTATTTCACATTCTGCCGCATTTGCATAATCCAACCCTAAAAAGTTGCTTGCGAAGCTTAACTATCAAACAACTTGTTGCCTTTAAATCAACATTAATTTTTTGCCTTTATTTCAATTTCAACTTCCTTTTTATGTTGACCAACTTTGCCATTATTATATTTCAGTTTTTATCTGGTGCTGCTACGAGTATCTTCTCATAAAATCGTTAATCAGCAACTTCGGAAATGTTCTTTTTCTACATTTTATTTTCACAGTTTGCTGTTAAATAGCAACCAATTCCACCGCTCTCCTCAGCACCAACAACAACAAAAACAAATTTAGTTTATAATAAATCTTCAAATTAATGTGGAGCAGTGTGAGATAGAGTTGGAGTAAAAAGAAAACAAAAATAAAGCGAGAAAAGTTTTGTAATTTAAATTATGACTTTCGAAGAAAGTGGTCATTAATTACACATGTTTTAATTACAAATTTAAGAAGGAAGAGAAGAAGTCAGTCAGAAGCATTAAAATGTAAAAAGTAAACCAAAATGTGCGCTTAAAAAAATGTGAATATAATAACACTCGTATTATATAAAAGGGTTTGCAATAACGACGGGTCGGTGTTCCCACTCTGTGGAGGCCATGATGTTTTGGCGGCGTATATCAAATGCTTTTTTCACTATTCAGTCATTGCGGACAAGTCGGCGATTGAGCAGGAAAATTAGCGTTCGTGTCTCGCATGATAAATCGTCTTTAGCAAAGTTGCCTTATGTAAGAGACTACGCCAATCCACATAGGTGGCCCTAATGGTTCGTACTTTTTTCAAATAATAACGGTAGGGAGTCTGTCAGCATCAGTGCCGACAACTACAAATCAATGACAAGGAATTTCTTCTGGCCTGGGAAAAATATATATGCGAATGTATGTTACACAATTGCCATTTAGCATGATCAGTTTCAGGGTATGCTTATCTCTCGCGGAGGTGACTTGAATTGACGATTCGACCCCTAGCGGGAGCTTTCTCAAGTGTCCGCGCCATAGCTCAATTTCATATGCATCTATGTGGCAGAGTTAATAAAAACCGAATCCTTATTTCCGTGCGAAGCCTTGATAAGGTCTTAAGAAAGAAAGTAGAGAGAAGTTCAACATTGACCCGTTCTTTTTGGAAAAGCCTTATATGTATAAAGTGGTAAATAGGGTGATTGGCGAAGCTATTCGACCGGTTATTCGATTGGCTAAATCTGGCTGACAGTGGTAAATTTTTGAAATGGGGAGAACAAAAAAATCGAAACTATTTAAACTTTTTGTGTCTGAATTAGCTAAGCCAACAACAATTGGTAAAACAAACTCACGCATACTTATTTTATTTTTTAAATTAAAACTACGCCTGCATTGGTACTTATATGTGCAATTATTAGTACCAACTTTAAGCACTTTCATCACCTAAAATACTCAGCGATTATCGGGCATGTTCTGACACTCGTAAGAGTAGCAAATCGCCAAACTTATTTCTGCATGTTCTGCAACTCACGTTTTACTTACGATTTGCTTATTTTTAATATTTCTAATACCTGATCCTAGAATATTACAAATCCCCGGGCATTTCATTTGAATTAATTACAGCACTTGCTGCGTATATTTTTCGAAGATGACTCGTATCAGCTGTTTACTGAAATCGCCAGTGCAACAGATGAAATACAGAGGCAAAATTTGCAGAGCAAAGAACGTTTTTAAATTTCATGTTTTTAGAAAAAATTTTGTTACAAAATGTCATTAGTTTGGACTAAAATAAAAAGAAAACACTATTAATTTAATTTATTCATAACTTTGTAGTTGCTTTAAAAACTAGTTTAGTTTAAATACAGCAGTTCACTTCAATATACTCTTGCGTTGAGTTTAAATCACGTTGAGTTGAAATCACAATCGCAAATTTTGTGCGAGATGCGAGTGTCGGAACATGACCGTATAATAAAATATAGATTGTGCACACCAGCAAATAATTAGCTTTGTAATGGTAAACTTTTTGAGTGTTTTGAAGCGTGAGCGTAGCGTCACTTATTAATTATAGGTAAAAGACAAATTGTTCTTGTTATTTTTATTTTAGTTGTCAGAATCAGCAAAAAGTTAACAGTGCCCTCAATACCGCTCTGTATAATATAATTGGTAGCGATTTGAATAGGGATAAAAAAATTAGATTTTTAAAGTTGAACTTTTAAGATCTTATTGTACTTATTGATGCAACATATGCACACGGACAAAAGTCGTCGTCACTTGACTTACTGAACGTCTGATGGACTGTTTTCTATAAATATAAGTTCGCCGACACCAGCAGCCAACATAATGCCCCACATCAGGGGTATATCGCCATCATGTTGGCCTGTGGTGAGAATGTAGTTCTCTTGTGGTGCACTACTCTTCTACCGAACGATGTATACAGAATAACACTTTATTCCCACAATTTTTTACTTTCAATGGGTCTTAGCAAAACAAACAAACGTGATTGTGCTGGAGCTGTAGTGTAAAGTTTTTTGTCGGCTGATAATATCGGCCAACTCGTAGATATATAAAACATAATCAAGATAGATCGTAATTATAACTATTTAAAAAGAAAAATTCTTAGCAAGTGTACGTAATTGCAGTAGAAATTTGATCATTACACACAGAGCGGGCATTGTTCGCTTATTGATCTACACCATTCATCTCACACATCTACAACTGCTTTTCAATGCCCTGATCTTAATACATTAATCAGCGATTTAAGAAGTTTTACTTAAAATTATGTCTGTGGAAGAATAAGCAATAATGGGTCTAAAACTGGCAAAGTAATAGCAGAGCCAACTGTAAGAGGTTCTTAAGTCTAAAGGAAAACAACCAAATATTGACAACGCATGAACCATTTTTAAACAAGTAAGTAAAGTAAATTTTGTATAATATATAAGTTAAGTAAATACATTACAAAGTACAATTAAACATAAATTGGGTGGGGTCCAAAGGATTGTCTGCATGCGTATATGTGGTGCAATGCGCACGGCTACAATATAGGCAATCGAGGCAGTTCTGGGAGTTCAGTTCGTTAAGTATGAGTAGCGATGCCATATGACAGCAGCAATGGCCCTTTCTACTTTATTTCTACTTTGATTTCCTATAAACATTTCAAGCAGGTGTATACTCAGCTGAGTTAAACTTGACTTTTTGTCTGCGTCTGAGGTAGCACGTGTCTGTTTACCAACCAGAATTGATTTCTGCATGCGTCGGATCACCATTTGGAAAGTTGGGTGCATGGGAGAAAGGTTCTTATTATACTTGACAATCAGTCGATTATAAAACGCAGGAGCCAAGTGTAATTCAAGCTAGTGCTGGAATGTATTCTAAAGCTACACATGTATGCTCGATGAATAATGTGAGTGAAGGAAACACATAGACACAGCTGAAAATTGAGCAGCAGATGCACTAGAAATAGGGGATCTGCTGTTAATTTCTTCAGATCAGAATCATAGTGTTAGCAACGGTCCTACGATGGGTAGACTCATTAAACCTGAAGAGGTGGAAGGAGGCTACCACATGCAGGCAGCCTCACATCGGAGTACCGAAAGCTGAATTACTATGTTAGTGACAGGTCATGGAAACTTAAGTATCATCAGGCCAAGATGAAAATCAAAGGAGATGATACTTGCAGAGTGTGCCTGGAAGAGTCTGAGAAAGAGAGTAGAAATTAGTAGGAAAACGGCTGATAGTTAGCAGGCGACAGTCTGAAATTATCACATTCAGGAGTAAAGCTTAGTGAGACTCAATGAAAGTAAGGTAGTCGTACATTACAAAGCGGTTGCCTGAAATTAATTTGCGGAAAGAAGGGGGGGGGGGGGGGTGGTAGCGATCTGATTCGGTTTCCCTCATACATTAATATAGAAATCATTTACAATTTTTTAGTTTTGCGCTTGAATAAATTTCTGGGCATGTCAGCTTTTTGAATGTTGAAGAGGCAAAGCGACGATCACTCCTGTCCAAGTGTGTAATTAACTGAAAATCATTTTATAAGTAGAAAGAATAAATCCTAAAGACTCTTCTTAAAATAAATAAATAAACTTTTACAATTATTTCAACAGTATTTAACACAGATTATATGTGCATATGTTGATTGTAGGAACTTAAAACTACTGAAATTTAATATTATTGATCTTAAAATCTGGCCTATATACAGGGTGTCTACCCGGAAGGTCAACTACTTTGTTTTGCCGCCATTTTGATAAAATTTATTATAGAAAAATATTCGGTAAACCAACGTGTTTTAATCGTTAAAACATTTTATCAAAATCAATTATCGATTACTGTGACGATGAGAAAGTTACGTGACATTTTTGCGAGAAACAACGTGCAAACAAGACGCACTATTTATCGTCTAGTGAATAATTTCGAAGAAAGAGGGACTGTAGCTGATAGGGCCAGGCATGGACCACAACGTACTGCAAGATCGGCTGAAAACATTACTGCTGTTCAAGAAAGTGGTCAAAACAATCCATCAACCTCAATTTGACACCGTGCTCAGGAGCTTGGTCTTCAAAGAACAATTTTGGCCACAATTTTGCACAAAGATTTGCATTTGTTTCCATATCCATATCTGAAAAGCCAGGTTTATGCAAAGAAACCAGAAACGCTGGAGCAACTCAAACAGAGGCGGACATTTATCTGATATTGTATTCCATACATAATTGCTGACATTAAATAAAACATTTATCAATATACGTTCCATTCTCTTTCATATATTCAAAAATTATAAACAAAGAAAGTAGTATACCTTCCTGGTGGACACTCTGTAGTTGCGTTACAAAAATTTATTTTCAAGGAAAACTACATATGTCGACATACGTTGTTTCATATTGACACGCTTATAGTTTGTTATTCGTTAGGTTCTCACGATAATTGGGTTTCTGCCTGAAAATTTAATTAGACGTTTTTATGGCTGTTATGCTGCGTTTAGTATTTTAAAACCCATTTTTCTTTGAATCCTAACAAATTCGATTTTGGAACATACACTGTTATTCCAAAAAACCGCAAATGTTATTAGTCCAGAAAATATATAAAGCAGAGCAGACTTAAAGTTAATATTATTATTTTTGCTTTGTTAAGCATTATGAAAAGTTTAAAGTTACAAAACTTTTTAGTTTTTACTTCCGTTTCGTTTAGCATTGGCAACAACTTTTTTTAAGTGCACAACATCCTGGGCAAAAAAGCAAAACCCAACAGGATTTTGCATGTGTTGCATTCAAGGAATAAAATAAAACAATATTTTACAAATAACTACACACATACATATGTATATGATTTTCACAAAAGAGACAAACAATTTTATCTGTTGGTTTTAGGAATGAACCTGGTTTATCAGCTCCGAAAAAGTGATAGGCGTTTATAGAAGAAATATTCAGCAGAGAATAAATTGCAGGAAATTTAAAATATTTAGGATCGAATTTCTTTATGAAACTTTACTCAGAGTAATGAACGAAGCTTTTGTACCAGTATCACAAAGAGTTCAAAGGTTTTTTTTTTAAATTTTACACTACCCCCAGTAATAAAGTTGATGTCATTAATCGACCATCCTCTATCCTGGTTACTGAAGCGAATCTCACGTGTACTAAATTTCGTTGATTATATTTTTGTTAAAGAAATTTCCAGAAGAAATTGTTTGCTTATTTGAACTTTTTTAAATTTTATTTATTTATTTATTTCAAATTCATAAGATTTCAAGCCTCTATACCCCTACTAAATCTAGAAAACGATATGGCTTAAAAGTAGCAAAGTTTTTGTTTACTTGTAAAATAACTTTACAAATCTTATCAATTTTTAATTTTTGATCCGATCACCCCCAATATTCGCTAAACCTTATTATATTGTATATAACATTGTATACATTGAAAACGAAAGAGGTCCTAATAGGACCTTGCGATACACCTCGGCAATTCATAATTTGCTCATGCATAATCATGCTAAGCCGTTTTAATAAAGAGATTTCTCGTGGTCTAAATTCTTGTGGATTGAAAACTAAAAGCCCATCGTATTGAGGGATATACGAGTAAATAATCCAGTACAAACTTATCTTGCCAAACAATGAGTAAAATTCTAAAAAAACTGGACCTACACTACTGGCACATTGGCATATTAACCAATTATTTTGTCTTGGCGATTTCATTGGATACCGCCGTTTACCATGAACCTATTACTAAATATCATCTGGAATGTCAAGTCCAATATATAACCTTATATTTTAGAAAGTAATAAGCCTTGAATATGTCTTTCGGGAGAATTATATGAAAGCTTAAACCGAGGATCATTTGTATTAAGCGGATTTTTGGAAGGATCTTTGTTATAGACATTTCAAGTAAAAAAGTTTCATGATTTTTTAATTTTTTTTAGTATTTCCTGGTTCCTCCTTTGGCTTTCAATATTGCTTCTATCTTCCTGGGAATCATATTTTTTTTTAAATTTTACGCCTCAATGTAGCCCAAAAATTTTCAATAATATTCAATAATATAATACCAAATAGTTATTTAATTTGTGTTACCTGCAAATGAAACATAATGTATTTTTGGCGAAAAATTCAAATTAATTTACAGAAGGAGCACGATGAAAAGGTTGACTATCGTCTTGAAAAATTTGGGTTTTAATGTGGCAGCTAACCTTCTCAATTGTGGGAATCGCGCTTTGTATGAGTACTCTAGCAGCAAAATTCACACACCGCAGTCTTATATCATAAAATATGGTGGATGCCTTACAGTTCGTGGAGTGGATTAAATATCGTTCGTTGGACCCATTCAAATTGAATTTTGATGTGTACGAAAAGAGCACATTCCGCTAATTGGAATCTGCCCATTTATGATGAGCCTTTGTTTCTTGCAAGCGTTTTTTCTTTATGGCTGTTAGAATAGGTTATCGGGCAGGTAAACGAGCTTCAAGTTCCATATCTTTCAGGCGTCCTTTAAGAATTCTCTTGATGAACCTCTTGCGAAGGCACAATCGTTCTAAGGCCCGATTTTGCAACTCTGTATTGGCTGTTAGTCTTACACTTTCGGTTCTTCTTATTGCGCTTTCAGTCGCTTGAAGTTTTTTCAAAAAACGTCGCACAGTTGCACCCAACTATTTGCGAATTTATCGCAACGTAGCTTTTCAAAAATTCCCAAGATAATCACTTTTGACTCTAATAATTCCACTATTACTTCAAAGTTTTTAGGTTTAAATGAAAAATGTTTTAACATTCGTAGTCAGGTAAATAAATATCAGCCGTATGCATAAAAAATGCAAGCGAATACTAACGATTTTCTAACTTTTGAAAAACGTCACAGAGTACTTATAAGCAAAGACGCATTAAAGTGCCAACATTAGCCGAAGAACAGGTTCATGAATTGAAAATCCCCCGAAATCTCAGGGTTAATTTTGTAGTTAATAAACAGACTGATTTATAGCCATTATGCACAAACTCCATGCCAATGAGCTGCTTAGCCAAATCGTCATTCTAATTAGCAGTTCGTTGTATGCAGTTTATAAACTGCTGCTAACTTTTCACTGTGGCCTGCAAGAGGAAGGTGCCTTAAATAAATAATTATATATCAGATAATAAGCAATTCGTTACTTCAGTACATCCAAGTATAGCAGATGGTATGTAGTGGTCATTGGAAAGTTTGTGAATCAGTGATGCCAAGCCACAATTATTAACAGCGATGTGAACAGCGATGTCGATTGCAAAATCCGAAAAGTATTTTAAAAACTAAAACACTTTTTTTTTAGAAGTCACTAGAGATTCGTGTTAAAATTCTATTTACGCAAGTTCCTAATTATCTTTAACTGACGCTCATACACGCTCGATAGGTTGAAAAAAAGTCATTTCGTTCACTCGTGAGGGGAGGTTCAAGCTAATTACATGTTTATCAATCTAATGAAAAATATGATAACCAATCACATGAATACAGAACCATCACCCCCTGCAAAGTACACCATTTTACCAGGATGGCGTTTGAATTGCGTTTGTAATTTCGGCTGGAGAACTTGAACACTGAAGCCATGTAACAATGAGAGGGTTTTTAAATATTATTGGGTTGAGTTTCCTAAATTTCAGCACAGTTCTGAAGATGGAAATGTACACCTTGGATATTCACATTGGGTAGCGCGAATTTTAGAATTTCCCTATTGCAACAGATTCTCTTTCTCCTCTTTGCAAATGCCTTCCAATCGAAGTTACAACAGTTTTGAGTTATTTGTTTAATTTCGATAGTCGAAAAGTAATCGATATACCCGACTCTAAATTTGGTCGCAACTTGAATCACTTCAAACGTATTCCTCAAAAACTTCGTTTGTATTTTTGACGCGACAAAAGCTGATTAGCTGGAGAAGCGGCACGCTTGACTCCTCTGAAGGAGATGATTAATAAAATGGGGAAAACGAAATAACGATTTTGAGACACAAGTTTTGTAATTGCAAAACTCAAAACATTTAGAACACTTCGTTTTCACTTACTGGGGTAACAGTGAGTGAACAGATAGTGCATGCTAAAGTTCGATTAAGCATTTGGGCTTTCCACAGTATAACTATTACAAAAGTTATGAGGTTTATTTTCAAAAGTCTTGAGACAAACAAGCTTCATTATTGATGGCTTCCCCAATTGGCGAATATGCATGACATCTCGTCTTAATTTTTTTATATTTTTTGTAAAAAATGGTTATAACTCCAGCCCTGTATTAAGAGACGGAATAAGCTCTACGCTATTTTTTTAATTATTAACGTAGGCGGGGTATCGGTGCAGACTGCTTCCTTTATGGGTCCAATTTCGACCTTCTTCTTTTCACGAATTGAGTTCAGACAACCGATTTGTAATGTACGACTACCTTATTTTCATACACTAGCCTTTACTCTTTAATGTAGTGATTTCAGACTGACGACTAGTATCTGTCTGCCTTCTACTTCATTACGGAGTCTCTTGTAAGGCTTAGATCCCTCATGACACTCACTTTTAAGAAGTGTCTACCCGTTATCCCAAGCCTTATGCTAGCCAGTGCAGGACATTCATGCACAATGTGCGCTGCCATCTGAGCCTTTTGCAGGCACAGTTTGCTAGTTTCATAATCTTCGATTTTCGTCTTTACCGAATAATACTTGAAATTTCTATGACCTACGCAGTAATCCAGTTTAAGGTACCCCTATTATATCTAAGGACCTTAAAGACCTCCCGATCGAGATCCCTTTTTTGCACCATTCGAGCCTGTCTACATTTTTAGGTTTAATGAGTCTACTTATTGTAGGACTTTTTTGCACCAGAACATTCCCCAGTGCAACTCTGGGTTTTGGTCCACAAACATTCACAGCAGATCACTTTTTTGCTGCCTCATTCCCAGCAGCAGACAAACTTTAAACCACATCTACGTTACTCAGCACTAACTCGGTGAATACGTTCACATGCCTCATGCATTTTATAACCGACTGATTGTCAAGTGCAATGATTGCAAAAGGAGACGGGTCTTTTTAAGCAGCTCTCTGTAAATATATCTCGAATTAGTGCATCAAATTGTGTCCAAAGTTTAACCCTTAAAACCAGTCACTTCTCCAAATTTTTAATAGAACGTTAACGAATTATTTCTTTTTTTTCACTTTTACTCTTTATAACTTTTAGCACTTCAGTTTGCCACAGAAATACTTTCAAAAAACATTTTTTTTTATCAATTAATGTTTCATTTCAATCATTTGCTGTTGTGTAATGAAAACGAATGAACAAATGCACGAAAACTTTCGAATAAAAAGTTTCAACGATTTCTTTCCCACAATCAACTTTTTGGACACGTCTCTCTTCTTCTCGCAGTCCACCAGCTGTGGGTTTGTGGTTGTAATTTTTATTTACTTGGTTGCGATTTTTATTTTTGTTCCTTCAAGAGGCGATGACCACTTGCGAAGAGAACAAGTAAAGTTGAGAAATTTATTGGTATTTCAAATTTATAAGTTTTACTCTGGTTAAGTTTATAAAGTGTTTGCGTGAAAGAGCATTTTAAGTTTTGTGGGTGGCTGGAGTGTTTGAATAAATTTCGGGGGGAAATTACATGAAATGAAGGTTGAAAATTATTGTTTTTTTCTTTTTCTTAATATAAAAAAAAACCTTAATTTAGCAGACCAGCTGCCTAATGATTTGTGTAAAATTTCGTAAAGTAATAAAAGCGATTAAATAAAAATATGCAAATAGATTAAAACGAAATATTTCAAAATCATTTGAAAAATGTTGACACCTAATTTTCGTTTAAAAATTTCATCTTAGATCTGCGAATAAAAGCACAAGTAGCAGCTGTTTAAATTTTAATAATAAAAAATTTTTCTTTTCTTATATTTGTTATGCGCTGTGTTTCGAAACATAAAAATTATTTCTTGTGCAAAAGGAGAAGGAGAGGAAAAAGCAATAGTATCCAATATCGTTTTCCAAGCCAATTGGCTTATTTCTATGACAGCTAAAGCCGTATCAATTTGTATAGAAAATACACAGATACATTTCGCATTCCATATTCCCTAGTACAAACGGTATAGTGTGCGAAAATATGATAGGGACATTTGCATACTTCTCTTTTTTATCGGCTGGTTTCCATTTAAAGGGAGCCCAAATTTGGGGTTGTGCAGTAAAAGTTTTGTTATCAGATTGAATTTTTTTTGATACCGATATAAAGTATTCCACTTCCGAATAATTTCTTCCGTTTTACATAGAATAGAAAAAGGTTGGTGGAATGAATTAGAATCAGGTTTTCTTCAATTATCACTTTATTTAAAGGTTAAAATTTTATATTAAAACTTTAATGTAAAAGACTTCTTTGATGACATTTGCTTATTAACGTAAGGGACAACATGAGTTTTCCTAAACACTGTGTAATCACTTCGAAAAAAAGGAGAAACATGCCGTTCGAAATACACAACAGGGTCAATAAACCTTGGTGTTCACATACCTTAATATAATTTAGCTCACTTAATTAGACTGCTAAAAATTGCTTAATTTTTTTCATGATATCCTGTGTTTGTGAATTTCGAAAAATCGAGAAACATTTGGCTATAAAAAATTAAAAAAAAAAAATTATTCAAACCGTTTTTTGGATAAACATTTTACCAAATTTACTAATCGTCTATTTCACCTGCCTTTTATTTTTTACTTTTGTTTTCATTTTTTTTATAGAGAGTTTGACAACCGCCATGAAGAATAAAATGTTGTTGTGTTTATGATGCAGGCATTGTACAAAGTATTTTCTTCTCCGTAGTCAGACTTCACCAAAAGTGCATGCGGATATTGACAAAATTAACTACTAATTGATCAATTTAATAATTGAGTTCTTGTATGCTAAATTAAAATCAGTTAAGGCCTTAGTTGCGTAAATTACCTAATTACGTAATTAAGCTGTATGTCTGAACATAGTACGAAGATCATTTTGTTGATAAATACATCGCTTTCTTTCATTTTTCTAAACAGCCAAATTCACTCTCGGCTACCGCTCACAATGGTCGGTCGAACTTAATTTCTGAAGGAGCTGAAATTTAAAAGCGAAAGTGAAGAACTTTACGCTAAGTACCTGTGGTGATGTCAAATTATTTATGTTCCAAGCTCCTTCTTAAATCTTTACCGTGCAGCGGTTCACTACGGCCATTACAAACGTACCATCAGTTACACTAGCGTGATTCTCTAATTTAGCGATTAAATTACGCACAGCAGTCTCTGACGAAGCCTAATTTCGAGTATAAGCTGCTCGCATCTTCTGTAGTGATACAGTAAAATTTTCACCATTTTAATGGTTAATTTTCGTAATAAAAATTCGCTGTTGAGGAATGTAAAATGCCGTAAATTTATACCAAACAAATGTCAAAAGATGTCAACTTTGTCCTGGACATTTTACACTTTGACAGCCAATTTACTTTACAACTTGGAATTTTCCCACGAGGGAAAAATTTATAGCTGCGTATGTGATAGCACATTCTACACATTCTTCGCTGACTGCTGTCAATTATTGTCGGTACGACTCTGCCGGCATAATCGACAGGTTTCAGCAGTTCACAACACAAAACACTTTTCTGATCGCATCATACACTTTAGCGTAATCGACAACTTGCTTTGCTTATAATAGAATAATTTTTTCGCGTCATTTGCAATTCAATCTGGCGTTTAAACCATAATTTTACTTTGTATCTTGTTGGGCCTTCAGAATTGTCTGCATCTAAAGAACCTGTGAAGGGAGTAATCACATTTTGACCATATTCTTAAGATCTGTTGAAGGTGTCACCAATTGGATAATCAGACTTTCATATTCCTCATCAGGGATCATAGCTGGTTTGCTGGCATGAGCGTCGTAGTCTATAAAAATGTATTCGTTTAGTGCAGCTTTAAATAGGACTACAAGTAATTTGAGACTACCAACTTGCACTCCATATTACCCATTTTGAATACACATCGAATCGGTTGTGTAGAATAACTATCAAAATTATACATGGGTTGCTTACTCATATTTTGCTAGTGGACGTTAAAATCATCTGGAACATCAAGGAAAATATTTCTCCACTGAGAACTCCTCTTAAGAACAGATTGCCATTACTTACGTCAACACCAGTGTTAAAATACGACCAACAACGCCCTTGTACATACTCAGGACAAGAAAGCATCGCAAGAGGTGGAGAGGTTAATCTATGTAGGAACTCCGATGTTTATTGGCCAGTGGAGGAATTCTGAAGAGATGAACAAGACAACCTCGAAAGGGGTGGATAAGGCACATTGTGTATGAATGTCCAGCATTGACTCTCAAAAGGCTTACGACCACGGACAGACACTTGTTAAATGTAAATGACATGGTGGACCTAACCTTTAGACAAATGCTAGCAATTATAAGGCACTCAGTGCTGAGGAAGAAGGCCGACAATTACTATTCACCAGTCTCAAATCATTACAGTCCAGAGTTATGGCTAGTGGTAGCACCAGACCCGAATAAGGGTAAGGTAGGTATAAATTACAAATCGGTAGCCTTAGAAAGTCCTATCTTTCCCCATTTACAGACACCAGAAAACCACCAGGGACTGATTCCATCATCTTCCCCGGTAACAATACATCAAGTTGGCGGCATCTTAAGAACAAGAGAAACTTGCTTATCACGAAAGTACAGCTATTAGTTATGTGTTATTAGTAAATATGTGCACGTAGTAAATAACTAATATACATTTTGTTACAATTGGTGTGGTACACAATCGACAAGAATTGTATTTCGTAAGACTCCGAAAGCATAACCGTGAAGGCGAACAATTCTAGGGCAATACCAACGCATCGGCTGACTGTTTTAACACAGCGGCTTCGGCTGAATTTTTTGTTAGTTAGGTTAGCTTAAGCATGGGATAAGACTAGATTAATAGAATGTTATTAGAATTGTTAAGAGAACCGCCAATATCCCAAAAGTTTTCAAATGCCCGAATCCTCTTTCCAAGGAATATCTGTCGACGACAACCGACTGAACCTCACGTAGAAGCAGACTTTAATAAAATTGTAAAGTATTTCAAATATGTAAATAAATGTACGTATTTTATGGCCTTAGAGTGAGGGTAAATTGGTTGAGTTTTACTTAAGGTTTGTGGACCCGTAAGTCGACCTAAAACCTCGTTCAAAACTTTGTTACACAAAATTCAGAGTTTTTGGCGGAAAGGCGAAAGCAATTGTACAACAATTTCAAAAGCAACCCACAATTTATTTTGGTGCGTCGTACACAGAAATTGAAAATTGTTACCACCTTTTTGAGAAAATATCTCAATTGAATTATTTACTTCATGCCGGACATAACTCTAGCAGTGACAATATCATTTTGCTGCACACTGTATTAAAATACTCGTAGGTTTATATGACTGCGTCTTAAATTGTAGTTTTCTTTAATATTTTTTTCTGTTTTGGTACCCTCGAATTTCCTAACAATGGCAGTAAATCTCAAACATAAATTTGACTTTTGAATCGAAACAATTTTGAGAGAGGCTAAATGAATCCTTGTCGGCAATTACTGACTACTAAAAGTGCTTTTTTGTATATTTTTTTTTGGGAAGAGGCTGTTTCAATTGGGTTGACGAGAACAATGATGATGTTGGGCTTTTGTAGTGCTGCTGAAGAGTAACTTTGTGAGGTTTCTTTCGATGGTTTATTTGTCCTAAAACCCATAATACAAATACTCACTCATTCGTTCAATATACAAACAACAAGAGTTTTTTTTGTTTATAGTTTTCTTAACAAGTTAAAGCATCAGTCGGAGCGGAACACAAAGTTATATGTTGATTTTTTTTTAACCAAACTTAAGTGTTGCTTGCATTTTTGCTTTTGTATTTGTATCCATGCTTTGTTCATAAAAATGTTTAATGTTTTTTCATTTTTCCTCTAAAGACTTTGAGAGCACAAGTGGAGCAAGTACAAGAAAAGATTTAAAATGTAAATAAAACTTAAAATCGTTAAAAAGAAAAGAACATAACTGCAAATCTTCAGAATACAAAAAAGAAAACCTTTAGCGTTGAAATCGTAGAAGAAAGAAGATACACGTTTTTGGAAGAATGTAACAATTATTATACAATTTTACACTTTTTCACACATACTTTGTTAGACAGATGTCACTAGTAGAATACGTTTTGTATTCCTTGTATGTGAATTTTCTTCTAGTTAAGATCGTCGGTGAATCCATCACCGTTCACTTTAACGTTCTGATTAATATAACTTTTGAAGAGATAGGACCCAAGGATTTTAACGGCATCAAGTAAGCTTCACAACCGCCCAAAATTTTCATTCGTGTGTTTTCAATTCCCGAGAAACCCTCCAATAAAGTAGTTAGACATAAGCTGATTTGCTGAGCATGGTTATGAGAGCACCCATTTGGATCATCAATAACACTACGCTACACACAATCAATCGGGCTATTACAGATGGCTATATTAAAGTAAAGACGTTGAAAAAACGAAGTCATCTCTATGACAAACGAGTATGAGTCCTTGAAAATGCATAACCAATGTGTTTCAAAAATAACCACGATTTGATATGGACGGACTGTGGCCACCGTCTTCTGTTGGCGGCGTCTGCCACATCTGTTAGTTATTATTATGTCAGTGCAGTCTATTCTCCAATGTAAGTAACACGATTTAGCGGTATGTCCAGTGTGTGAGATAGTGCGCGTATTTTTTAAATTTCAAAAGGCCTGAATTTATAGGGTTCGAAAATGCAGAAGCCAAAAATGAGGAAGGGAAATGAGGGCAAACGGCTCCCCGGTAGGGTGAAAAGTGGGTGCAAAGTGGATATAGTCTACAAAAAGCCTCATAACTGCACCGGAGTCGCCTTTAGAATGGAGGAATTGTTACACCAACCACAATTAATATTTGACTTTTTTTCTGCTCTACCTCTCCCAAGAATGCGTCTAGGGGGCCCTCATATTTTTGCAACTCCAATATTTTCTCAGAATATACTTACAAGTCTATCTGCAACCCTGCATGTGATCCCTATACAAATATTTTATTTTTTGTAATTTTTTATATGAAACCAGCTCTTTCCGCTATTATGATGCGGTCGAGAAGGACAGTATGTAAATCCGACCTACATTAGTTTTCCTTTCCCACCAGTTTTTCAAACATAATTGTAAATGAAATTTTTATAAAATTTGCTTCCACCGCTTTAACTGACCCAAGAGTGCCTCTAGCGGGGTCAAATATACCTGCCCCCAATATCTTTTTAACTCAAAAATGTTCTTTTGACACACTTACTCGAAATGTAAGTAGAAACGACCAAAACCAAATTAATCCTGGTATGACTGCCGTTGCGATTACCTTGGGATCAGATACCTGAAACTTTTTTATTCAGACAACCAGGCTCGAATATAATGGCATCGAGCCATTAAGACAATTACTCAAGATGAATTTTTATGGCACTAAAGGTCGTAGAACTAGTGATAACGAAAGAGCGATTACAAAAACCAACTCGAGTTTTACTGAGTTGGAATTGATCCACAAAACGTTGCTGTTTTATGTGGGTTTTTATAACGGCGGTACAATTTTTCCGCACTTTTGGGAAAACAACGTCAGCTGACATCTTTGTCAACGTTTAATATTACGCACATGCCATTATTTACGTCGACTCAATCCGTCGGTGGTTTCAGCACCGGGTGTGGAAAATTCAACTATAAACACCCCTTTAAACAGTTGTATATGCAGCACTTTGGGATCATATGCGCCTGGAGGTTAACAGGTTATGTTAAGACGATTGGAGCTGCACATTTTCCTACCGTCAATAGCTATTCTATTAACAGCTTGCATTAGAAGACAACGCCATATCGTTGAAGCACCGCAATTTTCCCGCATTTTAAGTATAAACCCGTTAACAACACATCAAGCTGGCGGAATAGCCAAGAAGACATGCCTCCGGGACAAATTATCGATAACCAATTAATTTGCTCTGACTTGAACGGTATAGACGTGATTGGCATGTGCCACTAAGTGAAGAATTTGCATGAACGATTTGGAGGATCACCTCTATCGATAGGTCTTGTTTGATTTTCTAATGTCGCACGTCTACACTATTAAGCCGGAATTAGTCAATGCCAACAAAGTCAACATAACCAAGGTATATCTAAAACTTAGCCGAATGCGGCAGAATGCTTATCATGTACAGCGTCGAACGGCCCTATTGGAAAAATCCCACAGACAGAGAGACTTTTTTTCAATCAACTGATAAAGGTGCGAGGAAATCCAACCTGGTTACTTGCCTTAATTTATTCTTAAATTTATTTTCCATTGAGAGATTCTGAGAAGCCTCACAATTTAATTTCAAAACTGCAGTCTGAATTTGTTCAAAATAGTCAACCGAATACTTTGCTGCTTCTGGCCAAAGCATTGAGCCAAAATAGTATTGTTAGATTCAGGATTGAAAAAAAATCTGCTTTGGTCGTAGTTCTAAATTCGAAATAAATGAAGTCCCCTACTCCAAGGTGTCCCAAAATTGTTTAATTACAAAAACTAACAAAAAGGATCCAATTATAGCAAATTTTCTTGCTCTAGAGGTTGCATTAGAAAGTGAATTTTCATATTTTTTTACTTAAGAAAGAGATCTGAAATAAATCTTTCAGGAATTACGGGAATAATGAGCAACTTGGATCGTTTTAATTTCCCAACAAATTAGATTGATTTTGTTTCCAAATATTCGGCTATTTTTAATTAATTTATTCTCAATATTGTTTAACAGCGCTGAAACTTTGCCACTTCGCTAATTTCCGCGTTCTTAGTGGGTAGACTGTTGTTACACATTGTTTAAAGTTAAAGTTATGAAAGTGCAGCGAGTATGTGTAACGAATCGGTTGGCACGTTTCTATAGTTTCCGGGGAAACTAAAATGTGTTTGTTGTTCTTTTGCCCCCCTCTTGCTGTTACTACATTTTGCTGCTCTAGAGGAAAATGTGTCTGTGCATTGAAGAGTGAAAAAGTTTTGGTCGGTTAGTTGGAGTATTGTTCGAGGGTGTTACAATTTACTTTTTTTCTTTTCGCCCTTTCTATGCATAGACAGACCGACAGACGGGCAAACACTATAAAAGTATGAAAAGCATTAAAGGAAGAAGCCACGCGGCAGCTTGTGATCATTACAACTTAGAGCGCAGAGTGTGCATTGAAAGTTTGAACATAACTTTTTCTATTTTATACAAAAGTGCACAGATTTTTCATTAAACAGGTGCAAGGAGTTTCTTAATATTTCAATATTTGTATGAAAAGGTGCCATTAAGTATAAATTGAGTTGCAGAAAAGTTATGAAATATACAAACTATGTATATGTCTTTTCATAACTTATGAGTTTTTGGAAATTTTAGTTAAGAAGAAAATATATTAATGAACAAAAAGCAAAAGTGAAGTGACATTCTTAACAAAACTTAAGAGTTTTAGTATTAAAACACGCAAAAGGTTTTTCAATCAGAAATGTGTCAGATATTAATGAAGTTTGTTTTTTATTTGAACCGGTCGTATATGTCATAATAAAGGAAAAGCAGTAGCACGGATGCCAGAGGTTCAATTGTCATGATGAATGGGCCTCGTAGATCCCGCTGAATTTGGGCGATGATCTCTTTTATGTCAACTTTGACGCCATCAATCGTTTGCGACTTATTGGCATATACCTATCACTTTAGGAAACCCGCAAAAAAATGTTTACCGGCCAGTGCACGTCGACACCGCAAAAAATGATGTGCATAGGCTTTAAGGTACAGTCACATAAGTCAAACATTTGATTAAAAGTGCCAAATATATGTTTGACCACAAACAAATTATTAGGAGCAAACTACGAAATAGCTGATTTTGGACGAATAAAATTATTTGCCAGCAAACAAACATGTTTCTAATGGCCACTGAACGGTGATAACTTGACTTGTTTTTAGAAAAATAAATTTTTTAACTCACAAAATTTTTACAGGGTGTCAGCCGGAAATGAAAGAGCATGGATCGTATATTGATAAATGATTTATTTAATGTCGGAAATTATGTATGAAATACAATACCAGAAAAATGTCCGCCTCTGTTAGCCTCACAAATGCGAGCCCTTTTGAATACATTTTTCATTACATTCTCACACATTTCACGCGGTATTTCTTTAATTTCATCACGAATATTTTGCTTGAGTTGCTCCAGCGTTTCTGGTTTGTTTGCATAAACCTTGCTTTTCAGATATCCGGAGCAGTCTAATCAGGCGACCGTCGAGGCCAGTCAACATCACTATTCTTTTAAATAACTTGTGAAAATAGGACTCGCAGTAATTCCATTGTAATCCTGGCTGTATGCGACGTGTCACCGTCTTGTAGAAGACCAAGCTCCTGAGCACGGTGTCGAATTTAGGTTGATGAATTGTATTGAACACTTTCTTGAACAGCAGTAATATTTTCAGCCGATCTTGCAGTACGTTGTGGTCCATGATTGGGCCTATCAGCTACAGTCCCCCTTCCTTCGAAATCATTCACTACACGATAAATAGTGCGTCTTGTTGGCACGTTGTTTCTCCCAAAAATTTCACGTAACTTTCTCATCGTCACAGTAAACAATAATAGATTTTAATAAAATGTTTTAACGATTAAAACACGTTGGTTTACCGAATATTTTTCCATAATAAATTTGCCACGTTTCTACTACACGACTACCAAGTATGAATTGTCAAAATGGCGGCAAAGTAAAGTAGTATACTTTGTGCAAATACACCACACCCAATGGTTATTTGTCTTATTTGTGTTGGTTTATGCTTTCCTTGTGTTCGCATTAGTTGAACACGTGCAGACATAATACCGAACACGTTTGGACGGAGAAATGGGCTCAAGGAATTTTTTCGACAGGTTGAAAATATAATACATGCCTTGGTTATTTACTGTAGCAACTCAAAATTTGGAGGAATTTTATTTCAATTGTATAATTTCATGGCTGCTACAAAGGAACGATTTTTATTGAACATTTACAATAAATATTCAAATCTTAGCTCTAAATTATTATTAACCAATTACATGTAAGTAATGTTTTTAATAAATTATAGCATCCAGTTCCTAAATTACTATCTACCGTTGGGTTGAGAGAGCCAAATGATCAGGCGTCATGTGTCTGTTTTTCGTAGTCGCTGGTGCCCATCAAATATTTTAAAGTGTATTTTTTTAACTCTTCTCGGATAGTGGGCACTTTCATATCTCAGTGGGTATTTTAATTTTTTACAAACATAGGGCCGCAGACCATACCTCGTAAAACTCTAGACAGTCTTCGCTGTAACCTGTGGATGCCTGATGCGCACGTAGTAACAAAGGAAAGTGATAAAAAAATAAAAAAATTTTACATAAAAATCGAATTTTACCAAATTTATAATCTTTCAGAATTCCTCTTTGGTGCAACAAACAAAAACTATGATATAGTTGTACTGAGCTAAAAGCGGTGATACTAATTTTAGCTTAACTTCAGTCGCACATTCATGAGCTAGCGGACTGGTTGAAGAATTCGATAATGAAGGAAAACCCTTCTAAATCCACTAAAAGTTTAATTGTTTTCTTTTTGTTTAATTTGCTTATTTAATTTTCCACCTCACATTAGACGAATATATAGTGTTAAAGTTCCGACAAGTAGGCAGGCACTCGTAAATAAAAAAGGAAAAACAACAATAGTACAATCTTTTCGGCTTTAAATCGCTTCGTTTTCAAAATCATTTTCAATCTCAAACCTTACATATATTTTTGATTATCCACAATTATAACATAGAATATAATGTATATATTTACGCCCGCTCCATTTGCCAGCTTAAAATTGGTTAATTACACGGCAGAGTTAGATGCGCTTAAATTTGAATATTGGAGTTGATACAATTTTTGCATTTAACTTACAATCAAAAAAATTCAACATGAAATGCTTTTCTCAAACCTACTCAAATGATCACTATTGAACTCCTTAAGCACACCTGAAATTATGCTATTTAATGCTATCCAAAATAGTTTTCAATGAAATATGAATCCAGTAGAAACAACGCGGTTTCAATGCTCATAATCACTAAATTAAATGACAAATCGTTTCTTTTAATATGACCCGCCAATATTCACCTAAATCGAACCACCCCATGCATTAGTTATATTTTTTTCCAATATGTTTTTTTGCTGACTTCACTTTGCTCTGCATGATTATGTCTATGTTCAGATTAACACTTTACGTATGATTAATTTTAAATATAAATTGCCTTAAGTGAACATTAATTATACGTAATCAATTGCTTATTACAAAATTAAACTTACAGTTAGGGACAAAATAGTTTAAAAAACATAGTTGTTATTATGTTTTATATATCGTTATTAATAAAGAAAAAAGTAAAACTTAAAGATATTTCTATGTATATTTTATGTGTATTTTTTAGAATTCTTATCTGTATTAAGTAATTTAATTTTTAGGCATAAATTCCTATTCTTTATTCTGTCTATTCAGAAAGGAAATTTATTTCATATGATAACTTTGAATATAGTAAGAGTTCAACTTTCGTAACTAATTCCTTTAATTGAAAGGTTACGATGCATCATTTTTGTTGCAGTATAATTTGTGACACATGCCTTCTACGATTGCCTTGGATAGAGTTGCATCAGGAACCCCTTTTTTTGCAGCACTTATATCAGCAATAACGCCAGAGATATTTCTGCGAAATTTTGCATAAATATATCTTTCTTATACCTTTTGTAAGTTAAGTCGGAAACAATTTATAAAGTGTCTAAATAGATACCAACGACTCATGTTAAAAGATGTTAGAATGAAATTGACATTTGTCTATCAACCATGACTGCAATCACTCCTCATGTCATGTTCTACACAAGGACATGTTTACTAAGTCATTACCATTGATAAAGAACGATAATAATATTGTTAATGTAAGAGCGAATTTAACCTTAAACTAAATAATGGAGTTATGTAGCGAGATATGAGAGAGAAAAAATGTTTTTATGTGGTGTCAGTTAGTTCGTAAAAAGTATGGGATGGATGAGGATAGAAACAAACCATTTATTTTTAAAAAATAAGCAGAAATCAGAAGATCAATTAGGAAAATAATTCTATTAATTTCATAGAAAAAATGTAAATGATTTTCTTTTGAACGTTATTGTAAAAAATCAAACAACCCAAGATTTACGGCCATTGAAAGTGAATGCAGCTGAAACAACTTCTGTTATCTTACGCCTTTTTTTGTTAAAAGGCACTAATACAACAATACCACTAGCTTTAAATATACAGAGAAAATAAAGTTTGAAAACTTAACATTTATTTAAAATTAAATTTTATATACCCACGCAAGGGCGGTGTTAATTCGCCATTGCTTAAATTCATGTAGACTTACGTCACTAGGACTGAAAAGGATTTCAATAAAGTTACGCAAACGCAGAATGTACTAGATGGCTCAGTGAGACGTCACGGCAAACAGAAATGAACATCTTCACTAATAACCAAATAACCATCAAGGCAATTAAGTGCGAAAGAACAACGACATTATTGTGCTGCAATATAGCTATTAAGAAACGAGCTAATACATTAGCAATCAAAGCCAGAAGATTACAGGAAATAAATCTATGCAATTTAAAACCATTTGAGGCTTCAATACTGAGTTAAAAAATTTTACACAGATAACCAATATTTCACGGTTGACATCTTACTAGATATAACTCTCCTAAGAGGCGTTAGCTGGAGAAGTCTGTGTTGCGTCGCTCAAAGCAGTGAGCTCCTATTATCCAAAAAGTTCTTTTTCTGAAAGGATAATTAGGCGCATGTTCTAAACATAACCTTCGTGAAAATTAAGTCATTTAGCATCGATATACAAAAATTGACAAAAATGGCTATAATCTGTTATATATCAGAACCTCTTATAATTTAACTAGGTTCTATTACTGAATATGACATTGCAAATTACTCAACTCTTTTCTTAAAAAGAGCAATAAATTGTAACTAATTTACATAAGTACTTGACCGCAAATTTGTATCCTTTCTAAGTTATAATTACTTATTTAAATATCGTCATTCATATAAGAGAAAGGTTTTATTTATAAACATAATCTCATAAAAGTTAAACTCAAAAAGGCTAAGATATCTTCTAAATTAGAACATTTTAGAAGGATTTATTCTTGTTGTCAAATATTTAATTAGGATAATCATCCTTCTGTTCTTGAATGATGTACGAGCACAACAAGAAATTGAGACGCAATAAAAAAGCAATAAACACTTCAACAGATTTCAAAAAAGCAAAAATTATTCTTCAATTAAAATATATTTTTTTAATGCAGCAAACGATTTGTCTAGAAATTAAACAGCTAATGAAAAAATAACAATTCCTAAAACACTGATGGTAATCATTGAAATGAATTTATTTGAAAGTCCTTGAAATTTCAAGAATTTTCCTAATTCGTCTTCATCCTCCCTCTGCACCCTCACAATCACAATTCAAAGTATACTTTTAGGCGTTAACTTTTTATTTTCATTTTTCTTCTGATAATACTTTGACTAATTAGAAGTTAAGTAACAAAGCAATAAAATAATCACAGTATGTGTGTCTACTGCTTAAAACTAAAATAGAGCAAGAAAAACGAGAAAATTGTCCCTTCGACAAATTAGGAAAAATAAGAAAATCCCAAATAGATTAAACAAAAAAAATATATATTTAATATGTTTGAACAGATAACATGCTACAACGCCATAATAGTGGCGAGTAATTCAACTCAAAATGTCAGCAATCGTAACAGCCATCATATCAAATACCAAAATCAATATTATTGATGAAGTGCTTAAAAGCACTAGCTGAAACTTCAAGTGCAATTACTTGTATTATTTATTTATACGTATATACAACTGTACAAGCTATTTATCACACAAACATACGCGAATGTATAGAAGTAATCAGACGTGCATAAAGCTCTACCAAATTTGTATAGACGAACGAAATACACTGAATGTTTATAGGCAGAAATGTAAAATGATAAATTATTTTTCATTTCATGGCGTGTTTTACTACAAAACTAAAACAATTACCAACCTAATTTCTGGATTTAAGCTGAGTTTCTTGGTGCCATTGAAATAAAGAAACAATTTCCTGTCGACTGCAACATCATATTTAATCTTATTTAATCTAATCTTCTTGTTCCGCTTTAACCTTTAAGAACCCTGGTTCTTTAACATTCATGGAATTGGTCTTCTTGTATTGATATTTCCCCAGATGACTAATATGTAGTACCTGTGAAGATGCCCATGTATTTGTCTCTATAAATTTGAAATTATATCTTAGTAGCCGTAGTGCTGCAGGAAGTTGATTGTATAACCCAATACAACAAAGAATTTCCTAAAACAGCTTTTGTAATCTTCGTTATTTACTTTTTACACAAATGTCTCACTTTCTATATGTATCGTATGGTGACTTAAATTATCACTAGCCGGCCGTGAGATGGTTATTAGAGAATATTTGACATAAAAGCACTTAAAATCGATTTGTAGCAATCTACTGAGGAAGTCGGACCATATAATTGTGCTATAGTTTAAATTGTTAGTGCGTTAACCTACTAGCAAAAAAATAGTATCCGAATATATTTTGGTAGCTGCCATTCATACAGCGCACTTTTGCATACGTATTGTATGGCTATATTGGCTTCAAATATTGAGTTTACATAATACCAGTTTGCTGTAACACTGCAAGAATAAATAGAATTGGAAAATGCAGAGCATGCTTAGTCTGTATTTTGTAACTATCTCCTCTACTCTATTTCTTTCGTAGTAGATACTAATTGCCTGAGTGTACAGTTGGTGGTAGATTCATCGAGTCCATTCGAGGTTGCGCGAAACAGGCCCTCATGACAAGTGAGGCAAGGTGCAATGAACAGGGGCTGACTATAAATGCTAGCAAATCTGACGCTCGAAGGAGGAAATGTATTTAGCATTAATCCTTATTCAGCCGGATGGAAAATCAATGTATTCAGGACACGCTGAATGGAAGATATTAAAAGAAAAAAGGATCTTGCATCAAAGTAAAAGAGTCTGTGGCCGTACGTGGGGAATCTCGCTTTCCTAAAAACAACAGAAAAATAATAACTCTTTGACGAGTTCCCTTGTTCGCATAGAAGCTTTTTATTTAGAAAAAGAAAATTGAATTGGTTTGCGAATGTTTAATTTTCTATACATTTTTGTAGTAATTTAGCAAGTAATCGTGTTATACAATAATTTCGATGTTCATATAACTAAGTGGCGTATGATTAATGTTTAATATTAACAGCTTGAAATAAATGATACTCATACGCACCCAGTTTTCTATGATTAAATCAAGCTTATATTTTGCATGCCAACAAAAGTGTATTTTTCCAACATCAAGATATACATATCAAACTATTTTTATTGTTTCAAGGACATGTTGGGCTATATGGAGAGTACATGATATTCCCGGTATGTTAAATCTTGGACTTTTTTTTTATATCATATAATGGATAATTGGACTTGTGAAATACAAAATTCGTTACTTTGCTGTAAGTAACAGATTGTATAACAATTTTAGAAAGAATAACATAAGAGTGAAAAATTTCCAAGTTAATATTTGAAATGGTACAAAAATGGTTTTACCATTTAGCAGCTAACTTTCATAAATTAGTAAAAGCCTTTCACATCTATAATTCTGATATTCCTCGTGACGCTAGAAAGTTTTCATTGGCGACAAATTGATAAAAACTAAAAATATTACTCGCAAACTAAGTATTGAATCCTAAAAAGGAATATCAGATGTTTAGATATTTAGGTCCTAAACGAGCCTTCAACGTTGCGCAAAGATTCACCGGTAGAATTTTACTTTTTACTTTCTTTTTACTAATTTTAAATAACACCTTTCTGGAAAGATTGTAAAATTATATTCTTAATTCCTTCATGGCCTGCTTCGAAAGTAGAAGATTGATAAATAGATTGATAAATAGAATGACGAGTTAAGCTTTCTAAACAAAATTATGGAACATAATAAAATTTATTTTGAAGTTTGGAGAGGCCGTTTGCAGGTCAAATATGAACAAGGAGCGATTAAATATACAGATACTAAAAATGGATTTAAATTTGAGAATAGTTTCTTTCTTTGCAGTTTGGTGCTCCTAAAATACCCCCAATTTTAAAATTTGTATTCGAGGTAAATACGCAAATCACTGGCCTGTTTAAAATAATGCGTGAAGGGTTAAGAATTTTACTTCCTACCGAGACTTATTTTGCATGTAATCAGTGTAAAAACAATTCATTCTCTTATGTTTGTAACTGAATAAGGAAAAAAAGTAGAAAATACTATAGGATCCAAAAACTACCAGCGAATCATGGCTAAAGATGACTGTGAACAAACTATACTTATCATTGTTTAAGTTTGAGTAAAATTGATATTTTTCTATAGAACCAAGCAGCGTTAGCGACTAATGTCGTTATCCTTGTAAAAAGAAGTTTATTAGACCAGCACCTATTTATAAGGCATGGAAATCTTTGATTTGAGCTTAAATATTTCAACATTTTATTTTTGAAATCTTTTCTACTGAGGTCTGCTTGATTAAGAAATCAATTTGTAAGGACTTTTCATGATATCAATATCTGAATTGTTTTCGTTTGGTTGGAAACTTCCTAATACTTTGATTAATATTTATAAGTTTTAGTTTAGTTTAGTAGTTGGTATGTGAATCACTAAAGTAATTTGTGTAAGTTGCTGTGAAAGTGTGTGTGAAATCAACACAATACGGTCTTGGATCACAATGTGAAATATACAGCTTTCTGCTGATGTACACGTGATTGTACATGTTACTTATAAGCAGAAAAGTATGTTAAATGCGTGTGTCTGCGTAACGTTTTTAATATTGAGTTTTGTCTGTCTGTCTAGTTGTCTATTTTTGCTTTTATGTGCGTCAATTTATCTGCTGTCTTTTACTGCTATCGCATTTCTCTAAGTGTCTTTATGGTTGAATGACAGGAGCATGTGAACATTCTTTATGTCTGCATGTATGTATGTGTGGGTGTGCGAGTTTGTATGATAGTGTGTGTGTGCTTGTTTGTCTGATTATGCAAAGGCAAATAAATGAATGGAAATTGGTACTACTTACAAATGCAACTACATATTTAGGTATGTGTAAGTTTTTACTCAAATGCACGTTTGTTCTACTGCAATGTTGCCATTATTTTGTGATATATGGTCCATGGTATGGTACAGCATATTTTGCACACGTTACTCACATCAACGAGAGAAATCTAAAAATACTTAAATTCACTTTTAAATTAAAAGTTATTTTTAGGATTTAATTTTTCTGGCAACGAACATAAACTTATGAGGGCGAGAGAAATCTATCGGACTTTCGACCTCTAGTGTATTTTTCTTTTGGAGACTAAACATGACAGATCTAAGTTAGCATTAAGAACTAATTTATTGTATCAGTTGAGCTGCAGATTTTATACAGAGGGTAACTTAACTCAAAATTCAGCCAACTCGCCTGTTATAATCGAATATTCTCTTTGTTAGAAAAAGAATATTTATGTTTCAACTATTGCAAACCTCTTTTTGTGGCGTAATCACTTGTTAAAAATTTGCTATATCAAATTTTAAAATAATTTTCAGACTTCCCTCGTTCTTTATTAAAAACGCATGCATAAATGTAAAACTAGTACTATTTTTTTTTGCAATTACAAACACATTGAAGCAATTGTGCAAAGAATTATAGCTGAAATTCGGTAGGAATTTAATTTCTTCTCCCCTAGAAATACCAACTGGAGAATTAATACTTTTTAAGCAGCACGTAAATGAGTTTGTAATTTGCCATTCTTTTGTCTTCTTAAATAAAAATAATTTAAAGGAAATTAAAGTTGAAACAGTAAATAAATTTGTGTCAATTCACTTTTGTAGGGCAGCACGCTGAAGGCCACTTTAGTTGTGAAAAATAACAAAGCGAGAATAAATATATTTTGTTAAGGAACAGAGCAGTGTTTACTTAATTGTATTGACCCATTGAAACCACATATAAATTTGTTTGTACCTTGAAACGTTCTAAATTATAATAAAAAAAATTATAAATTTATAAATACAATTTTGCTATTTAAAAATCCATTCATTTGATTTTAAGAAACATTTTTCCGTTTTTTTTAGAATATTAAAAAAAATTACTTAAAATTAATGCGCAGAAAATATTCACTTAATTAAGTATATATATATATTCTGGCTCGCCGTGATTGAAACCCACAACTGATTGAAATACCTGAAGTGCACCATGTAAATCTTGTAACACATTGTAGAACTTTGCTCACGTTTTCAACACGCAAATGAGACTAATCTTTGGTATCGATAGTAAGCTTTCGTTCACTTTTTTGAAAACAGCGAGATAGGTTGCTCCCTGTATAGGACATTCGAAAATTTCGATTTAATTTCTATTGAAATTTCGATCGATGTCGAATTTGCCCCCTGACTTGGGATTCTGTAACTTTATTTATTTTGACCCACTGACTCAAAACGTTGAAATTTTACACAAAATTAATTTCATTTTTTATAAATTAGTGTTAACACTATCGCATAGGAAGTAGAGAAATCAAAGTAGTAAATCCATATTGGCTTGAGTTAGTATGACTCCTAAAAGTACCCCTATTTCCTTAATTAATATTCAGGACAAATTTTTTATTACTTTCACTTCAGGCAAAATGAAATTTTTTAAAAGCTTTGGAAAACAGAAAGCAACAAAGAGTTAGTTGTGCTATTTCTGCCCCTCATACAATCAGATATATTGTATGTCAAGTCGACCTTGGGACGCTTTTTGGGGGCTTTTGATTTAAACGTTTTTTGGAGTCAAATAAGATAATAATAATAAATTGCATTTATTTTCTACTGCGATTTATTGATTCTTTTCTCCTGGTTTGGTGGTAAAAGAACTCAGTTTGATTTTCACGCTAGAATGCAATTAATTCTGTTGTTAAAAGTTAATACCTAATTTCAGTACATAACCTGAAAATGCATTCAGCAGCAAGTTTAGAGCCGCTTTTCACATCGTATGTTCTTATTTTTAACTATCTGGACATTTATTTACAGTGTTTTTTTTAGTAAGAGGTATTTTATGCTAAATTATTTGCAGTTTCCAAAGCATAATCCCCACTCTTTTTCTTGTATTTGCGGGCATGCATTACAGAAAGTCCAGATATCTTGTAACAGAATCAGAAAAATGTAATGTTTTATAAAACCATCATACCCATCACGGAGGCATGAATAAGTGTGGTATGTTGACATTTTTCAAAACAACGTTGCGGACATCATTATGGTCGGCAGCGAGTGCTGCAATGATAATAAGTTCGTTTCGGATATAGACGATAAATGCTGTCAGCACGATTGCACTACGTACCACACAGTGAACTTCACAATTGACATTCCACTTGAAGGATAAGTCAGAATCGAAAGATGCCCTCAACGCAAATATGCCCATTGACTAAATTCTGTAATTAATTCTTTATTTCTCGAAAACCTTGCCGCTTTAAGATGCCGCGGTAAACACTTGAACGCTGTCATAATGTTACCGAACATAAAAATAATTTTAGAAAATATAACATGGGAATTCTTTGACGCTTGAACATAGTTCAAGTACTTTTTACGGCCGACATTTTTGGATTGGAAATTGGCCTTATTTTAAATTTTTTTGTGCTGATCTGAGCCGTTTTTTTCCAAGTTATTTTGTTTGTTAAACCTCTTTTAACTTAACCGGTGTGGATTATATCAAATTTCAGCTCTCTACCTAGGGAACCCTAGTCCCTTACATGGCAAGTGCTAATATTACTCATTACTTATTCTCCAAGGCTTACATGTATGCCAAATTTCAGCTCTCTAGCTACAATGGAAGTGCCTAATAATATTTATGAGTAAGTCAGTGAATATGTACCGAATTTGGCGCTTTTTACTCCTTCATATCACGGGGAACTTGGCCTATGAGGTTACCCATACATAGAGTATTTATGTTTCAGGTTTTATTATTTTATGATTGAAGAAAGAAAAGTTATGAGGGGAGTAAAAACAGCGCGAATGGTTTCGTGTGATATACAGACTGTGTGCTTTAGGCCTAAACTTGGCCTGGCGCACTACTGTGCGACTTAATATAAATTTTCGTATTATACGTTACGATTTTTTACTTTTTGACTATTCGTGATCGAAAAATATTGTCATAGTTAATGGTTTTTTTCGGGAGAAGTCACTATGGAAAAGCCTTTAGTATTGGGCGTGCACAACTGTACCAATTAATTGCTTGGACTGATGTTGAACTGATAGAAGAGCATTCACCAAGTTTGAGAACAAAACAATAATGTAAGCAAATATCGTGTGATTACTTCTTAGTCATACTTTGAATAAATACTTTGATTAATAACGAATACAAATATGTATGTAAAGTTAAGAAAGTTATATTTTGGTAAGAAGTTTAGTCGAAATTTCATTCTTGAATGTCTTATAATTTTTTTTTACGAATTTATCGAACTAACGTTCGTTTTTTATTCCTTCAATAAATTAGGAAAAATTTATTTTATAATTTTTTTTTAAGAATACTGACAAATATAAATTTTGATCGTCAGAAGGAACATTTTCTGTGCCGCATTATCTATTTAACCCGTCTAATGATGAAACATTAAAATACGAGAGTTTCTCAAAATATTCATTATGATATTAATAAAATAATTTTTTCTTTTTTAATCGAAACAACATAAAACGAGTTTATGTCTGAATAAATTATTCGCTTGGTATTATTTTATTTATTTGGTGAATAAATATCAACAATATCTTATTTATCGTAACTAAAAAAATAATAAATATATTTTCAGATCTGTTTGTCACTACCATACTTTTTTTTAGATAACGTAATGTAGTTATCGTAACCATGCTCCCTCCACATTTATTCTTCGCGTGTACAAATCACTATTAATTTCTTTTGGTTTAAAACTTGTGTTTTTCACAGCCCAAGTGTTATCGAAAATGTGAGCTGACACAAATTTGCTTACAGTTACACAAATAAACGTGCGAAACGTTTTGAATGTCTTCACATCAATTAAGTTTCCTTTAAAATATTTTTCTTTAAGAAAATGTATTTTTCTACATTTGCTTTTTGATTTTAACCCGTCAATTCGAAATGATAATGATGCCGTTACAAATTGATGTGCATGTACGTTATTTTATTTTAGCGAACAATTTTGTTTAAGTGGCACTTTAACGCACAGGTAAGTCTACACAAGGGTGGTCCTTAGAGTCAGTTGTATTTGTGACTTGCTACTTTTGAGGATTTTATCCAGTTGGAGCCGGATATAGCTTTATTATGAAATATATCACGCAGACGGCTCCTGTGATTTGAACTTTGCTGCTAAGCTTTGGATTGTTGGAGATTCCAGACGTCGAAAGGGCTGTTGTAGTAAGACAAAGCAGCGCATTTTGGAAAATCTGGAAACCGTAAATTGCGCTTTGAATATGATGGCTTATTATAATGTATGGGGATATCGGAGCGAACATTATGGGTCCCTTTTCGACCCCCTTCATTCCTCGAATTTATTTTAGGCCACCGATTTGTAATTTTCACTCTTATTCAAGTCTCGTGCTGCCACTAGCCTTTACTCTCGACTGTAGTGATTTCAAAGTGTCGGCTGGTAACTGTAGACCTTCTTCCTTATCATGGAGTCTCTTGTTAATTGCTAGCATCTAATGCTAAGGTCTCCCATGGCATTCACATTTACCAAGTGTCTGTCCGTGAACGTCAGCCTTATACTAGCCAGTGCTGGACATTCATACACATTGTGCGCTACCGTTTAAGCCTCTTTCGCAGGAGTATCTTTGGAGACTGACCCGTCCACCCCTTACGATGTTTTTTTGTCCATTTCTATTTCGCGTTTGCTCATAGTCCACTAAAAACAACAGCGAATTGATGATTGAGAAGAGTGTTTGGCGCTGTTAAGCCGCAATAAAATGGAATTCTATCATCGATATGTGACAATGGATGCAACGTAGCTTCACTATTATACACCGGAATCCAAAAGACAGACAGCTAAGTGGATAGCAATCGATGAACTGCATCCAAAGCGAGCAAAGACGCAACAGTCGGCCGGCAAGGTGATGGCGTCTGCACTTTGGAATGCAAACGGAATAATATTCATCGACTATCTCCAAAAAAGAACCACTATCAACAGCCATTAAACCTGTACACTTTTGGATAGAATGATGACTGAAATCGCAAAGAAACGCCCACCTTTGCGAAAGAAAAAAGTGTTGTTTCCCCAAACAATGCACTGTGTCACAAATCAATGAAAACGATGGCTAAATTGAATGAATTGGTCTACGAATTTTTTACCCACCCACAGTATTCTCTAGATTTAGCCCTCAGAGACTTTTGCCTGATTTCAGATCTCAAGAGAATTCTAGCGCGAAAGAAATTTTAGTTTAATTATGAAGCAATCGCTGAAACTGTGGTCTATATTAACGAGAAAAAGAAATCGTACTATGAAACTGGTATCGAAAAGTTGGAAAATCGCTATACTCGTTAGACCGCCCTCCTAGTCCTATGGACTTCTTGAACTGTTATATATACATGTATATATAAAAATTAAAATTTATTTGATATATCGGTAAAATAAAAAAAGTATAATGTGAAAACATTTTACAAAATCGTAACCTGGAAAATCCCGAAATATGTGAATTTTGGTCTCAATTATAAACATTCTGTTCTTTAGCGTGTATGAGACAAGTTTTTGCAATTTATGGAACTTGTATAACTTTTATGCTTTATAATTTTTAAAAGGCACAAAAATATAGTCACCAATTTCTCTTCTTATATGAACATACATCTGACAATGAATTTACCAATAATTATGCCCAGAACCATTCTCTATGAATCATTTCATGACAGTGTCAATTAAAAAAAGGAATATGTAAAATTTTTCATTTTGTTAACTTTTTACTTGTCTTTGGCCCTCCAGTCACGTATCACCTCGAAATACTAAAAACAAGTGACATTTTTCAAATGACATAAATTTTTTTTAAATCTTACTTTTTTACTTTTGATTTATTGCGTGAAATCTACATATGTCAGACCCAATGCATTGTAAGGTAGACACGTTTCGAATAAGTGTGGACTTTTCATGAAATGTTTGATGTCCTTTTAGGAAATATGGGGCTGAATCTCAACGATGATACCTTGACTATCGCTCTTGAGCTTTGGTTTATTCGAATTTCACAAAGCCGCATGGCGTTAAGTCGCATGATCTCGATGGCCAGTTGACATAAGAATTTTGTGAGATGATTTACGGTGGAAAGTGTGGCGCAATAAATCGATTATTTTATGTCGTTCAGTTAGATCCAGGCGGCTCAGCTAAAGCCACAAGAATTCTATTATAATGTTCCAGCAACAAATGCTATTTACAATCACTGCGACTCCGCCCTCCTTTGTAAAAACAAGTAAGGCCCAATCACAACTCTTTATAAAAGCTTGTCCCAGAGAGCTGCTCATTGAGGATAGATTTTTTTGCTTCCTAAACTCTAAATTCGAAATTTTTATTTAATCACGAAACTATAGAAGTGCGCTTTATAAATGGAAAATATTTTGTGGAAAAATATTGAATGAATTCTTCTTTTGCGTATCACCTTCTATATAATCGGAAAAATCATAAGTGACAGCTGTTAAATATCAGAGTTGACAGTTGCCCAAGAAATACCAAAACACCAAATACCAAAACAATTTAAATAATGGATTCTTATTGAAATACCCTATATTTATTAAGAGGATACGGTGTGATCCACCGACCGATTGTGAGTCATACCCGCAAGATGACAACGGGCTTCTTGTGGCCAGACATTTAGGATATGGACCTGGACGATATGTGATTCCAACAGGATAGTGCCACTTGCCACACAACCAACGAAACAACGGCTCTTTTGCGCAAGAAATTAAATGGCCGTATTATCTCACGTCGTGGCGATGTTAATTGGTCATGTAATTAAACACTGTTAGACTTCTCTTTGGGGATTTTTAAAAGAAAAAATGTACGTAAATAAGCCAAGAACAATCCAAGAGCTAAAGGATGGGATAATTAACTACATTGAATTATGTCTCAGAGTCATTGAAAATATCGACCATCGGATAGAGGTAAGTAAGTCACCGAAGCCGTGGCGAGCATTTGGCCGATACTTTGCTTCACCCATATTTGCCATAGATCCTTCTATCATAATAAAAAATATTAAGATAATTCTCTGAACACTTTTTGTTGCACCCATAGTTAAAAGAATGTGTGTCTATATTTCATTTTCCACAAAACCTAAACAATTCAAAGGGGAACTAGTTTGATTATAACTCCACAAAGAATTGGTCACTCGAAATCAATTGGACAGAAAAACATTAAAAAGTCAAAAGTATGAGATCGTTTCAATCAAGGATTTAGCCTACCTTAATTATTCCAAGTTTTCTTTGCGGTCAACAAGTCTATACTTCATATCCGTGTCATAGCGATTGACCAATTAAAGCTACAAAGTCGATCTTGTTAAGTTAGTGAAGAATCATAGACCCGCCTGTTCACTTTATGGGTTTGCCGCACTAGGTATGACTACTATTTTTAGTCGCCAAAAACACTGTTGCAAGATTTAGAGGATATTTGCACTAAAAAAATTCCTTCTTAAGATTTGACGATTTATGTCTCAAATTCTACAATAATAAAGTTTGCTGTAAAGTTCAAGCATACGAAATTAACCTATAGGACAACAAGGAGGTAACGCCAGTGATTTCCTATGCTCTTGAGACAAGTAATATTGATTTCAAATATTAACTTTCTGAACTATGTGTAAAGAACTGGGTGCTTCGGGAGGCTAGTGAGTTGTGTGTTATATAAATTCTTAGGGTCGTGGGTTCGATTCCCACCAAAGGCTCTGGTGTATTTTACTACAACGAGTGAAGGTCGATATTACTGCTGCGACTTCTCTGTTGTAGAGATATAGTATGTCGATATTTTTCCGGTAACTCGGAACTATTTTGGCCACTGTGGCAGTAACCTTATTACCAGAGGTTTCCAGTGTAAGTCAAAAAAGACTAGACTCTTTGTTTGCCAACTTGTTTTGACCTTATTCTACACTGATTTATTTTGAAATTTTTAAACAACAACATGGGCCATTTAATATAAACTAAAAGTGTTTTCCACTTGAACACTTTTGTTGTGCAACTCTTACTTCTATAAAATATTTTGCCACAAAAGTAAAATATGGAAGCGAATAAACTACTGCATAAATTTACCATCGTAACCCCATCACAAGAAATGCAAAAACTGTGCAACAATAAAATATGCAAATATTAATTTCAAATATTAAACTCGCCCAATGCACAATGCAACAGTGTAATAATTTAAATTTATGCAGACGTGTCCACAGGTAAGCAAAAGTGAAACAAATATTCCTAAGTACAGGGCCAAACATATGGTGAGGACATGTACAACAAATGCGGTTTGCTACTTTTTCAACTCAGCTGTTTACCAGAGAGACATTTCCCTTTTTTTCTTTCCCTTACTGCCAATAAAATGTTCATACATTATTTTTGTACAGTATTTTATTGTATTTTTATATGTGAGACACACAACTCTTTATTACACTTTCGTTCGTTTGGCTTGTCTGCTTGTTTGGCTCTTTGTCGATTTATATGTCGCAACTTCTATTTATCGTTCTGGTTTCATTTGTTACTGTGTAAAATTATTTTTTAATGTTTGTGTCATATGTCAGCCCACTTTCTACTGTTTCCGTTTTTATAATGTTAAGTGTAATTGAAATTGTATCTTCTTCCTTGTGCTACAGCTCCGCTCTCTCTCTCACCCCTCTTTCTACTACACGCCCAGCCTGTAATCATCAGAGTCTCTAAATGCCACGAGTACTAAGTGAAACTACTATTTTATTTTAAAAATCCTGATTTTACTTTAAATGGATTTCTTTTTTTTCAATTTACTGAGGAGAGAGAAAAAAATGGCAAAATACATGCAACATTTTTCTGTTATTTATTCATTCAAACTCAGTGCTCGATATAAATCACAACAGCATGAAAATTTCTTCTGTTTTTTTATGTTTTTGATATAAAAGAAGGAGAGGGAGAGAGAGGGAAAGAAAAGGAAACTATGAAGTAAAAACAAAAATTCCAGAAAAATGTTTTTAATTTTATTTCAAACTACGAGATACGTATTTGGTATGTATCAGTCCAAAGCAAAGCAAAGCAAACAAACGAAAGAAACTAACGATAAAACAGCAACTGCTAGTAAAACAAGGAGTAGATACGAGTGAGTACTCGAGCAATTCAAACACATGCCCAAAACATATTTTACTTTAATTTCTGGGTTATTTTTTTTTTTTTAAGAAATAACTTTAAAAAAGTCTAGAAAATATTTACTCCTACCGTGATGTGGGAAACATCGTAAAAATCTGGCTGTAATCATGCCTTTCAATGAATTTCAATACAGGCTTAAACGTGATCATGAGTACGAGGTAAAGAATATTTAAGATTTGAAACCAAGCACATTTTTTAAAACCATAAGCAAACTATAAATGTGCAACATAAATTTGGAAGGAAAGTTTATATTTAAAGAACATGTCATATAAAACTCGAAGGCAATCTTTATTGAATCGCAACACCACTGTGCTGTTAATCTGTAAACGAAAGCTATGGGGAAAATTATCTACAATTTTAACATGCCTCCTTTCCAAGATCGACTATATCATCCAAAATAATAACGTATAGAGTAGCCTTCCTTGGTGAAGTAGATATCTTTGGAACCATGAATAAAACTAGTCAGATCAGAATGACAATTGATAACGATGAAAATTTTTGTTTAAACTGCTATTGAAATTTGTTTTTAATAATAGATGATTAGATCCATTTTTCCACCGATTTTTAATTATTGATACCAAATTTTTTTCATGTAAACGCTTCTTTAAGGAATCGAAAAAGGTTTAAAAAATATGGTCTAAGTCAGAGTTTTTGGAATAGCAAACCACGTAACTTCTTGATTTATCGAAACTGTTTTCAGCAGTAACGAAGTATGTCGATATTCGTTTGGTTTCTGACAAATTACTTACGCAAAAGGACCTGTGCCGACATATGTTGTTTTATCTATACATAATTTTACTGCTTGTAATACTTTTTTCGTGTGCACTTGGATCTTAGTCCTGGTTTTTACAACGTTTTAAGGGCTTATATCTCTTTGTGCGTTAGTAAGACAGTCGTAACGGTTTTATGCCGGATCCGCAGCAAAAAAGATCTTTGTTTGCTCTCAAAAAAAAAAAAAATATACTTTAACTCTAATGACAGCTACATGACCCGCCAAGTAGTTGCGGTGAATAATATTCTGGATCAACTATGTAGCCGTGGGCCTAATGGGAATATTAGAGGAAAGATGTTTTAGAAACCTAGTTTAATTTTTTGATACAGACAGAGGAACTTCAGAAGAAACCATAAACGAAACATCAGTTTTATGTAAATATCACACTATTAAACAAATGTATGCGGAAGAAAGTCACATTAGTACGACTGGTTTCAACAAACTAAAAAATGCTGCAATTCCAGCCTCAACTTTGCGGCCAGAAATGAACAACTTTTTGCTAAGATGATGCACCTGCATCAACAAGCAGGGCGGGTACTCAAATTCAATTATCTCTAAGACTAATTAAACTGTTTTGTATACAATTCAATGGGCTTTCAAATGAAAAAATATTGAATAAACAAAAGTTATTACAGTTTTTTTAAAGTAGCAAAACTCATCAGTCACCCTGTATTTTTAACTAAAACTCACTTACACATATAACATAAAACATTTATCGTAACATCCTGAGCATTATACTGAAACTTTTTATTACGAAATGTGAATGGCCAGTGTCGTTTTACAAATGATTCTACTTTTTAATAGCAGGTTTTCTCAGTTAGAAAATAACAGAACAATAAATCAGTCAATACTTCCGGATAAAACACCACACACGTACACGAACATACATAAATTCGCTGAGTGTAAATGACCAAAAAAGCAAGCGGGATGTAATGTTGCAATCGTATAGGTTGATGCTGAATGGCAATATAACATTTATTTTATTTCTATATATCATGTGGATTATTTTTATATGCAGAAGGTAAATTTTGTGCTGTATAAATATGTTATTGTTGTACTTCTTGTTCTTCCTGTTGTTGTTGTTCCCCAGTTTCAGCATAAATATTTTTACAGACCTTTACTCATTCGTATGCTTTTTGTTTTGGCATGAAACTCAGTTATATTTCATGTGCTGTTTTGTTGGTTATTTTAATAAAAGTATGTGAATTATCGTAATTAATATGAGCATGTTTAAATAAAAAATTTAATTTTATACATAATTTTCATTTTAGTATTTGCTTTATATTTTTTTTTCTTTTACAAATTCCATTTTTTCAAATTAATTTTATTTATGCTTTTTGCCCTTCAACAAACATATTTTTGAATTTCATTTTCAACATGAGCTGTTGCGTGATTGTGTGCGCTGCCTTTGTTGTTTTTGGTTGTGTAAAATGCATAAGTAATGATTTCAAAAGCCGTTTGTATTTTAAAATTATAATTACATTTCTTGCACTCATTCTACACCTACACACTCGTGCATATATACAGGGCGTCCGCTGGGAAGGTATACTACTTTGTTTGTTTATAATTTTTGATTAAATGAAAGAGAATGGATCGTATATTGATAAATGTTTTATTTAATGTCGGCAATTATGTCTGGAATACAATACCAGATAAATGTCCGCCTCTATCAATTCAGGCGACCGTGGAGGCCAATCAACATCACCATTCCTTGAAATAACTTTTTATGGAAAGAGGTCTCGCAGTAGTTCCATTGTAATCCTAGCTGTATGTGATGTGGCAACGTCTTATTGAAACCACATCTTAGTCAAGCCCAAAGCACGCAGTTGTGGCGTTAAAAAGTTTTCACGATATCGCTCCCCATTGACAGTTACCGTTACGCCGTTTTCAGTTTCAAAGAAGTAAGATCCAATGATTCCTCCTGACCAAATTGCACACCAGACTGTCGCTCTTAATGGATGCAAAGGTGACTGATGAATAATTTTAGGGTTTTCCATTGCCCAGAACCGACTATCCATTCGAATGAAAATGTGCCTCATTATGATTTTTTCATGAAAATCGGTGTTGTCATGGGCGAGCTGTAGCATTCTGTTGGCACAATCCTTTTTTCATATGTACGGCGGCGTAAATGGTCTTCTGTAAGAAGCTCTTGTGTCAACTGAATCTTAAATGGAAACAAATGCAAATCTTTGTGCAAAATTGTAGCAAGAGTTGTTCTTTGAAGACCAAGCTCCTGAGCACGGTGTCGAATTGAGGTTGGTGGATTGTTTTGAACACTTTCTAGAACAGCAGTAATGTTTTCAGCCGATCTTGCAGTACGTTGTGGTCCATGCTTGGGCCTATCAGCTACAGTCCCTCTTTCTTCGAAATCATTCACTATACGATAAAAAATTTCACGTAACTTTCTCATCGTCACAGTAATCGATGATTGATTCTTATAAAATGTTTAAACGATTAAAACACGTTGATTAACCGAATATTTTTCCATAATAAATTTGCCACGTTTCTACTTCACGACTGCCAAATATGTTTACCAAAATGGCGGCAAAACATTGTAGTATACCTTCCCGGCGGACACCCTGTATTTGTAAATGTATGTGTATATAATTAAACATGTACACATACGAGTATGTATGTTCTTATGTTTTACGAAATTAATGTTGAGTTATGGTTGTGTATGAATCCCACTAATGAAAGTTTTGACAATTTAATGACAAATTTTATAAGAAATGTTTGTTTTCTAATGGGAATGAAGTAAAATGTTAAAACAAATCATTAAGAATCCCTCAAATAAGGGGATGACTCTACTTGGAGATAATTACAAATATTTTTAAACTGAAAAAGATTAAAAAATATTCTTAATTTTTTTTAAACTTTAATTATTATTTTGTTGAATCTTTTCTTTTAATGGAAAATTTACAATAAGTATTCAAATCTTATCTTCACCACTGTTTTTGTTCCTTTTTGGATAGTGGGAACTTCTAGATCTTTATAGATATTTTCATTTCTTATATATCAAGGAGCGCATACGATAAGACGTAAAATCCTAGACTGTCCTCTTCGTAGCTTCTGGATGTTTGATGCACAAGCAGTACCCCACAGCTGGATGCCATATGTCCATATTGGTTTTATAATGGTTTTGTATAATAGGACTTTGTATTTCCAAGCCAGTGTTGAGTTATGGCCTATTAACCAGTGTAGTTGAATTGTTCAGAGTTTAATGGCCGCAATTTTCGCCTCAATATGGCGGGACCAAATTAGGCGCCTATACTGAATACCTAAATATTTAAGGTGTGTTTCCGCTGGAATAGTGGTATTTGTTATCGTTATTGAGAGACAATTTTGCCTCCTGAGGGAAAACGTTACGTTACGTTACGTAATCCTCCACTTATTTAACCAGTCCTCTAGCTTGTGAATGTGGGCCTGCAGAATTTCAGATGCCACCTTTGGATCATCACTGACACTTTTAAATACAGTAACGTCTACAAACGTTGATGTATATGGGCTTGTTGGCACATCCGCTGTATAGATTATGTATAATATCGGGCCTAGTATACTACCTTGGGAGAATCCTGCAGGGATAATGTATGCTACTTTTAGAAAACTGATCTTTTGACCTTAATTTCAGTCAGATAGCTTGTGGGAGTTTACAGGAAGAAGTCATGTTATTTTCGTGAGTAGCCCATCATGCCACACTTTATCAAACGCCTGGGAAATATCAACAAATAAAGCTGAACAGTATTGCTTATTTTCAAATGCAGTTCTAATGACGGTGACAATTCTATGAACTTGCTCAATAGTACCATGACTGGTACGAAAACCAAACTGATGGCCGGGGATAACGTTTTGTTCATTAAGATAAGAAGTTAAAGCATAGACGAATAATTTTTCAAATAACTTTGACAAAATTACGAGTAGGCTAATGGCCCTGTATGATGTAATCTGCCTTGAGTACTTTCCTGGTTTAGAGATCAAAAAAATTTCGGACATCTTCCAAGAGCTTGGGAAGAAGCCGACGCGCAACATGACATTAAATATAAATAGTAAAATTAGGTAAGTTTCTTATCATCGATCCTGTAATACGATCAGGTCCGGGTGATTTGCTCATATCTGTATTTCTAATGATCGATTTTAATGAAGATAACCGAAGTTCCATAGGATCATTTACAAAATCACTAATATTTGGAATAGTGAATGTATTTACCTTATGACTCGAATCTGTCTACGGCGCCCTAATTAAAAAACGTTCGATTTTAACGACACTCTGTATGTGCTCCTGTGGTCTTACCTTAACTGCTTTCTAGGCATATTTGTACTAAATTACACAAAATAAATACACGGACAAAAGTCGCTTCACGTTTGAAGAATTGTTTTCTTTAGTACCAAGAGTATGGCACCACCATGTAGACCTGTGGTGAAAATGTTGTTCTCTTGTAATGCAACACTCTCCTGCCTCCCGACCAAAACACATCAAACCGAAGGATATACTCAGAATTAGTGCTCATTAAAGAATAACACTTTGTTCCCACAGGTATTTGTCATATTCACAGGCTCCCTTAGCAATAGAAGCAAAAATGATCGTGCTGGAGTCATGGTGTAGGGTTATTTGTGGGCTGCTGGTAACGGCGAACTCGAAGACACATAAAAGGAAATTTGTCCGTAATTACATTACATTAGATAGATATGGTTAGCAGATATGGTTCTGGATATGGTTCTGGTAATGATCTCACACTATTCATCACACAAATCTACAACTCCTTCACAATGCCCCTGTCTTAATATAATTAATCTTTTATGTCATTATTGCTTGTTCATAAAGGCCGATCTAATAAGAGTAATCTACTATATAAAAATTAATCTGGTTTTCCTTCCTGACGCTATAACTCCAGAACTCACGAACCGATTTCCACGGTTTTGCATTCGTCTCGGGCTCCGTGAGGTTTGTAGCAAAGAAAATTCAGAAAAAACAGTCTATAGGCGGAGGGGCGTGACAAAATCCAATTTGTCAAAACGGCTGGGCCGATTTTGATGAAATTTTCAGGGAATCTTCAGAATATTCAGGCGGGTGACACTGTGTAGTCTGATTTTTGATTTTCGGTCTGTGGGCGGGGGGCGTGGTAAAATCAAGGGGCGTGGCTTTATTATATTTTTTCTTGAAAGCCGTTGTCATGTTCTTCGAAACGTGATATCAAACTCTTAAATCGGTTATGTAGTTACGAAAATATTTACAAAAAAACTATGTTAATAATAATCCAATATCAATATTTACATCATTCGATAACACAAAATCGCTTACTAAGGTGCAACATTGTACAATAAGTTAAACATATAACATTATATTATCAATCGATAATAAACAACTTTGTGTATTCTTGCATTTATGATACCTACATTTTGTGCACATTTTTGAGTTTTTTTCAAACGCTGATAAAAAATAACGGTACATTAAAACAAAATTTGCTTTCAGTTGCTCACTGACTGCGTTTGATTTGTTTTGCGTTAATTGTTGTTCATAAGTTAAAAACCTGTAAGTGAAACCAATTAAGTAAATAACAATTTTGTTGCAATTTGCAATAATAAAATACGTTAACAAATTCGAACCGATTTTTAAGGTTTTGCATTCGTTGGAAAGGTCTCGGGCTCCGTGAGCTTTATAGCAAAGAAAATCCAGGAAAAATTTCAACAAAAAAGCGGGAAAATCTTTTTTCACATACAGCGCCATCTCCTATACATAGCATGTACTACAAACCAATATTTTAAGTAGATGCGTGATACATTGTTTGACAGCTACTCATTGTTCTCTGCTCAGTTAATTTCGTGTGACAAACCGGTATTGTGTTCACTGTGAAATTGTGAAAAAAAGTAAAAAAAATAAGTTATTCGTTTCCTAACATTTCAGTTGGAAACCATCAAATCAATCACGTGTATTGCGCAAATTTTAATTCAATTTCAACAGCAGGCATTTGTCTTAGAGGTGGTAAGTACAACTGTATAAATTAAATATAGTCCAAAATGCCTAGAGGACGACGTGCGAGCATCGGCCGCCGCACAAGACATGCAAGTCAGCAACAAGTGTATTCACAGAACTTAAGCGAAGAAAGACAAAACATAATAAGAGAAAATGCCCGATTGAGACAAGGCGTGAGCACACGAAGATCATTGGCATCATACAATCGCTTGGCATTCCAATATGATCCCACTGCGAACTACAGTGATGATGAAAATTTTGATAGTGGACCAAGGACGACTACATGCCGATATTGCGTTAAAGTTCAAAAGAGAAACGGCTGGATTGTGCTGCGCAAGTGGAAAAGTCAAACTGGATCCACTACTTACACTACCACAGCCACTGAAACCATTGTTCGATGGAAGTGATCCCGATTACAGCCATTTTTTTCAACACATCGTTGAATACAATAACTGCTTTCGCATAACTTCCTTTGGAGCTAATATCATTCGAGAAGGCGGCTTCATGCCGACTTGCAAGGTAAAATATAAAACACACATAACCAATCACTCACACCAACACAATGAATTGCAACACATAAGAACTATATATACACCACACACTACACCATCACACGATCAGAAGTTACACCGTATTCTTCAACAAATAATTGTTTCCAATTACACATACAAGAACAAATATATCATTTGCATGGTTCAATGCAGCCAACAACAGATGAACCGCATCAATTTCTGCAAATATATTTCATTTCGTCGATGGTGGATCAGCTGGATGTGCGGTGCAATGTACAGGGAACACAACAGTTAAAGAGACGAATTATTGAACAGTTGCAAGCATTTTTTCATGCTAATAATGCTGCGGTTAATATGTTCAAAACAGCATTGGAACGAATGCCATCGGATACTCACAAATTTGTCATAAGAGCGGATTGTACCCCAACAGGTGAACATGTGCGAAGATTCAATGCACCTACCGTTAATGATGTTGCTGCAATTATTGTGGGCGATCCAACTAAATCGCGAGACATTGTCGTTCAGCGAAGAAGCAATATCATGCATCGTGTAAACGAGACACATCGCAAGATCGCCATGACATAATCGCCAGAGTATTTCAGCAAAAACTCAAGGTTATGATGGATGGGCTTACAAGTATCGAGTTTTTGGTGACACACGTTGTTATATGTACTCGGTGGAATGGCAGAAGCGTGGACTACCGCATGCTCATATCTTAATTTTGATGCTGACCAAATTACATTCAAATGAAGTGGATGACATCATATCAGCTGAAATTCCTGATCCAGTTACTGATCCCCATCTACACGACATTGTGACGACAAAGATGGTGCATGGACCGTGCGGTGCATTAAATCCAATATCGCCTTGCATGGCTGATGGAAAGTGCACAAAACGATATCCGCGACCGTTAGTTGCTGAGACAGTCACAGGGAATGATGGATATCCAGTTTATCGTTGGCGTTCAAAAGAAGATAATGGTCGAACTATCAAAGTCAAAGTTCAAAATCAAGAGATTGAGATCGGAAATGAATTCATTGTACCATATTGCCCGCTGCTATCACGAATTTTCGAAACACATGCAAACGTTGAGAGTTGTCATTCGGCCAAATCAATCAAATATTTGTGCAAGTACGTCAAAAAAGGCAGCGACATGGCTGTGTTTGGTAATGCGTCGGAAAATGCAAATGACGAAATCAGCAACTTCCAAATGGGCAGATACGTTAGTACTAATGAAGCACTGTGGCGATTATTTTCATTCCAAATTCATGAAAGACATCCCACAGTTATACATTTAGCAGTGCATTTGGAAAACGGCCAAAAAGTTTACTTCACTGAGGCTAATGCGGCACAACGAGCTGAGAGACCACCATCGACAACATTGACTAGCTTCTTTGCAATGTGTGAAGCAGATCCATTCGCAGCGACGCTGATGTATCTTTAAATGCCCAAGTATTACACTTGGAATCAATCAACAAAGAAATTCCAACGTCGCAAACAAGGAACCCCAGTTCCAGATTGGCCACAAGTGTTTTCCACTGATGCACTAGGCCGCATGTATCCTGACATCCAAATAACCGATGAAATCTACAATGAAGGATAGATTCTGATCGAGGATTAATGCTTGACTATTGCAAACAAGCTACTGATTGAAGTAGGAATGATTGCGCCAAATCGATCGATGCACGATGCATTCAACCAAGAATTAAATCGAGAGCTGCAATACAATGTTGATACATTGCAGGAATTCGTTCGAAATAATGTGCCGTTGCTGAATGAACAGCAAAAACATGTGTACGAAACATAAATGCAAGCGGTGGACAATAATACTTCTGGTCTATTCTTCCTGGACGCACCTGGAGGAACAGGGAAAACATTTGTCATTTCATTGATTTTGGCCACTATTTGATCAAAATGTGACATAGCTTTGGCGTTGGCATCATCTGGAATTGCGGCGACTCTTCTAGATGGCAGTCGTACTGCACATTCTGCGCTTAAGTTGCCACTCAATATAAACACAATTGATACTCCAACATGCAATATTTCCCGATCCAGTGCAATGGGAAAATTGTTGATGCAATGCAAGCTTATTGTTTGGGATGAGTGCACAATGGCACATAAGAAATCACTTGAAGCACTTAACTTCACACTGAAGAATCTTCGGCGAAATAACAACATCTTTGGCGGCTTGATGATACTGTTGGCAGGCGATTTCAGGCAGACGTTGCCAGTAATTCCCCTTGGAACGCCTGCAGACGAATTGAATGCTTGCCTGAAGGCATCACCTTTATGGAATAACGTAAAAACATTATCGCTAACCACTAATATGAGAGTTCAACTTCAAAATGATCAAAGTGCTGCACAATTTTCCAAGCAATTGTTAGCTGTTGGAAATGGAAAAGTCACAGTTGATGCGACATCTGGATTAATTACTCTTACCAACGACTTTTGCCGATTTGTAGACTCTCAATTAGCTCTTATTGAAAATGTTTTCCCAAACATTAGTGAGAATTATCTGAATTATGCTTGGTCAAGTCAACGAGCAATTCTTGCAGCAAAGATGTACACGCACTGAATTTCACCATTCAATCAAAAATTGCTGGCGATTTGGTGACATACAAATCCGTTGATTCCATAACAAATCCCGATGATGTAGTAAATTATCCAACGGAGTTTTTGAACTCTCTGGAGTTACCAGGATTTCCACCACATAACTTGCAACTCAAAGTTGGTACAGTTATTATGATATTGCGTAATTTGAATCCACCGCGACTTTGCAATGGTACTCGCTTTTCGGTAAAAAGACTTATGCCGAATTTGATTGAGGCAACCATTATTAACGGAAAGTACGCAGGTGAAAATGTATGTATTCCTCGAATACCAATGATTCCGACTGATCTTCCGTTTAACTTCAAACGATTGCATTTTCCAGTTCGCCTTGCGTTCGCAATGACAATTAACAAGTCGCAAGGCCAATCGCTTAGAGTTTGCGGGATAAATTTAGAAAATCATTGTTTTTCACATGGGCAGTTATACGTTGCATGTTCACGAGTTGGGAAACCATCCGCTTTGTTTGTGTTAACGTCAGACAAATAAACTAAAAATGTGGTTTACGAAAGAGCACTTCAATGAAACGCATAATTTGCGGGCACGTATAACGTTTCGATTCAGTATTTACTTTGGATTCACTTTCATTTACTTAGAGAAGTTCAACTAAATAACACTTAATTTTTGTAATCGAAATAAATTCATTACTGTTGTGAAATGAAATAAAATTTTTCCTTTTCATATATAAAAAAAAAAATTTCTTCATCTTTTAATCACCAAACGAAATTTTACATAAAACGAAGCCATCTGGTGGCGAAACGGAGTTCGCCGGGTTTGCTAGTAATTCTATAAACTTGCTCGATAGTGCCATGCTTCGCACGAAATCGTAAATGTTCTGGGTTAATGTGACGCTTGGTTTTTTTAAATAGCTTCGGTGTATTTGGAAGCAAGCATTACATGCAAATTTTCCTGATTTTGTGATAATGATAATCTCAGATATTTCCCAAGAGGAGGGGAAGAAAAGAATTCGTAACATGGCAAGTTTTTTGGAACGTGTTTCCATCATCCCTTGTCAAGTTTGGTATGGAAACAAACCGGTTTCGGCCATGTGCCGACGTCAGTATAATTTTTCATTCACAAGTATATTTTCTATGATGTTTATTGAGGTTTTAATTATAACCTTTTATATCCTTGTATCAAAGAATGTTCCGCAAAAGCTGCAAAAGATTGTTGGTCTCAAAATTTTTTAAAAAAGAAAAAGTTTTGATTTTTAAAATTTAAAACGCAAAATTGAGTTCCATCATGATTTAAGCCTAAGCATTCTTTTTTTATTCCTTTCCATATTTGCGGTCATTTTTATACTTCAAACTATATTGTAACATAAATCAATTGCAAATACATAAAATAGAGAAATTTTCAAAGATTCTAATTAAAAATATTCTTGGATTTTGTGAATTAACTTGGCATTTGATTTGTTACTTTAGCCTTTTCATATTTCAGAGATTTACAAATTTTCTAAAAACTCTTCGAAATGTTTCCCAACAAATAATATTAAAAATTAAAAAAAAGAAGTTAAACCGATTTAAAAAAAGTATTTGTTTTGAGTAGGAAACCATAATTGCAAAGAGAACGAAACAATATAAATAAATTCTAGTGAAAATTAAAATTGCATTGCTTTTCTATTTTGTTGTATACAAAATAAACTTTGTTTTAACACACATACAAACACACACGCACACACGCACACACATATACATACATACATATGGACATTGTATATTTTTATTCTATTAAGTTTAAATAAATTTCTGGTTTTCAAAATAACGAATAAATAAATACAATGCCATTCATACCTATAATAATATTGTGTGTGTGCGTGTATGTGTGTGTACGTTTGTGTGTGTGTAAAACTAAATAAACATGTACACATTTGTTGAATGAATATCAGAAAATTCATATATTTTTTTTGAAATATTAAACAAAACAGAAAAACCACAACTTTCCTTCTTCGTGTGTAATTTTTCGTTTGAATTGTTTATTTTTAGTGCTGTTTTGTGCCATCAAAATAGGATTTTACAGAAAACGTTTTAGTTTTAAACTGATTTTGGCATTTTCTGAAATCCATTATATTCGAAAAGAATGGCTCATTCAAACTGTTGGAAACAAATTTATTTTTAAGCGGCGCCAAAATTATTTTACATGTTCGTCTTTTGTAGCAAATACTTCAGTTTGAAACTTGTTTTTATGGTTTCGGTTTATTATTCACCTGTAAAATAAACATAAATTGAAAGATATTACAAAATATTAAATACTTTTGCGTGTGACGTCTATACAAATGCATTCTTAAATAATTTGCTCAACCAACATGGTTACTTCAAACCTTTAAAAGTGGCAAGACTTAGCAGTTGGATAACAGTTGGAAGGATAGTTGTCGAGCAAATGGCTCAGTCAAATATAGTGCGTTTTTCCTAATTTTTATGACAACTGCTTCTTTATACAATTAAATGACGAGGGTCTGCTGATGTTGCATTTTGGATACGTGGACAACTCAACTCAACTTGATTGAGTACAATCGAAATACCGGAAATTATTCAATTATCTTACAACTTCATTTGCAAACCAATTTCGTTCGTAATATAGTTATCAGCACGGCAGTTATTACAGGGTAATACGAATAACACGAACAGCAAAGAAAATAAGTAAACTTAATTCTTGCATTACTGCCATTAAATACGCGGATATTGGTATCTCTAAATTCAGTACTCTGCATCTAATTGTCAGCCTATTAGCAAACATTACGCCGAACTTTGCTGCACAGAAAATTTAGCCAACCTTTTACCTTTTAATTCATTATATTGTAATTTCGCCACGATAATTAACTGCCTTAGACAACTGACCTGTAAAAACCAACAATTTTGTTATTTGTTTCTTAAATTCTCATATTTTCGAATCCTACCAAATCCATAAATCTTTTTCGATTGGCATTTAAAAGCAAACAAGTTTAAACAAGTATTCTCTTCTAGTTTTACATGGTTAAATTTTGTATAAATTTGTGTGTTATTAAGTAAATAGCAGCTTTAATGAGCTCCAACCCATTCTCACAGTCTCTGTAGTTTCAGCGACAGCGTGACGTATGATTAATATTTATTATCATAAATGAATTTTTCACTATCTTTTAACGGTTTGAACGATTAATGTAATGTTGCTAATAAATTATGATTACTTCAACCATGTTTCTTTCTTTTCGTGTAACAATTGTTTTGATCACTCACAATCTTGCACGCTCGCCTTGTGGTTTTGTTTACATGTATGTAGCCTTACTTGAATATAATCATAAGATTTTTTTTAAAACTTATTTAAACATGTATTTTATACCGAATGCATTTGTATTTCATAATTTTGTTCTTATTTTTCAGTAATTTCCAATGAAAAATAAAACTTTAAAAAATCACGATCAAATGTGACCACGCGTAAGCATGATTGACTTACGCAAATCAAGTCAGAGTTTCTTTGATCTTTGTTCTTGGTTAACTATGAAATTTCGATTCATACCTGTGATTTTGAAAACTTGGACAGCTGTTGCTGTAAGTCAGAGCAACACTGCAGATTTGTTTTGTTACATTTATGATACCATAAATCCGCAATGGCATAGAATAACTTCCCTGGCTATCTTTGGGTTTTCTATCGATGAAAAAAAAATATTGGCTGCCGAAAATATGTTGTACAATTTGGTAAAGAGCCTTAAGAGGTTGACTTAAAGGAACTCATAAGACAAGGCTATTTTATACCAGATAATAGAAAAGATTATTTTTCTGCGAGGATTTGCGAGAAGACAAAGAATGGAATCATAAAAGCAAACAATTTATCCACCTGGCATCCAATATTTTGAAGCAATGATATTTTACCACCAGTTAAGAAATGCTGACTTAATTGATTTTGAACAAGATTTTGCACCTCTCAAAGTGAAAGGATCATTTGCTTCTCGCATCAAGAATAAGTAAGTAACTTTGATTTTCAAAATATCCTTTTGTATGTTTTATTAAACTCAAAAATATAAAAAAAATATATCGCGCACCAACTTCAAGACTGACGCAAGTGAAAATTTGTAATTTTTCTTAAAACGCAATTAACTATTTTTCAGCGTAGAAAATACGAAGACTTAATTAAAATTGTGAAGTAAGTGAAAGCAATGAAGAAAATAAAAAAGAGGACTATTATTCATGTGGGTAATGTGTGCTTGAAATATGCTTTAAACGATATACTTGCCGATTATTGTGCAGTACAATTAGTGTATTTCTTAACAATTTACAATAGCAAAAACATGGTAGAATTTTCCGAATGGTTAGACAAATTAGTAACGAGCAATTTCCCACATATTAATCTAAAATACCTCAATTTTGAGTTGTATCACCTTTGTGATGTAAATAAAACAAAGATTTGTGCATTGATTTCATAAGGTTTGTTTTATTCGCAGTTTTAGTTTTACAATTATTTAGAAAACTCAAAAAAAAACATTTTTGACACTTATTTTTGAATGACTCAGAAACAGCTGTCACTTATGATTCTTCCGATTATTAAAAATGAGGCGCTACACAAAAAAAAAAGAACACGTTGCCATTGTGAAAACCCAGTACTCTGAGACCGCTTGCAAACTTCGCGGAAGTTTCGGTCTAGAAAGTTCACATAATGTGTTAACAATTTGGGCAAAAATTGTTAAATATTGTGTCGTCTATGGATATTAAGTTCCCACGTACTTATCGGGGTCTTGAAATCATTGCTGCTTGATTATCGCCATAAACCTGAAAACTGTACTTCCGCAGATAATGTAAAAGGAAGAAAATCGAGTTATTGAACCAACGATTTTCAGAGTGCACTCTTATTTAGATACCCTATAAAAAAGAAAAAAATTTCACGAATGTAAGGAAATTTTTTGCAGCTGAAGTGCACTTTGCAGAGGTTGCACTCAGAAGCCCCCTGTTTTCGAAAACTTTTAGAGGATAAATTATATAAATAGATGTCCTACGTAGTTTTTATCAACAAACGCTCACTAATTGAACTTATGATTCACAGAAACTTAGTCGCGTTTGATTTAAACTTCTACCAGTTGTTCCTTAATTAAGAGTACAATACTTTTTGAGACTCTGTGGGATGCGATTACATTGAAGATAAATTTGCAGAACACTTTTTAATTTTTTATAAAGGTATCTCCTGTTTGTTATCATTATTATTAAAGGAAAAATGATAGTAAAAGCCTTAAGATTTTAAGAAATTTTATATAAAAATTCTGTCAGGTTCATAATGAAGTTGAGGAAGTTGGTGATATTACAAATTTCCTACTAAAGGATAACTTGAAGACCTGTTTCGATTTTCAAAGCTTTGTGTAATTATACTGATCACAACCATAAACATATCTTGTTTGTATTTTTCATGTAGCCTTCTAGTTGAGTACCTCCGAGCTAAGTTAAATATAATCTTTAAATTTTTATTCTGTATGATCTGCGGTTTCCTAATATGAGTCCTGGCACATCTTTCGGAACGCACTTAACAACCGTATGTCATGATTGGTCGTATGCACATCTTATAAAGTAGAATCCTGTTTTTCAAATTTATAGATGACTTTCTGTTTAACAGAGGACATAGAACTCTACCACAGCTAACAGTTTTATCACAAGTTTGTACAATATGGTGTTTAAGTGTTAACTTTTTATCTAAAACAATACCCAAATATTTTATGGAGTCACCTGTTTAATATAAATGACAAACTTCCTCTATCTTAAGAAAAGTTTAATGCCAATGTTGGCGAACGGCATAATGGAGATTCTTCATTAACGGGGGGTGGGGTGTTATGATTACTTCTAGCAGGTATTCGCGTTGCAAAGTTTTCTGAAGTTGTAGATCACAAGTCTTTGGAGATATTTAAACGCTCTAATATTTGATATAGTTTGGTATATAAGGAAGAGAATTAAAATAAAAAACGAATTCCATTAATAACTCAGCCCCAGCTTGTTTTATTCCATTTAAAAATCCAACCCATCCTCAGAGGAAAACCCGTTTACATTTTTCCCACGTGCATTCAATTGTGTAAAATTTATTTTCATAATTAATACTGTTGGGGTAAAATACTTTCTAAGTGAATTCAATGTTAGAACCCCTTTTTTAAACGTAAAATTTTGTTTTACTAAAGACCTTGCCTGTGTTTTTAAAAGTTTACCTTTAACGATTTCAATGGTTCTCGTATTTGTTAAACAAAAAAAAAAAAAGAAAAAAAATACAACAATTATTAAAAAGTTGACTTTAATTTTTTCAAACACAATTACGACTCTTTCATTTATAGCGAATGTATTTAGAAAGGGGCACAAAAGAACAGAAACGAAAAACATGTAGCCCTTTTCTCAGTCAACATTTTAAAAATCAAAATGACATGTGTCAGTAACAACTTGTTTGTTTTTTAGACAGTAGTGAAGTGAGTGGAACATGCCGTGACTTGTACAAAACAACACAAACAATTCTATTTGAGGCCGTTGCTCGTTTGGTTTTGGTTTTTTGGCGCTTTATTTGGTTTTACTTTAGTCAAATAAGCGGAAACTGCAAAAGAGAGCTGCTATTTTTTCTTGAATTTTTTCAATATTTTAGCACACGCATACACAAACATAAGATAGTGTTCGTTTCACATGCAATATAGCTAGTGTCCACATTTATAACTGCGTGTTGTACAAGTAATTTTATCTCATCGTTAAGCACGCAAAGAGAGACGAACACAAGAGCCCAAGTTCCAAAATCAAGAACTACAAATGCTGCATTCAAATGTTTTTGCGTATTTCGGAGGGGGATGAAGCGTAAATTTTTCCGGAAGTTTTTACAATGTTTATTTTTTAAGAATTTATGCTGTCTATTATTACAAGTATTTAATTATTACTTGATTAAAATTTCCTGGAACAATTCATGTGAAACAATCCGCCAATATACTTGGATACCCCATTAATATCAATGACCCCCTGAAGTGGCACTTACCTACGGATTGGCTGAAAAAAACTGGCTTTCGAAAACATCAAGGTGAATTAGTTGACGGAGAGCTTGCTATTCAATATCCAACCGCGATATTCGCGGCGGCACCAATTAATGGGTCAAAATAATGACTTGTGAATGAGTCAGCCAGTCTTATGAGTCAGTCTCAGAGAAGTTAAAGCTTGGAACATATATTGGCGAAGAGAAAGTTAAGTATCGTATGCTATCTATCAGATGTTAGGTTAGAAAGCTTAACGAAGTGATTTGCTTAATCGCAAACATATCCTCGTACTTTGCAAGACTACCGCGTGAGCAGAGGCGAGGATCTAATGATGACTTTAAATTTGGAGTTCATTTTATACTAAAAAGTATAGCAAAAGAAGTTATGATAAAGAGGAGATATTCGATATGCTTTGCCTTTGTTTGGCATTACGGAATTTTGTTTGGACGATTGCTGGTGATCGAATCTCTGATATACTTTATACGGATTATATGGATTCTTTGGATTTCTTTCTTTAACTGTCGTACGGTTGTAAACCAGAAAAACACTCGCAAGTTCTAAATATAAACATACATATATATTTCGAAAATTCAGTTCGGGATTGTTATCGTGCCTTACGAACGACGAATTAAGGCGCACGCTACTGCTCAAAGTCAAATTCAGGCCTTATGCCTTTCGTGTCTTACACGAAACCATTCGCGCAATTTTTACCCCTCCTAACTTTGCTTTATTTAATTATAAAAGAATGAAACTTAAAAAAATATTGGTAGAGAGCTGAACTTAACCCAAACGTCTATAAAAGAAGTTAAAAGAAATTTTATACAGTCACAAAAATATATACATTTAAACAAAAATACCTTGGGAAAATAAATTAGATCCCAACACAAAAATAAATGTGAAAGTAAGGTCAAATTCCCATCAAAAAATTTCGACCGCTAAAATTACTGAGATCAAAATATCTAGGCAACATGCTAGCTTGACAAACTTTTTTTTAACATTCTAATTTGGGATAGAATTAGTGGAAAAATTTTACAAAACTAGCAGATTGCCGAGAAATGAGATGGTACTTTGCATATCAAGAACTTGGTACTCATTTTGATCTTGGTACTTTTGACTTTTGGATAGAAACTTGGCCTTATTTTAATATTTATGTTTTTATGCGGATTTTATTGACCATGGATCGTTTTCGCATCACGTATGCTCTAAGTGATAACAAGCAAAGACATCCTACAATGTGCCCCGAAATAGCAATTGTATTTAGGGGGGCCCAAGTGAGTGGATGACGCCACATGGCTTTTAACGTATCAAGCGCCCGACTTACTAAGAAAATCATTTTGCGAACGACTTATTTTTTGAGCGGGTCAAGTCAATTAAATTCTAAGATCGTGCAGTTTAACGCCTTTGGACAATTTTTTCTGGGATTACGTAAAATCAATAGTTTATGCGATCAAGCTGCCACTGTGTACAAATTGAAAGACAACATTGTGCAGACCTCTGCTGATACGGCGCCAAGTGCTCGAAAAAGTGGTCGACAATAAGACTTCCAGAATGTGCTAAGGGATCCTTTATTGCTTGGATAAACCATGTTGAGTAGCTCCGTCATGTTTTGTAAAATTCCTTAACAAGTAGTTAGAGCTTAGTCAAATGCTTCAGATATATAATTCTTTTAATAAAAATAAATGTCTGTTTATTATATCTCGCAATAACCACCCCTACAATAGATTGGCAGAGTATAATTATTTGCCTATGTAACATATAAGCAGAGAAAAACATACTTTGACATGGTCACGATAATCATGTTATGGCCTCGTCTATGGTTATGATAAACAATTTATGTTTGCTATGGAATATTTTAAACATGTTTAGTTTGTTCATATTTACGTTAGAGTATTAAGTGACTACCATTCATACAAACTAGTGGGAATAATATATTTTTTATTAAAATTCTAAGCAAGTTGATAATCGGAAATGTCAATTGGCCACATCGTTCGCACGAGTTGTGGTCACTGGATTATTTTCTCTTAGGATATATAAATCAACATTTCTGCGGCTATAAGCCGGAATTAATTGAAGACCATATTCGACATGTAAATTATGTCATGTGCGAACTAGTGGCCACATACCCAACATCATATTCACAGTATTGAAAATTGTTTACGTTTTTTAAAAATCTCTTAAGAGTTTCGAAAGGCCTTTAATTAACAAGTTCTAAAGTTTATCAAAAGAAATTTAAAAATGAAAATTGGTGGCGTATTTCATTATTGAACCTTCCATACACTCAATGAAAAAATGTAGTTAATGGAACCATAATCTAAGAACAACGTATTATGTTTGAAATATATGGTTGTCAACTAATTATATTGTTGCTTGTAATGTTAGGGCCATTCTGAGAACTATAATGTTGCCTAACATTACAAAGATATGGTACCATGTAATCCGTATATTGTTTATAGTAGATATTAACCTTATAAAATATCGATAACAAAAAAACTTGTAAATTTATTTATTTGCTAGTAGTTGATTTTGTTTTTTTAAATCAAGCAAAGATGTTACTAAATTTTTTTTATTACTTTTTATTTCATTTTATTATGGAACTAAACTATTTAAGCAAGTTTTTATATACAATTTAATGTGAAAATAAAATTTGATAATCTTGAATTAACATATTTGTATTTCTAGTAGATAGGAATTTATTTAAGTGTGCATAAAATTAAACTGATCCTCATGGCTGGACAGATTTTGATGCGATTGTATGTCTGTGTATGTGCGTTTAGTGAGTCCATGAATAGTTTAGTTTTATAATTGGTCCCGACAGATGCCGCTGCAATCACACTCAAAGGAGCTGTACCAATTATTTTTCAATGCAACTTTATGATATCGAATAAAAGGGTTTGTTGTCAATTTAAGGGGTCTACATAAAAGAAGTTCTATGGCAGGAAAATGTCTGCTCGGACCACTAGTAAGCTAATAATATTTTTCATGCTAGATAATAATATGATCCAAATTGAACTTAACCCTGCTGTTAGATTAGGACCATTTGGTCCAAATTTTTTTTTGTAACCTTAATAACTTTTGAGCGGTATAAAATATAATTTTGAGGTTCCGACTCACGTGTTGTATTTTTGTTATAATATTATTTTTAAAATATTAGGTATCTTAAGTAAAGCGGAACAAAAAAAAAAAAAAAAATAAAAAGCTACTGATCTTGTATCAGGGACCATTTGGTCCAGTGAATATATCACTTTGATGGAATATAAAAAATGAAGTTTTTGTTGCCTTTATTTACAAGAAAAATATTATTTTATTCAAATTGTTTTTCACTACATGCTAAAAAAAAAGTTCCTGTTTTTTTTACAAATAAAACTTTCGCAAGTAAAGCATTTTATATCGGATTTACCCTTACAACAATTACAGATTCCCCGCTTTCTCGCTCCGTCCTTAAAAGAAGAATTTTTTGATGAGCTCGCGGAAATTGAAGATGAGGTTTGTATAGCCGTCAATAACTTCGCTGAAAACTGTTGTTGTGATAGTCTTTTTCGTTTTATCATATGCGCATTTGCCAAAGAAAGTGCTAGTTTTCGTAAAAACTGTGGTCTCCGACCATTTTGATCACCGGCTGCCCATGAAGCATCGATCTCACAAAAGAGTATATATGCGTTCAAGGCATATTTGCAAATACAATATTTGGCCATCGATTTGTTTTACGTTTTGTTGTGTAGGAACCAATCATTTGGTCAGCAGTATCTACTCCTCCTATAAGAAATAAGTTATTAGAAGCTGTAGACGACAAGCTTCAAAGCATACCTTTTGTTGAATTGTAGTAGGAAACAATCTGTAGCTGTTTTATGCATTGAGCTGATTAGTATAGTCGCTTTATTTTTATGGCTAACATATGATACCAATGTTGCAATGTCACAGAATGCAAACGTAGATGTATATAAAGGGAGTTGTTTTACATTCAACAGTTTGGAGGTATGAATGTTTTATTTTGGCGCACTGTGCCTACATATGTGAGTTTCCTTTCATGTAATTTTTTCACTAAATCAAAAGAGGAAAAGAAATTGTCAGCTGTTATATTTTGGGCCTTTAATCCCTCTGTTAGCTCTAATATAACTCGCTGTCCTTGGTTCTGCTCAGGCTTTGCATTTTTAGCTTTTCCAAGATACGGCTGTATTTTCCAGACATATCCAGATTTTGAATCTACAGTTAACCAACATTTCAAACCATATTTTGCAGGTTTTGAAGGCATAAATTGTCGGAAGGAACATCGTCCCCTGAAACCAACAAGTTGCTCGTCAATTGTAACATTCTCATGACAATTGTATAATGTTTGGAGAAGGACCTGCCAACGTTCCCAAACCTCACGAATAGGAGCAAATTTGTCGTCACTACGCATTTGTCGTCGACTTGCAACATTATCAAAGCGGAGCGCACTTGTAATCATGTGAAATGTACCTTCAGACATTATTGCACGGAAAATTGGGCGACCAAAAGTAGCATCAAATAGGCCATGAACATCTTCGTTTTTTCCACTGCCATATATAAATTTCTCGTGTGAATCATGTTACTAAAATAATGAAACAAGAATATACATATCGATAAACTCCTGCAAGAATGAGAATAACAATATAAGCACGGAATGTGTCTTCATCAATATCCGTCCATTTATCCCCGAATTTCACTTTACCATATATATTTGTATTTTCGACGATTATTCTTTCAATTGAAGGTGGAAAAAAACACAAAAATGCTGATAGTATATCACTGCATCTAGACGTTGCAAATCTAGTTGGTCCTGGTTGTACTGAAATAATATTCTGAGCAGAAGTTCCAATAGGTTGTTGTAATGGATCAGCACTCCATACCATTTGGTTTTATGCTATAAAGAGTGGGTCAGCACCAATCGAAGCCGTTTCTGGTTCATTTTCTATTTCAAAATCACTTATATCATCATTTTCTGAAACATATTCAAACTCAGAATCTGAAATATCCGAGTCAGTTTCTGCATTGAGCAGTTCACAAATATCACCCTCATTCAAAAAACGTTGTCTTTCCATTTGCTCCAAATGTATAAAAACCGTGTAACTTTTACGAGGTCAAATTACAAACTAAACTAAATAGTGTTCATATGCATACATTCTCATAGGCAAATGAAAAGGGGAATCCCACAACTTTATACAAGTCTAACAAGTGAATTTACTTTACAAGGTGGTTGCGTTACAACAACAAGTACAATAACACAAACAATCTAGATGTTTGAGCTGTTAAAAAATATGACAGTGCATAAATAACCGGTAACCGGGTTGTAAGTTAAGTTATTGATGGTTTAGAATTTTTTATTTGCAGTATGGTAGTCTATCATATTACATGGGAAAATAGGATTAAATTAGTATATACTTAATTTAGACCAAATGGTCTCTTAATATAGGATTCGCATATTTTTTTTAATCTAACAGCAGGGTTAATCCAATTAAAATGTAGCCCTTCGTGATCACTATTTGTTCTTCTTCAAACATTGTTTCGATAATAACTCATTTGCTAGCCATCATCTTATAATTAAAGTAAGAGACGCATTTTTTTTATTAATTAAATACAAATTTATACAAAATACGAACTCACATACAATGTTGATATATTTTGTGTTATTTGGAACACAAACATAGCGCAATAAAACAAGATTCTAATGATTTTACTTCTTAGTATTCAAGTGATACCGGTTTCGTTTATAATGTGTTAATTTATTTATTTCTTTAAGTATTTCATAGAAACTAAATTAACTCATTTTCATTTCAGTTTGAAGAGCAGAAGGAATGTAAACCAAATATTAAAACTGGACGTACTGAATTCTTAGAAACTAAATGCAACCATGAAACAAAAATCAGGAACAAAGATTTTTTTCAAAAATACACGTTGTACGTTTTCTAGTTGAGTTTATTAAACACTAGGGTGATCGACGAAGCAATTCTACAAGTTTTTTTTGCATTACAACGGCCGAATTTGTAGAAGTTACCATTTTTTTTTGTATGTCGAATAACCCGGTTTTTGGCTTTAAAGTAAAAAAACAGTTTTCGTTTTTTTTTTCTTAACATTTATTTTACTTGATTAAAATTTATAGTACAAATTCTCTTCTCTCAGTGTAACTAGTTTTATTTTTTTTAGTACTTTCATCAATGTTATTTGTCAGAACCAGCAAAATGGTCACAGTGTCACTAATAATACCTTGTACAATAATGTGCTAACAATTTGAATAGGGGTGATAAAATGGATTTTCAAATTTGTACGTTTTAGATCTTTTCGCACTAAATGACACAAGATACACACACGAACTGAAGTCATCGTCACATTGCTTATTCAATGTTTGAAGAACTATTTTCTATGAATACTACTTCGCCGATACTAGTAGCTGACACTTTTTTCCCACAAGTATTTGCCGTATTCAATGGCTCTTTAGCAAAAGAAAGAAATATGGTCGTGCTGGAGTCATGGTGTAGGGTTGTTTGTGGGCTGCTGGTATCGGCGAACTTGTCAACAAATGTGCATACTATCAGTAGGTCTTTGTTCATTAAACATATTTCAGATATTGTTCGCTTATCGATCTACACTATTCATCTCACACATCAACAACTTCTTCCCAATGCCCCTGTCTTAATATAATTAACCATTTATGCCAGTATTGGAGCAGAACCATAAAAAAATGCCATATAAAAATAGTTAGCGAATTACACCAAAAATAAGTTACAATGGAAAAAAATAAGCATAAAATGGATCGAAAGCGACAAAACAATTAATACGTTCAAAGCAGAGCTAATGGGAAGAAGTTCTTAATCTGAAGGAAAACAAACCATTAAGAAGAATCCACATAAACAAATACAATTTTAAATACTTTCAACTCCCTGCTGTTAGCAACGTAGGCTTTTGTTCAGATAAAATACGAACTATTTTTATTGTTTTGTATTTTTTTTATTTATTTGTAAGCAAGTTAATCTGCAGTAAGTTTTTTGCAATTAATATTAAATAAATGCCACAACATAATTATGGAAAATTCTTAAATATTCTGCTTGCATTAATTTGTAGGCAAAAAGATGATGATTTTTGCCCATGTGGGTACTTTAACTGGCAATAAATATTAATAAACATTTATTGAAGTTGTTTTCAAACTAGATTTTTCATGATTTGAAAAAAAAAAATAAAACGAAACAGGGTCGTCCACCGCGAAGAGTAGAGTGGAGTAGAGAAAAAAATTTAGTTTTATATCCAGCGACGTTTGTATTTATACAAATCATAGTAATTTAATGATTGAATCTAAACAAAAACTTCTTTATCGTTACTCAAGTATGGTTTAAAATATTTTAAAATTACCATAATATATTGTTATAGGGAATATAATACGGTTGTCGTCACCATGCCATCATCTTGCTTTTTCTCTGCCATACACTACACTTCCTTGCCCCTGTTGCTGGTATTTTTAAATTATAGAGACAATTAATGGGACATTCTTAACAACTGACGCTTTAACCGAAATAAACTTGATAATACATGTGATTATTTTAATCTCTGTAGTATTTAATACAGTCAGCGTAAATGTGGCAATGTTGTGTGTATGTATGCGTTTTTATACCCCAATACTTTAATTTTACTTTCGCATATTTGTACTTACACTTACTTGTATAATTGCCCGAATTTACTACATGTATGTGTGCATATACGTATGTATGGACGTGTGTATGCTCGTGTCTGTACTGCTGGCGGCTGTGTTTATTCAGTAGTAACTGTTAAATTAAATATACATGACCAGTGAGAATTAAATTATTTACCTTTAATAAAGTTGTTGCTTAATACAGTGACATAAACATAAACACATGTACACGAGCATGTACATTGGCATACTCCAGCATGAGTTTACAGGCGCACACACACACACACACACACACACTCACACAAAGAGATACGTCAAGCACGCTGTTACGGACAGACAAAACTCAAGAAAATTAATCAGATACTTTTGTTTTTAATGACTTTCATGCACAAGTGCGATAAATGTAAATGAACAATCCTTGAATGAAGGGAGAAAAAAAAAATTGTAAAAAGCTGAAATCACAAACAACCTTATTAAACCTCTCGGAGCTTTATTAATAAGTTATTACTTTTTAAATGTTGCTTTAAAACTTAAAGGCCACTAAAGTGATTTAACATTTAAATACCCGACGTTTTTGGGCAATAAAAGTTGCCACAATTACATACAGACTTATTAAGGTAAAACTGAAAATGTATCTGCAAATAATTTTGTAATTTTTGCAACAAAATACTGGAATTGACTTATGGGGAGAAAAAATGTAAAGTGTTTCATTTACATTAACGGGTAAGTAGAAAACTTAGAAATATATTTGTGTGATTTCCGTGGGTAATAACTGAAGTCAAACATTCGATTTTTGCGGAGAGCTAGAAAAAGGTCTTGTTTGATACTGCGCGCTGGATATAAAAATTACTATAAAATTAACGTCACAGTAAAGAAGAGAAAAAAGACTTATTGTTGCGGTCACTGAAAGAGTCTGCAGATAAAACCACTTATGTCGACACAGGTGGTTACGTTGAAGCAAAATGTTGCTTCTACAGCCACCCAAGAAGATTTTATCATACACACATTTCCAAGTAATTATTGAAGCTTACAAACTAAAAATAAAGTAATAAATAATTTTCATACACATACATATGTTCAGAAATAAAAATGGCGAATCCCGAAAAACCAGATTTAAAAAATGAATGACAAAATTTTTGAGGATTTTTTGTTTAAAATTTTACATGTTTTTGAAATAGATTTAGTGATATTACAAGAATTATATACATATTTCTTTGGGAGTTCTTAAATCCGTGTGTTGCTAAACTAAATTAATTTCTTATAAGAAATTACCAATTTTATTTACAATTAAAAAAAACATCAACAAGTAAAACTAGTAGATTTGGATTAAGGAGAACCCAAAAGTAGTTCATTGGTGGTAATAGAAGGCATATTAAGTGAAGTCTGAAAAGCTACGTTTTCCGCAAAGATTTTGGACCTACATTATTTTGAAAATGAAAGCGGGGTCTTAACCTCTACCCCTGATCGCAAATCTTGTACGATTCCAACCAGATGGAGTCACGTCATATATTGCAAATATGCCAACATCTTCGTTCTCTTATTTTAACAGCTCTTGACATTTCATCAAAAGTTATAGTAAATCTGCTAGAAATAAGCAAATTGCCGCCAGTAACGAAATATATTTGTTCTTAGTTAATAAAAAAGATTAAAAACTCAGCAACGTACAGTATTATAAAACAAAGTAATTAATATATCAAAGAGCGCAAATTTTACATTGTTTTTAGAAAAGAAAACGCAATTAATTAGATAAATATTTTGATAAAGTAATTTATAATTAATGCAACTTTTTTTTTTGATATTTAAATGTGGTTACAGTTTTTATGTGTTTAATGAAAAAGCTAAAAATGCTAAATTTATTTTAAGAAAATGCTAAAAAAAATGCTAACTATCAAATGAAAAATTTCCAGCTAAATCAAATTAAAAATTACTAAATTTTACTACAAAGTGGTTACACTGTAAGGAGCTTTCCATAGTAAATTAAGTTGTGCCTGTATGTTACGAGTATATACACGTAAGCGTTTGCTAACGGCATGAACAATTTGCAATATATGAAACCTTCTTTCTTTTCTGGACAACGTAAATACCAACAATTTTATATTTTAGCTGGAGTAGTTTATTTCCGTGAAGGAATAAAAATCATTTTAATTTGTAAATACTAAAAACCCGTAATGCTTGTTATATATAAAGCGAATTCATAACATTTCATCGTCAAAAAATCCTCTGACGCGAACAAGTATTCAATTAAAAAAATTTCTTGTACCATTGCATTTTAAGTACAATTGAAATTACATGGAAAGGCAATAATAATTAAGAATAATTATAAATCAAATTTAGGATTGTTGAGATTTCTCAATTAAAATTTCGTGTAATTATAATTGGAAATATTTCAATTACACATGAAAAGTAATAATAATACAAATTTTTCAAAACAACAAGTAATTGTATTTGAAAATAATCTATTGCATATTTTAAATCCATATGAGGAATTGCTTTTTGTGACCGTGAAGAGAAGTCTGAAATGGGATTGCAGATAGTTTTTGCAAGATTACTCGCACCGACTGAAGGTAAGCTACTTACGTAATTACATATGAGATTAATTAATCAAATGTAATGGAAACGCCCAGGTATGACAATATGTAAATAACACATTTTTAGCAGTTTTGAAATAGAAAAAGGTTATTTGAGACAAAAAACATAAAGAAATTTGCTTTATGAAAACGAAGGACGACTGTAGGCACGAACAATGAGTTTGTAGAAAAAGTTAATTATTACTTTTCAAGTAACGCCTTTGTTAGAGAAATTCATAATAATTAAAATATTACAAATTAAATCCCCAGATTTTTTCCTTTTACTATTTTTGAAAAAACTTAAGGAAAAACTGTTTAAGTATTTAAAAGCAAAACAATTTAATTGATCATTTTTGTTGTTTTTTCGAGTTGATTTTGTAGAAAAATGTGTTTAAAAAACTTCTTTGTTTTTATTAAATATGAACATGCTTTTCAATGATAAACATTTAGACACTTAATCGGCGGAGTATTTGTATGGCAGGCAGCCTCGGAATATTTTGAACATAAATTGTGTTTTATTATCCGAGTCATGTTGGCGTCTGTTTGGTTGTGAGATTCTATTTAAGGCTCATCAAAAAAGGATAAATCTTATTTTGCTTCATTAACTGGTCGTCAAATACATATCAGAGACATTGTGATCAATAAATCGTGAATAGTTAATGGTTCTTCATAATATTTGAGTGTAGAGCGGTAGTAAATTGAAAAGGATAGAGTTTAAAAGTTGAGCATGGTTAAACTTTTGTCAGCATATTTATTTAATGTTTGACTTTACACATGTTGAGGCTGTTTTCAATTGAGTTAATTGTAAGCTGTGTTGTGGTTTGCGAGCAAACCATGTAAATATGAACCACCTCAAACAAGTTAGCTAAACAAATAATAAAACCGAGTTATTTTAGAAATCTACACTACTGTATAGTGAGCAAAATAAATTGAACAAAGTTGAACAAAAATGAATTTTTGCTCTAAAATCCTGTTTGGGACGATCATCGAGCATTCTGGACCTAGGTAAAAAAATTAGGGCGACTCAGATGCCGAGAAAAGTAGTCGAGGGCTGTACCGGACACTCATTGCGAAAGTGTCGGGGGTGTATGGATATCGACATTAACATTTTTACTATTATAGACTGCAGGGCTGAGCTCAACTTCTCCTGTCGTTTACTTCTGGGCGAGTACGTGTCCGTTTGCCAGGCAGAATTGCTTAGATTACCTGCTGGGAAGTCGGGTGCATGGAAGAAAGATTTTTAATGCACTTAACAATCAGTCACATCATGGTATGTTTTCTTATTTATTTCAGTGAACGAAGTTACATTAATGTGGGTTAAAGGGCGCATAGGCACAGCTGGGAACGAAGCAGCAGAGCAAAAAGGGAATCTGCTGCGAAATTCTGTGGACCAGAGCCAAGAGTTGCACTGGAGGATAACCTTGCGCGAGCAAATACCCAACAATAGTTAAACTCCTTAAACCTTAAAAGGGTGAAGTACGCTACCACATGTTGACAGGCTCAAATAGTGCTGAAGGAGAACCTCGGTAGGAAGTCCAATAAGGTGCTTATATATAATTGGAGTACCTTAAGCTGACTGCGATAGAAGAAAATAACTCGAATGCGATTTGAAAATTATTTGACAGATAGAACGTTTAGTGTATTGTCAAAGAAATAAATTTCTAAAAATAGAAAAATCTCCGCATTACTACCTCAAGGTTTTATATTAAGGCCCTATTATGCGAAAACTCTACAGCTATATACCAAGAAGTCCAAATACATTTACTTCAAAGTTTGCAGAAGACATTTCGTTTACAAGAGTTCAGTAAAATCCGACGGTTGAATACGAACAATTTGAGGTAGAAAATTTTCTAAAAAGTGGAGAATAAAGGTAAATCCGTCGAAATGTGTTCATTTAGAGCTCAGATTTGAATACTTATTGATTTGAATACTTCTCTTAGAAAAGCTGGTATTGGCTGAGTTACGAACTTGGGCCACTAAAGCTATCGAATGCTAAATAGTCACAGCTCCCTCATACGTTGAATAAACTCCAAAACAATTTTACATATTATGTCTGCTAAGAACATTATATGGTTAGAGTTATACTACTTTTTTGTGGTTAAGATTTTATTGTTCAACTCAGTCATGTTGAATAGATCTTTGAATGATTAAATGTAGACACTAAATTGATTATCATAATTAAAATATAATTAAAAGGTTTTCCAATAGACCTTGCATGTTTTCTTACAACAACACATTGTTGTAGAGAACATAATACGGCTGGCGTAACCATGCTACAACCATTTTTTTTTCGTGTTCGATTAAAATAAATTGTTTTGCATAAATTTTAGACAGACGGGGAAAGGTCTGGGCTATAAGTCAAATGTGATACCGCCTTCCATTCGCTGTCTCAAAATAGTTTTTGCTTGGTAACATATATCCTGGCTCTCTTTAAACTGATTAATTGTAGTATGTAAAGATGTGATAGTCTGTCTGGGTTAGAGCTACTCATGATTGAAAATTCGCCATCTTTATATATTTGTAGCCTTCGTTCTACATTATAACCATTATCTTTAAAGCAAATCGAAAATAATGCCTACAGAGGGTGTCAGAGAGGTCTCCGTTAACTTTCGGAGACTTTCTATAGCAGTTTTCCTTTATAAATTATTTTTAAATAAAATTTGTAGCAAAATATGTTTGTGTTTTAAAAATTAGTCACGACTTAGTTCGTCACGTGACTGGTTCGTGATAATGATAGTGAAACTTACACCTCATACTGGTGACAACTGGAAGCAGGCTCCCAATAGTAGTGATGACTTAATAAGGCCGGCTAAGAGGGAATGGAATAACTTGCGCCAATGAATTTAAGACCAAAAGTGTATTCTAAATACAAGTCGAGCTCTAGTTTGACTACAAACTTAGCAGACAAAAGTGGAAACCTGCGAAACTAACGAATTTTCCCATTTGCTATCCTGGAATAAATAAATTAGAAAAACAACGTAGCCTCGCAAGAGAGGAGGAATCATAACACAGTAGACATATCTGGTTTAGGTCTCAGTATAAAATTGATATTCAGCTGGGAGCGCAGGTATTGCAATTATTATATGTGGCAGGGGATAGCTGCTTGCAGGCAAGATCAAATAAGGCTCATGAAGCCTTATGTTCGAGATACAAATTGATACTCTCTTAGAAGAGCGATCCCATGGGGAGCCTTATTACTAGCAACCAACAGCCAGTAATCGTTAAAGCCGAAATTCAATGATTGCTGAGGTTTAAGTAATGATTAAATACCACTCGTTAGTGATCTGCTTCAGTATTACTTCTCCATAATTATCATAAATATATTTTGCTTTGGCAAATATTACATTTCAGTAGACACAGAGATATGATTGACATATGAATTTATTTTTACTATTTTTTGCCACAGAATGTCACATTCAAATAAACTGAAATACTCGTATAGTTTTAAATTTTTAACGCAGAAAATTGTATGTAATTTTTATTAGCATAATTTTTGGAATGTGTGTCACGTAGGCGATGAAATATTCTGTTACAGGTTGCCGCTTTTTGTGTGCGACTTTAACCTTTAACGCTAAATATTCACATTATTATTGACTTACCAAATGTCATTTCCATTCACATGTGTCGTTTTATACAGGCCCACATGAACAAACATTTGGTCTCAAAGTACCAATTACTTTATGATACATTCAACGCAACACAATACAACCCAAACCCACGGACACGTACGAACATTATTCGTATATTCAATTTTATTTTCACATGTATTCTCACGCACACTTTTTAATAAATAATTTGAAAATATTCCCTGAAACTCAACTTCAAAAAAAATGTTTAATCCACAATTTCAATATGTTTGGTTTGGCGAATGTTTATGCGATGCAGTCACATGCCCTCTGCTGAGCGCTGTGTAATAATGAAAAGGTGTAATAAATCATGATTGGTCATGTTTTTAGGCCACTTAACGCACTACCAAAGTTGACCATTAAATTTGCATTCGCCAGCAAGATCGTTACAAAAGACGTACGGATAAATACAATTGGGAACGTTGGCAACAAAACTCAAAAGAGAGAGAGAGAGAGAGAAGATAATATCAAAGGAAATTTGTTATGCGTGAAATGAATTTTTTAAAGCTGTTTCCCAAACGTGACCATTGCAGCTTTCCCAGTTGAATATATCTGTGATTTTCATTAATTACTCTCTTTGTCCAAAACTCTAATTTGGCGCAATTTTGGATGAATGGAAACATTAACAAAGAAATTACCGGAGACTTCAGATACGAAGTTCTTCACATTGAAATACGAACACAGCTAACGGAGGGTTAGTGCTTGGTGCGGTTGTTGGCTCGGTCGGCGTAATTGCTCTTCACTTCATTGAAAATAAGGTCGGTGAGACCATCGGCAGCCAGTGATAAAGGTCATGGAAAGGCAATCCTTTTTTGGTGACAAAGGAACGTTATGGACGTGAGATTATGCATGAATGATTTGACAGTAGTACGAGTATTGCGGAGGTTACGTAAATTGGCCCTAGATCATGCGCTTTTTCTTGTGAGGTTTTCTGAAGTCACGGAATAAAAAGCCGCAACCAAACGATGCCTCGAAGATCATGTTAAGCCTAGTCATCGACAGATTTATGCGGCAGAGTCTCAGATTTGTGCCACTATGCGAAGTCGCGGCGGATATTTGGGCATATTGGTTTGCCATTCATAGTTTGTATAAAAACTTGTATAGTGAGATCCTCAAGAAAGCTTTTTATTAATTGAGAGAGGTGTACTGGAAATGTTCTGAAGGTATTATATTTAAGGCATCTAAGTGCTAAAGCGGTGTCTGTCGGTAACCAATTGGTATGAGAATACTCTGTAAAATAACCGTCCCAAAAAACACTTTTTTTCATAACTATAAAGACACAATTATGACATAAAAGTCACGTCAATTTATAACAATTTCTTTCTTCCATTTCGTAAACTTCTGTACAAATACTTCAGCTTATTTTTGTGAAATGGAGAGCTTTCGCCCAGTCATACGTTTGCGGATATTACAATGGTGAATGTAAGAGAGGAAGATTACGTTCAATCCCGACTAATTTTATAAAAAATAAGTAATTTATATGTTGGGGTTTCGATGGTTGCTTGAGCCAGCTCATCAAGAACCATAAAATTCATTTTAGTTAGTGGATTAAGTAAAACAATTAATGTTATAGAAGGTATTGTGAATATTGAATCATTGGGTTAGTAGAATAATTTTAGCCTCGGCTTAAGCGAATCAATTAATTACACGGTGTGACAGTGAAAATAAGCTTTTTATATGACCTAGTGTAGATTGTGAGCTCGGCGTCGATAATTAATTTTTAGAAATTCGATTACACCACCGAAATCGAGAGTCATCAAAAAAAATTTCACTTTTGAACCGATTTTAAAATTTAAAACAGTGTTGAATTTTTGAACAAATTTTCTAATTATTTTCAAACAGTTTATTTGAAATCCTATTTCTCTTTTAAGATCATAGTTGTTAAAATCGAAGAGGTACTTCTAAGGATACATTTTTATTTATACTTCAGACATACAAGTTAAGATATCAAATATTTTTTAGTTTGTAATAAAACTGCTTTAAGGAAATCGGTAAGAATTTCCAGTTTTTTTTTGCATATTCTATATTTTCTTTTAGTCGATCTTTCAAAGAATAGTCTCCAATACTCTGGTCGATGCTTATGGTTAAATTTTCGCTTTGTCACATGACAAAACTCTAGCGCGAACGAGATAATGATACTTCATATTTAAGACCAAGTTCCACATAAAACGCTTTAATTGAAGCAATGGGATCAGCCATTGACTCAAGCCCCTTCCACATTATCTAAAATGTTTAGATTTTCGAATAGAGAAGAAATCTAATGGTAATCGCTATGAGTGTTGAAAAATCTAAAGTAAAATAGTTTCATTACATTGTGAGTCTACACTATCGCACTTGAAAAGACGTGTGTAATTACTTCAAGCAAGCAGCAGGGAAAAAAGCCGAAAGGATATATTCCTCGGTATTTCTGAGCAATTTCGGCAGCAGTTGCTATTGAGAATTTTCGGCGGCTCAGGATTTCGATCATTTTTTTTAAGTAGCAAAATAAAACTATAAAAAAGTACAACATTTTCCAGTACTGGAGTGAAAAAAACATTGAACCCAATGGCCGCTTTCGTGCCGGCGCTGTTGGCGCCGAAGCAGTTGACTTGTTCATTTGTTCAACAAATGTGTTTGATATTTTCTTAGTTTGCTTCTGTAAAAATGAAACCCTGATGAAATGAAAAGTATCAGCGTTTGGGAATTAACAAATGAATTCAATCGCTGGCGTACACGTACCAAACTCAAATCTTGATATAATAAATCTTAAACATATTACGCAAAATTCTAAACTAATTGATAATAAAGACTCTTCGACAAAGTCAATTAGAAATCGAATGTAAAACAAATTGAAAATTAAAAAAATTTGTTGAATTTAACAAAAATATAATTTTATTAACATCGTGAGTTGCTACTCGTACTCGTATCATGTCTTACTCTGGCTCAGTTCACCACCGAATATTTTCAAAACGATTTCATTTCCCTCCATGCGAATTTATTGTTATAAACTTAAAAAAATTTTACGGGAGCCGACAAAAGAAAAATTGATTTGTTATTTAAAAATGGACCATTTTTCCATCCGCAATAATAAAAACCCCTTCGTAAGGTTAAAGCAAATAATCCTCTAGCAGGAAATAATATAAAATTCCTTATGTAATCGCCTTTTCTCCTCTATAATTTAATCAAGTGAATATTCCATAACACATTTCATGTATTGCAAACTTCACACACAAAATGAAAATTTATAACGAAATTTTCTATTTAACCAACTCCAGCAATCTTCTTTGCCACCGATCCCAGAGTCAATACAATAAAATACGTGCTCGACCATTTGATAGTGTGTTTAACAATTTTACACGTCCGTTTCTTTATGGAAAAACATCAAATTAAATTAAATAAAGTGGTGTGAAATAAAATCAAGTAAAATAATTTATGACCCCAGTAAAAAAAAAACTCAGATTGTGAAATGAAAATTGTGTGACACAAATGAATTTTTACAAAAAATATTTTAAAGAAATTCAATAACACCTGCAACTGTTCATTGCTCTGCAGTCAGTTTATCGTACTCAATGAAAGACTTAGCGTTGTAATAATAAATTATATATATTTCATTAGAGTTAGTGGCCGATAAATGCTAAACAGACAGCGTAATCGTGAGTTTAAGAAATAATGAGTCAATGTGTGCTGAAACACACCTTCAGTTTTTTTATTGCTTGAAATATTACTTTGCATTATTTTACCAAAAGTTTGAATAATGACGGCACACCTTTGATTAAATAAAGTCAATAAGATTTCTTTATAATTATGTTGGGTCCCTGACCTAGAGAAAGTGAACCAAAGAAATTTTAACAAAAACAAACCTTATCTATTTAGACGATGGGTTTATTTGCATGAATTTAATTTTTTTTGCTTTCAAGCAAAATATTTACAAACCGACAACAACGTGGAAGTGAATCATGTAAATGTATTTTTTACACTCTTCAAAAGAAGTGAAAATGATATACACAGGTTTGTCCTACCTTTTTTTTACCTTAATTAATTATTTCACAAGCAAAATTTCGCTACGACTTTTTGTGTCATCATCAGAAAATAATCAAGCTTGTGAATTAATTAATTAAATATGTTTTTCATTCCGTTTGTAATTTCTACAATATTCATTTCCGCCCCAACCAACTTTATATACTTGTATTCTGGATCCTTATAGGTAGGGAAGTCCAACAAACGCTGTCCGTATGCCCATCTGTCCGATGTTGAAATCAACTTTCCGGCGCTAACTAGGCAACCTAAGATCTTGAAACTTGGATAATGGATCAACGAGCTCGGCGAATTTTTTCTTTTTGAAATTAGCCATATCGAGGTTTGAGCAATTTTTAGGTTTTTGATATATTACCTGTTACGGCGAACCGCCTATCCGCGAGCCTATAAAATTTTTATATTTTATATCTTTATTATCCCAGAGCCCGCAGATTATTTATGGACCTAAATGATGAAGAAATTTAAATATTAAAAAATAAAATTAAAAAAAAAACAAAGTTTCCCAAAAACCCGAAATTTTTACATAAATTACAAATTCAAAATTCCCCAAAAAATTTGAAAAAACAGGAATAAAAATTTTAATTCTTAAAAAATTAATATTCAATGCAAAAACCGACATTTTAACAACAACGAAAAAATCGATTTTCACAAAATTTTAGGTATTCACCAAAATTTAAAAATTTATCGCGATAATCGAATTTATCTAAACTCTGAAAATTCTACATAAATTACACCAACAATATTTTAATTTTATCCAAAAATGGAAATTGTTATTATATTTTACAAGAAAATCGCCGCACTTCGAAAATCCAATAAAAAATTTCAAAATCACTATAAACTAGACATTACGCCCAAATCCGAAATTAAAAAAAGTTAAATTTACAGAAATTCAAAAATCGAAAATCCCCAAAAAATCCTAAATTCTTGAACTCCTAATTCCTACAAAAATCACCGAAAGACACACCTCAACATATCTTAAAATTGAATCGACCAATTTTAATCAAAATATGAAAACTTGATGAAGTCTTCGAATTTCGCTATCTCCTACAACTCACCAAAAACCTCGAGAAATTATCAAAAGTTAGTAAACATTTAAACAAAAAAAAAAAAACAAAAATTTAAAGAGTCATAATTAAAAAAAAATATCTTATCTATTAAACAATCGAAAATGCTCACATTAAAACTATAAGAGAGTTTAAATGTAAAAGAAAACGACTTATGTATCTGTAGTTCCACTTTTAAGTAACAATACACAATACAACTTATTTTAAGCCTAACTGATCGCAATTTCTAAACAATTTAAACCAGGAAAGGTCTTTCCCCTCTGGATTAACTTTTATCTTTGTGAACAAAACATTATCCCCCGACCATCAGTTTGGTTTTCGAGCGAGTCATTGTACTATTGAGCAAGTTCATAGAATTGACACCGTCATTACAACTGCATTTGAAAATAAACAACACTTTTACCCAAGAAAATAACTCAAGTTCTCCCTGTAAACTTCCTCAAGCTTCTTAAAAGCTATTTGACTGATAGAACGTTTAAAGTAAGGCCAAAAGATCAGTTTTCTAAATATATCATAATCCCTGCAGGAGTCTCCCAAGCTAGTACATCAACGTTTGCAGACGATACTGTATTTATCAGTGTCAGTAATGATCCAAAGGTGGCATCTGGAAAACTGCAGGCAAACATTCATGAGGTAGAGGACTGGTTAAATAAGTGGAGAATAAAGGTAACGTAACGTTTTCCCTCAATAACGATAACAAACACACTTTCAAAACTGCGGCCATTAAACTCTGAACAATTCAACTACACTGGTTAATAGGCCACAACTCAATCCTGGCTTTGGATTACAAATTGCGTTTATACAAAGCCATTATAAAACCAATACAGACATATGGCATCCAGCTGTGGGGTACTGCTTGTGCATCAAACATCCAGAAGCTACAAAGAAGAAAGTCTAGGATTTTAAGTCTTATCGTATGCGCTCCTTGGTATATAAGAAATGAAAATATCCATAAAAATCTAGAAGTTCCCACTATCCAAAAAGAAACAAAAACATACTCGTCCAATTACGTAACCAAACTAGTGGTTCATCCCAACACCCCAGCACGCGATTTACTGCAATTTTATGGATGCCAGGGACTGAAAAAAACAGACACATTGGGCCTGGCAAGGTGGCGCTCTCTAACATGAATACAGTGAATTAGTTATTACATTGGTAATAATTAATAAGTAAGATTTGAATTTTTATTGTAAATGTTCTTTCAAAAGAAAAGATTCAATTAAATAAAAATTAAAGTTAAAAAAATTCCAAACAAACTCGGCGTGGAAGCAAAGAAAACAAATTTCAAATTTGTAATTTAGGTGTTTACACGTATTTATCAAACTGCTAAATTTAATGAATGGGCGAATAATTTATTTAGTTTCAAGATCGTTTTTAATTCTCTTCTTAATTGAGAAAAAAAAATAGTTTTTTAATGCGATCATTTTTTGAGTAGAGAAAAGTTTAGAGTTTAGATACTAGCAGAATGAAATGCATAAATTTTCTGTGACATGGATAATGCTGGTGACGTGCGACTAACATTGTCTGTGTCTACATACTGATTAGTGTCTATTGCAAACATCATCTGAATAACGCACTTAATGATGCAAATTTAATTCGAGAATATTATATTGTTCATATTTTTCATAATTTTTCTGTTGTGCTAGAACTAATTTTGTCCCACTGTGACTTTAGGTATTTTATCCTGAATCGCACTCTATTTGAAAGAATGAGAAACGAATTTGAGCCTGAATACTCGTATATTATATTATTCGATTATTTATTTCAAATTTCTTGACGTGGCTTTCGTAGAGTGTGACCCCAGTATTTTAGCTTCCACTGCTTTCTCTTCTTATTTATGTATTCTTTGATTGAACTCTTAGTTCAATATTCGAAATTTTCCTCGGCCACCAGAATTTAACCATTCTTCTTATACTATGTTCACACATCCACCTGAATTGAGACAATTAAATTTAAAATTAAGTTATAGACTTTGGTGTTCACAATATGCAATTTACTTTCCCAACAAGCAATTAACAGATGATTAATTATTAATTTTATTCGAATTTAGAAAAATGGAAAAAAATCTGCTTTTAAAGAAATGAATTCTTTATTCGTTTGACGTAATTACTTAATACGCAAATTAATTATATAAAACGTATTTTCGTTAAAAATTTAATGAAAATTTAATCAATTACACTTGACATTTATTTGTATTTTTTGTCTAAATTTTTTACATGCAGAGTTTGACAACTGACATGAAAAATAAAATGTAATTGTATTGGTGATTCAGTAATCTTATTCAAGTGCCTTGATTTTGTAAGTGCACACAGTCTTTTTTAGCACACTAACCACACTTCACTAGAGTTGCATTGGAAATTTGAGTCAATTAATGGTGCAATTAACTGAGTTCATGTATGATTAACTGAGCTCAACTAAGGTCTTAATTGCGAATACTTCCTAATTGCGCAGTTAAGATGCATGCCTGAATTGAACATTAGACATACTCATTCTTCGCTGCTATAGCTGCCCTTAGTTGCTTTAAATATTATCTCTATAGAGAAGGATTGAGAACTCGGCGTGAGAAAAAACGAGAAGCAATGAGAAATTTTCTAATACGCAATGCAAACGACAAAATGAAAGGAACAGATCTATTTTTCTATTGTAAGCTTGGCGGAAAAAAACTATTGATTCGCCTGCAGTAGCTTTGTAAGGGAACAACGAGTTAGCATTGCATAGGAACCAGCCTACGTGTGCTGTACTATCGTTTTGTCGTGTTTTGTTTGTAACTGACTGAAAAGTTTATACTTTTGTATACAATGACAAACATCTTTCAGGGATGCACTTATTACAAAATACCTGTGATTACTGTGAAGTGCGTTTGTGTATCCGAAAAGGTATATCCTGCGTCCAAAAGCTGCATTATTTTTTTTGCTGTTGAACAAAATATCGCTTTGTCAATGGATATTTGCTGCTATATCGACAGTGATATTTTTGATCTCACACAGGGATTAAAACGGATTTAAAATAAGTCATAGATGAAAAATTGCCACATTTTTTAAAATTCAGAAACTCTTATTCTCTTGTTCTTTTTTTTAATGCTATTTGCGGTTTTCAAACCACCCCAAAACTCGAAGAGCAATTTAAATTGTTATATCCCCCGAACATTGCAGGCTCCGCTGTTAATAAAATGTGTTTATGGTGCATTTTTTTTATGTTTTTATTTTGTCAGCAGCTTTAAGATTATTGGAATTTATTGAACGTCAAAAATGTTACTATACAGGGTTATCCATTTTTCGGTTTAAAAGTAAAGTTAAATAAAACACACATAAAGCTACGAATTCAGTGAAAAATTTAAAAGTCCACCTTCTTATGGATTGGTGGCAGCAGTGGATCCTTTTGAGGTAGTTTTCGACCATTTTTTCGCACATTTCTGGCGGTGCATCGGTGACAACTTAACGGATGTTGGTTTCCAACGTTAGCGGATTATCAACGTAGACACGGTCCCTGATGTAGCCGTACAAAAAAAGTCTATCGGCGACAAATTGCATGACGTTGGTAGTCAATTGACGTCGCCAAAGCGTAAAATTGCCCGTTCTGAAAAATTCCCATGCAATAAAGACAAAATCGGTCGTGTTGTATGGCTCGTGTTGAAACCACATGCCGTGGTGTTTATAATCTTCAATTGCAGGTCAAAAAAATCGTTTATCATTTCCCTCTAATAAGACGGTAACGGCTCTTTGCGCCATAATGCGTACCAAACAGTCCCATATGCGACAATTTTGCTTGCTGACGTAACAACCGAGTGAGATGTGAACTTCATCGCTGAAGAAAATTTTGTGTGAAAAATAAACCTGTTGCTCTAGTACCTACTGAGCATATCTACGGCGTTGTGAGTGCTCATAGGTTGGACTTTATACGAATGAAAGTGCATATCCACACAGTGCACACTTTCACCAACAGAAGCGATATTATCGGCAGTGTGTACATTGCAGTGATGTACAGGCCGGCCTGACCACATTGTAATCCTTCCAGTCTCTTCAAATTTCTTTATATTCTTGTCAATTCCTTGCACAATAGGTCGATAATGACGGCCATAACTTTTGTAGTATGTTTTAACTATTTTTACGCTTCCTTCGATTGTAAAACGATCCATATTCGTAAATGCCAAACAACACTTCAGATGACAGATATTTAACAGTTGGCAGCCTTGCCAGATTGGTGGTTTTGAAACCACTGAATCAAATCAAACCCCCCTGAGAGAGTTTTGACATATGTATGTACATATCGCACACCCACTTCGAAGGTGACACTATTCAAAATTCTTTTATTTTGCGATAATATGTGAAAATCGCACTGCGGTTGGCAAGTATTTAATAAAAAGTATATTACACGCACAGAATAAATCAATTAATTCCTTTAATGTTTTTTTAATTATATCTTGAATGAGGAATAATCAATTTTTAAGATTTATTTATTGCTTTCGACAATATAACTAACTCAATACAGGAGTTTTGATTTTTACGTCTAAAGGCTTCGTTTGCTTTGAAAAATAAAATAAAATAAAATAAAATAAAATAAAATAAAATAAAATAAAATAAAATAAAATAAAATAAAATAAAATAAAATAAAATAAAATAAAATAAAATAAAATAAAATAAAATAAAATAAAATAAAATAAAATAAAATAAAATAAAATAAAATAAAATAAAATAAAATAAAATAAAATAAAATAAAATAAAATAAAATAAAATAAAATAAAATAAAATAAAATAAAATAAAATAAAATAAAATAAAATAAAATAAAATAAAATAAAATAAAATAAAATAAAATAAAATAAAATAAAATAAAATAAAATAAAATAAAATAAAATAAAATAAAATAAAATAAAATAAAATAAAATAAAATAAAATAAAATAAAATAAAATAAAATAAAATAAAATAAAATAAAATAAAAATTTATTTCAATTTTAATAAAATATAAAAATTTAAATTTGCGATTCGTTTTCGCATTACAAACATTAAGCCTCTGTTATATTTGCATTGTATATAGTATTAAAAAATTATCTTTATAAAAGTGCATAAGTGTAATACAAATTACAAAAAATAAAGCAGTCCCTATGGCCAGTACTAGTGCCGTTGGCTCTGGTGCTAATGCACATAAAATTGATGACGACCAAAAGGATAACGAAATAGAATGGCAAGCTGTTTCAAACTCTAGAAAACGTCCAAACTCGCCAATGTTGTATGTAAATAGACGAAGACAAATTATCAACAATGTTGTATCCTCAAAATCGAGCAGCAATAGGTTTATCGACCTTTCCGTTGAAGATTCCGAAAATATAAACATTTCAAAACCCACCGAACCAAAACCACCACCATTATATATCCCAAATGTAACAAATATTAAAGATATGACCAAATATTTTTCTAATGTTATTCCTGCAGACCAATATTTTTATAAGGCTCTTAAAGACGGCCAAGTTAGAGTTATGGTTAAATCTATTAGTGCGTATCGAACATTTGTCTCAAGTCTTAAGCTTAAAAAAATAAGTTTTCATACATTTCAAACAAAACAGGAAAGAGCGTACAGAGTGATAATAAAAAATTTACACTACTCAACCAACGTAAATGATATTAAAGACTTCATTGAAAATCATGGCCATAAAGTAAGAAATATTTCTAATATTAGAAGTAATATTACCAAACAACCACTTTCCATGTTTTTTCTGGATCTTGAACCAAGTGACAATAATAAAGAAATTTATAACTTGACCGTTATCAATAATGCTGTTATCACAATTGAACCTCCTCGGAAATCTAGAGATATTCCTCAATGTCACCGATGTCAACAATATGGACATACCCGCTCATACTGCAACAAACCATATAAATGTGTAAAATGCGGAGAAAATCATTTATCAGCTGAATGTACAAAAAGCAAGACATTGCCAGCCAAATGTGCAAACTGTCAAGAATCACACCCTGCAAGTTACAGAGGATGTATTATACATCAGGAATATAAAAGGATGTTACAGCAAAAATTTTCTAATTTTCATCATGCCAAAAACAAAACACCGTTATTTTCCGAATACCCCCCTCAAAATATCATCCCCCAATCAGCACCAAATTTTTCCTATTCTGATGCCGTAAAAGGAGCGTCTATCTCAAACAATGACAACGTCACTTTACAAAAAATTGAGAGCTTATTAACGAAACAGATGGAGTTAACAAACTCCCTTCTTAATATGATGTCAGTTCTATGTACCAAATTATGCCAATAGATCTTCGATTAGCAATATGGAACGCTAACGGTCTCTCTAATCATTTACGAGAGGTTGAAGCATTTTTGCTGTCAAACAGTATCGATATATTTTTAATTTCAGAAACGCATTTTACTAGCAAGTCATTTTTTAAGATTAAAGGATACGATTTGATAAATGCTAACCATTCCAATGAAAGAGCTCATGGTGGCTCAGCAATTTTAATTAAATCGTGTATCAAATATGATCAAGAAGAACATTTCATCCACGAAAGTACAAGCTACTATCATTAAAATTAAATGTAACATGCTTTCAGTATCTATATGTGCAATTTATTTTCCACCTCGTCATAACATTAGTTGTGACGACTTTAACAATTTTTTTCAAATACTTGGTCCACGGTTTATTGTTGGAGGAGATTTCAATGCAAAGCATCCTTGGTGGGGCTCGCGTCTAATAAATTCAAAAGGCAGAGAACTTTATGCGAGTCTGACTTCAAAGAACTATTCTGTACTTTCAACTTGTAAACCAACTTATTGGCCCTCCGACCCTTCTAAAATTCCGGACTTAATTGATTTCTTTGTTTATGCTGGAATACCTGCAAGTCAATTTAGTATCTTAGATAATTACGATCTTAGGTCAGACCACTCACCAGTATTATTAACGTATAATTCTTCTCCGCAACTTAATAGTATAACTCAAAAGTTGGTAATAAATAGAACTGATACAGAATCTTTTTCTTATTGGATTGATCGAAATTTAAATTTAAGCCTGCATATAACAAATGATTTTGAGCTAGATAATGCAGTTGAGTACTTTACAAAATTAATCCATGAAGCTGCTTTCTTGTCGAATCCATCAAGCACTTTACCTGTTATTCAAAATAGAATTCAAATCTCTTCACAGATTCGTGAACTTATTCGAGTTAAAAGAGGGCTCAGAAAAGCTTGGCAGATTAGTAGAAATCCCTTGGACAAAAGACGCCTAAACCAAGCAACAAAAAATCTTAAACGTCATTTAGATAGCTTAAAAAACAAATCTATTGGTGAATTTTTCGACAACATTAATATGGCATCAATTAACAACAATCACAATTTATGGAAAGCTACAAAGGACTTAAAACGACCAACAAAAAGAAATCCTCCTTTTAAGGATAATAATGGTACGTGGTGTAAGTCAGACGCAAAAAAGGCACAGGCATTTGCGCAATACCTTTATGATATTTTTAAAATTCATCAAATCGACAATCCTACAGAAGATGAAGAAATATTAAAATTCTTATCAAATGTGTTTACATGTGTCAAATTAAAAACCTAAATTCAAAAAAGTCTCCTGGATATGATAATATTGATGCCAGAGTTGTTAAGAATCTACCGAAAAAGGCCATTCTATTTTTGACATTAATTTTTAATTCTATTCTGCGCTTAAGTCACTTTCCATCTCAGTGGAAATGTGCTGAGATTATAATGCTTAAGAAGACAAGCAAACCAGAAAATGAAATAACATCGTACAGACCGATTAGTCTATTAAGTATTTTTTCAAAAATTTTGAGCCGTTTGTCACGAATTCTTGAAGATTTGCATATTGTTCCCGATCATCAATTTGGATTTAGACAAAAGCATGGGACTCCTGAACAGTGCCATAGAGTAATCAACGTCATTCGTAAATCATTTGAGGAAAAGAAATACTGCTCTGGAGTATTCTTAGACATTCAACAGGCATTCGACAGAGTCTGGCATAATGGTCTTTTATTTAAATTAAAAAAGTTTCTTCCAGCTACATATTTTTCTATCATAAAATCTTATATACAAAACAGAACCTTTTATGTAAAAATCGCAGATGAGAGATCGGATATTTTTGGTATTAGAGCAGGGGTCCCTCAGGGCAGCGTACTAAGTCCGGTGTTATATACGATTTTCACAGCCGACCTGCCAATTTTAGAAAATGTTAATGTTTGCACATATGCAGATGACACAGCAATTTTAGCAGCAGATAATTCCGCTTTAGTTGCATCTAATATTGTATTTTATTAATAATGTTCAGATTCCTAAAAATGAATATGTTAAATATCTTGGCTTGTACATGGATCGTCGACTTACATGGAAACAACATATAAAAAATAAGCGTCAGCACTTAAATTTAACAAATAAAAAACTGTACTGGTTAATTGGTCATAAATCTCAACTTAATATTGAAAACAAATTAAAACTTTATAAAGCTATTTTAAAACCTGTGTGGACCTACGGAATTCAGTTATGGGGAACTGTAAGTCATTCAAATATTGAAATAATACAAAGATACCAGTCCAAGACGCTAAGACTCATAGTTCAATCACCTTGGTATATTACTAACGAAGCAATTCACAATGACCTCAAGATTAAAACGGTAAAAGATACAATTAATTCCTTTATTGAAAAATATTTATTAAGACTTAGTAATCATGTAAACCCCTTGGCAATTACTCTGCTAGATGAAACTGATGAAATAAATAGACTTAAGAGATATCATATCTTAGATCTTCCATTCCGTAACTAACAAAGATAATGTTAATACATATTTATTTATTTATTTTTTTTTTATTTTTTTTTATTAACTTTTAGTTTTTCTTTTTAGTTTAATTGTTGTTAACACTTAATATTATACGATATATATACTATTTTGTTATAAATTAATCATTTGAAAGTAATATTCATACAAATATATTTATTATTGTTAATTTTGTTAACCATAAGATTTTTTTTTTTTTATAGTTGTACTTGTATGTAAAAGTTCAACTTCAATTGTCATATTTATGTTTCAACAAATTTGCTTATTATCAGTATATACTGATAGATTGCAATTTAAATAAAAATATAAAAAAAATTTATTGCTTTCACTTGCAATTAAATTTTAATTCAGCATATTTTCATGCTTAAAAATAGTTTTTTGCGCTTTCTGAAAAGTGAGGAATTTGTAGCTGTGTCACATTTAAAGTGAGCGTGCGATATATACTGTACAATAAATACACGCATACGAGTGTATGTATATTTCAATGTGTTGTGTAAGGGTATGTGTGCGTTTTAATATAAAAAAGATATCAGTTTCTCGCTCAAGTTTTTTGTACAGGTAAATTTTGATATTTGTGTGTTAAGAAAGTTTCGTATTTTTTTTTTTTTTTTGTCTCGAAAACATATCAGCGGTTGTAGTGAAGTTATTTTTATGAAAAAATGTGTTCATTTATCCCAGCAAGCAAAAGTTTTGAAGTATTTTTATTTTCATTTCAAGTCAAAAAGAGGCCTTTTTAATTATAATAATATTTAGCTCAGCAAATATTGACATTCTTTGTTAGGTCTGGTCGTTGTTTTGGTGTATATGAAGTTGTGGATGCACTTGAAACTGGAATCCAGCCTTCGGCGGAGCTAATTGCTCTTGCCCCTACTTTATGCCAAATACCGGATTGGCTTCAGATTTGTTTTATAACGTTTATGGACAGTATGATACATAATCTTCATAGACTTTATGATTTGTCGCAAGACCAAGTGATATTCCTGAATTTAAGGTCAATTTGTATGAGGCGCGAATCCAAATTCCAGTTTTAGTGGTTCCTCTTCCTCATTGTGGCAGCTTCTACAGTGGTAGTTTGCAAGCAACCCCTTTCTTTGGCGTGATGGTCAAATCTGTAATGCCCAGCAAGATGTTGCTAAGATATATCTCAATTGCGTATAACCTGGGCCAGATTCCACTAGTCTTTGTACACGTGGATTCTTTCCATGTCATACAAAGCCATTTCATACAAATTGTTGCCACGAAAAGATAATCATACTGCTAAATCTTTCATACAGAATATATATCCAGGCGTTCGATGCCATCCACATCAAAATTGTACAATGGGCGTGATGATCTCATCAACCATATATTTTCGACTTCTATATCGTTCAACTCGTGCTAAATAACAATTTTTATTATTGACCTGTTTTCCAAATTTGGACACAAACTGTAACCTTTTGTGGATGCAATACCACTTAGTGTACCTCGTGTAAATTGGGGTCGTCTCATAGGCGGCAATTTCATCCAAAAAACTGCTTTCGTAGCTAAAGATAATGTTTTCGGCCAAAATTAGGTTTATATTCCGAACGCTTCGAAGCACACTCATTGAATGTAGGGCCTTGCCTATGATCATTAGTTTTGAGTGCCTAGATCAGTTGAATGTTGCACGGGTCGATGCCTATGTCCCGACTCGGAAAACTGGCGATAGAAAAGTTTAAATTTTTGTGCAGGCGAACAAAATACCAACAACTCGTATTTTCATGCAGTCCATCAGGAACAGCGGCAATGTTCTCGACTAATTAGGCCTCACGGGTGTGGGCTGATTTATTATCGATCTGGTTGTCTTGAATTCAGCCATCAAATGGTAGCAAGTTGACTTCGAAGGAGTACCGCCTCTGTAGTAAAATGGCCGCAACGTGTGCAAATTTTGCACTAACGAATTTTCATTTTGATATTAAAGTTTACTTAGTTGGCTGTGCTGCCCTTATAGAACCCCTCAATGCCACAGCATTGAGTTATTTCTAAGTACGAAAAAGATGAGACGCATTTAAATAAATAAACACGTAACTCGAGGATTTTCCAACCGAGTTCTTCAATTCCTTAAGACTGTACATACGTGTGAGTAAATGTTATCTGTACGAGTATTTTAGGTAAAAGAAAAAAAAATAAAACAAAATTTGACTTTTTCCTGCTTTTTAACATTTGAGTCTCTTCACATAAAAATTATGATGGCAAAAAAATCAGGCTTAACTAACCATAAAGGTTGAAAAAGCATATGATTGTATTACAAGTCTTATTTAAGTTGACGAAGAACAAAAAAGGAAGATAAAAAACAACTAAAACAAGAACAATAAAAATAAATTGTAACATTTTCATTTCTCTTATTGTTTTCATTTATGAATTTGTAGCACAAGACAAATATAAATTATACGTGACCTGCTGATGGTCGGTCGGTAGTTTCCAAAAACAAACAAGAAAAAGTTTTGAACATTAAAAATAACAGGGCAGCAGAACATTTGAATAAATTGTGCTACAATTGTCTAAAATGTTGAAAATTTGTCAAATTATCAGGGATATCTGTCAGCTTAAATCTTCAGAAACTTCATTTCATGAGTTGGAAACATAATAAGGTCATGTCAGGCAGGTGGCATGAGGTGACATAATTTTAAAGATGATTTGCAACCATAAAAGAGACATTAAGTTGTAACAAGATAAAATCTTGTTGTAGGAAAATTATAGATTACAAAGGGAAACATAAATTAAATTTAAATATTAATTTTTCCATTTAGTTTTCCGGTGAATGTTGTTGAGAGTTATCTTGTGAAACTCAGGCAAGCATGTCATGAATGCCTAGAGAATAAAGTGATGCAGCTGTGTCAGCGCTAGTATTAGTGAATATCGAATATAATCAGCCATCGCTGGTCGCAGTAACTTAAAGCCGTTGACCAAAATCTTAGTCTTTAAGCAGTTATAAACTAAAGTCAGACAAACTCGCACATCACAAATCAAGAAACGATAAGTCTTATTTCTTGTTGAATGATCTGCGAGTAGATCAAAATCTTTTTACTTTTGTTAACATGTTGGTTATAAGGACCAACGCGTATCCTAGAAGGGGAAAATACTCCAATTTCCTTCTTTAAGACAACTAAAAATTTACATTTTCCCATAAAACTTTTTTGAAAAAATTCCAAATTATTAGTTCTCGGTGAAGCTTTCTCTCACAAAAGCCCAAGGTGGAATCGCCTCAGACGTCAAACATCAACTTTCGTAAGTTTCGACATGACTGTTTTATAAAAACATGAATTTTTTGCTGTATTTTGCGAGGATGGCTCTATCGAAAGGCCTGATCTTTTGTTGCAAATATGAACGATAGCCTACGGTACGGTGACCCTTAAAACACAAGCGCCAGGATGGTACACACTGCCTAGAGCAGGTTGTCCAGCAACTACTTAAACTAAGAACGACAACTACAAATTTTAAAGAATTTTTATCTTAAATAGCAGCGCATAATACAAAGAGAAACACTGCAAAAGTGCCAACGCCTTGTTGTCCGAAAACTTTTTAACTGGTAACAAGATGCGGCTCTAAAAATATGTCATCCATAATAAAAAAAAAGTCGTTCGAATGGCGCCGCTTTTCAGGCGAAGAATGCACCATGACCCAGTTTATGCCAAATCGAGTTTTTCTTTAATGTACGTTTTCTGGTTGCCGTAGTGTCTTCCCCTTCTAATTTCTTCCCTCAGGCGAGCCACCATGAAGTTGTGAGGTAAGAATGATAAAACAGCTCTTGGCCTTTTTCAGCAGCACAATCCACCAGCTCATAATGTTCTAACCATTAGGCAAGCTTCAAGCATTTCGAGATCATAAAGGTGAAAAACAAGAATCCGCAAAAACAGCTGGAAACTAGTTTAAAATCATAAATTGGCGGAGAAGTTCGTATTGCTCACAATGATGATTTTATCAATGATGATTTATCAAAGAATTCTTTATACTTTTTAAATAAAAAAAAAAAAAAATGTTGTGTATTGCGTGCCTGAGGTTGCTGCTGAATACTTACTTATCAAATTACGAAGAGCAAAAGCGACAAAATTAAAAAAGAAATCTCGTACATTTTTTTACACGACTTCAGATGAGAAAGAAAGAAATAAAACAACAAACCAAGAAAATTGAAACTTAAACAGACAAACTTGTGAAAATTTCCGGCTGGTGCTAAAGAAACAAACGAGTATTAAAAAAGAGGAACTGTCATAGAAAAATATTTGGTAGTAATGAATCTATCTTCACTTTGTTCTCTCAAACTTGCAGAATCCCTTTAAAAGAGTTGAAATAGTCCAAGTCGTCATTGTTGTACAAAAAGGATATCTTCACGCTTCTTTTAAATCTTAAAAGGTTTTTCTTTCATATGGTACTCGTATTTGAGACTTTTGGTGAAGTTTTTGATGAGAGTGATTTTTTCGATTTTGCATAAACAAGTGTTTTCTCTTACTACTTCCTCCTTTGTTTTATCACTTAGTTTTTATGCTTACAAATTTACATTGTAACTTATTAACTCTGTTTAAAGTGGTGACTGTTGAAATATTTTCATGGTTCTTGTGTCTGGCAACAACTGAAACTTTTTGCTAGTTATGAAAAGTAATACGCAAATATGCAAACAACTCATTTTTCTTCTATTTATCTTTCATAAAGCGTTTGCTTTGTTCATTTTATTTTGTCAGAAGATTATTTAGCGAATTATGATGCGTTTCGAGAAAATAGTTTTTGTATCTTTCATCATGATTTCCTTCTAGTTTAGTTTGTATAAAAGTGGATTAATAAGAAACTCTTTTTTTAGTTTCATCTACTACTTTGAGTTTTAAATGGATGGCCTCCTTTTTAATTTCGAACTTAAGTTCGAATTTTCTAAATATGAAAGAAAATCTATTTTTAAAATTTAATTGTCATGAGAAAATGTTTTTTTTCAAAAATTCAAGCCTGTGGTATTTGAACCATCTTCGAAGTTTCAATTTTATTAAAAAACTTGAATTTTGAAGCCATAATTTGCTAATAATAAATTTTTTGTATGTAACAATGCCAAAATTATCAAATTTAAACTTCTTCGAAATTCGAACATAAATGAAAATTTTGGCAGTCCCTTTATTTAAGAGCCAAAAAGTCACGACACAGTTTCTATGTTAATAAAATTTGCAAAATCGAGGAGTTTTGAGTATTTTCGAAATTAAGTTAAACATTTCGAAAATCAGATCCAAAATGATCTTGAGTGTACCATACTTAAATATGAATATCTTCACATTCTGAAGCAAATTTAGCATAATGATATATGTTTGTCTGCAGGATGCAGAATAAGGTTTCTTTAGAACTGCACATTTTTGTTAATTTCAAGTTTGGAACCTTCTCCAGCTTACCTTCGGCTAAGAATTGAAGAATATCCCGATTTTCATTAAAAAATCACCATCAGCTATAAAGCTCATATTTGTTAATAAAGAAAATTTTCATCACTATAAAGTCGTACGATTCAATCAGAAACAAGAATCCCTGAAGGAATCCCGCCCTGCTCCCAAAAGAAATCGCAACAAAATAACATTTCGATGTCACACTATCACCCAAAATGAAACTCTGTTTGCATGAAAAATATTTTATGAATATTAAAAAAAATATTCGCAAGTTCACATTCACTTTTAATCTTTAGTATCATAATTTTTAACAGATTTATTCATCGTTGCATAAATTAAAAGGGTGATCGACCGTGCTGTGAGCGTTTCATACAGAACATGTAACTGGTCCATATGAAAATGATAGCCATTTCACTTTTACGGTTAATGGAAGGTGGTAAAAATTAGATGAAGTTGACAGCTGTCTTATGTGCTTGCAACAATTGTTATACTAAAGCAGAAGTTCAATAACCGTATAATGTCGAGAGCCTGATTTGTAATTTATTACAGGTACAGTACACATACTGTGGTTATCTAACTGAATTACAATTGTCATTCGAACAAGAATAAATCGAACATTCATAATTTTTTATATATGTTCAAACAAGTACATTTTTCAATTTAGAACAAAAAATTCTTCTAAAGATTTTTGTCAATTATTTCAATAACTTTTTTTGCAACTATTTAGTGAATTTAAATTAGCAAAATTGTTTTTTAAAGTTGGCGTTTGGTTTCATTTTTACTCACGATGATTTTTATAGAACTTTCACGAATTGACGTCACCTCTTGCCAAGTAAGGTTCGAAGACGAACAGGTTTCTGTTATATGCCTTCTCAGTATCATTTTTTGCTCCAAGGAGTACACAGGACTGCACATAGTATGAGTGCACATATGCAGTATCTATCTATGTGTGCATATATATATATATATATATATATATATATGAATATATATTTTTTATTCGTACGAATATTCGAATCACATTGAAGTTGCACTCGCTTTTTCGAACAGAACAAAATAAGAAATTTTTTTTGAACATTCTGAAACTCGAATAATTGACAACTCTAATAGAAATCGATCTCTTTTATACGACTACCATACGAGATCGGGTATATAATGCCAATTTTCCAACCCTCTTTCACACATATGGACTGGAAAGTTCTAAAATCGAGTTCTATTTTTCCCTGAAATCTAGTTATGGTGATGACTGGTGGGCAATTATTATTAAACTTCTCTTTCAGTAAATCAATTGTTGGAATCAAATAACACCAGCCATCAACTCCATTTAAATTCGCTGAAAAATACTAGTCGTCCATCTCCATTAAGCGTAATATGGCAATCATTATTCTGTGTTTTAATAAAACGCCAAAGTATTATGGCTTCAATTGAAACCCCTTAATAGGAGAAAAGTTTTTTTTTTAACTTACCGTCTTGACTCCGTCAATTACTTAAGTCTCAAAACAGTTACGTCAGCACTAATTGAATGTGGGGGTGAATTTTAAATCCAACTTTTAATAATTCCTTAGCACTTTGCTTTCTCTATGATTTCTTTTTTAAAATATTTCTTCATTTTATTATTTGAGTTATTTTTATGGCTTTAATGTACTTTTGTGTCAAGGGTAAAGATGTTATATTTATGTATACAAATGCTTCGGTACACGTTCCAGTACTCGTGGTAGTTGCAGCGACAGTAGCTTTGAGTACTTACCTAGAAAGAAAGTGATGAAAGAAAAATGTATTAAATAAAGTGAAGGGTAATAAATTTACTACCAACACTCTTGAGGCTTAAAATTTAATTTAATTAAATATTTTATTAAAAAAATATAATAGTTTTTATTAAGAGCTGGATTTTTGTTTTGCTGTTATTGTGTGTTTCAGCATCAGCAGTAGGAGAGAGATAAAATAAAAGATTTTTATTTTATACATTCAGCAGATGAAATTATTTAATTCATATGTAAATTGGATTAATTGAGTGTTCTCGCTCATAGCTTAAATGAAGGGAGGGTTATATGATGCTTCTTTGGAAAAATATATTTTATATTAGAAGGAGTAAGTTACCTCAATGTACCTGGCAGACAAAGATATGGCTTGCCGTATCTGAGTGCACTGTCAGAAGTTCTGACTTAAACATCCACGTGTTGGCGGCCGGTAATTGGTTTCTGTCTCTGCAAGTAGTCTGACTAAATAGATCGAGCGGCGAGAAGTTAACACTAGAAAATCCTTATAGAAAATCCGTAACCCACGGCGGAGGAGCATAGGTCAGGGATGCGTGGCCAAGAGTCTTGTTGGTCTCTGGTATGCGAACTTTGGATAGCAGTCAATATCCAGTTTTAATACAGACTTACAATTGCGTATGGAGCTCTCTGTTGGTGGACATCTTTTACAAGTCAACCTCGAAAGGGTCAGGCTCCAAAGTTCGTCCTGCGGAAGAAGCTGAGGCGGTAGCACACATTGTGTGTGTATGCCCAGCACTGGCTAACATGCCATGGGCAGACACCTGTTAATAGTAGTGGACCTAAGCCTTAGACAAATACTAGCAAGTAAAAGAGATACCGTGTTAAGAAAAACGCCGACAGTCGTTATTCGGAAATTACTGCAGTCAAGAGTAAAGGCTAAAGGAAGTACGAGACTCGAATGAGAAATCGGTTGGCTGAAATCAATTCGTGGAAAGAAGGAGATCGAAAAGTCACCCACAAATTCAGCGGTGTGCTGCGATATCCCTTTTACATTAATAATAATAAAAAAGTTACCTCGATGCAGATGTCCTTGGCAGCTTAAATTCCTACTAAGAAGGAGCAGAATAAATCCATTTGTCAAAGTGGCATTTAAGAAAAATATATGTTCTTGTTCATTGATTGGTTTTTAAAACTTTTCATGAAGTTTGGAATGGAGGTTTAATATTTTAATTAAGGCGAATTTTATGAAACCCTTTTATGCCGCATCGCCACATCTTTAAATGGGAATAAGGTATAAGAGAGCACACGATTGTATATTTGGAGCGTAAAACTACTCAGAAGCAAATGTGATCATTCATATTTTACGCAAATATCGCGAGCGATGCCCATCTCTTCTTTGATCTTCTTCCAAGAATTATAAATTTTTATTAATTTTAAATAAAGCAAAAAAAAAAATGCCATTTGTGAATCTGTTTGTGTTGGTGGTGGACAATATTCCATTTTCTGAACGCCCTCATTAATAATGCAACACTGAACGCATCCATTTCGTATTGATTGCAATTCGCCAGTTGATATTTATGCTTTATTGCGACGTAAAAGGTTTTTGACATTAATTGCTTACAATCATGGAATGGGGCGACATCGAAAATCGCAACGTGGAAAAACGCGATATCTTTAGGATATTACGACCGCTTTGAATCACTCGTAATTTTGTCTATCGTGCTGTGAAGTAGTTTGAGGATACTGGTGGAGTACGAGACCGTCGGAGATCCGGCCGTCCGTGCACTGTGAGAACTCCGAATGCGTTTAAAGCAAGCCGTAAAGAAACGAAACAACCGAATACCGCTGCGAAAACAGTAAATCTTGTCGCGAGAAATGCAAATTTCGCAAAAATTCATGTCTCGAAATATCAATGAAGATTTGGGGCTCAGTGCGTACAAGCGAAACGCTCACGACCGCATTGAAGAAAAAACTCAAGCCAAAATCGAAAGCGTTACACAGACGATACGCGAAGAACGCTCACAGACAAATTCTGTTTACTGATGAGAAAATCTTTACCGTAGAAGAATCGTTCAATAAACAGAACGATCGTGTGTATGTTCTCGCGCAAAAGAGCCAGTGTTTCATATGCTGTATGGCAAGTGGCATCACCCCGTTGGAACCACATAAGTCCGTTATCATCCGGCTACAGTGACTCAAAATTAACATCGTGCATTATGGTTTGATCACCCTGTACAAAACTATTTGTTGCCTCAATATTTCCCAAAAACTAAACTTTTACTGTTCACTACAATTTTCTATACAAATTTAATAAAAATGATAATCGTGTTAAAATGCAAACATGTAAAATGTCTAATAAATTTCTGTCAAATCAAATTTAATCTAACTTTTTTTTTTGCCATTTATGTATATTGATTTTAGTTTCTATGTAGAAACGGAAATCAAATTAAAAAACAAATTTTAAAAAAATCTCTGGTTGTTGTCAGCACGGAGATGTATGAATGTGTAAAAGCCCACATACATGTGTGAACAACCCAGCGAACATTTTAGGCCGGCATATCTGATGTTAGAAATAATACAAAACTTAATTGGCCAATAGCGGGGTTAAATAAATTTTTCTTCTACACTACAGGTTAACAGTCAGTGCTTTTCCTTGTTCACTATTTCTACACATTTTCCGGAAAATCTAGGGATTAATGTAAAAATATTCTGCTTATTATTGGAAGAAGCAAAATCTTTAATCTACTGAATCTGTTCAGAAAAATACAGTAAATATCATTCTACTCTGAACATTTTCTGTTGTTTTAACAAACATTTTTGCGACATCATTCAGACATATTGAAAATTCATCTAGAAATATCTTACCTAAGAAATTCCCTTTACAAATCTAAAATGTTGTATAAATTTCTTTCATAGAAAAAGTTGCAAACCACCCATATTGCTTTTCGATACATTGTCCGCCCGACTACGGGAACGAACTCGACAACTTGTGCAGTCTGTCTGTATGAAAATGCACCGAATTCGTTAAAAAATGTTCTCTGGGGAAAGTGGAATAAAAACTGTTTCCTCACATGAGTCAAGCAGTGGCATTTACATTCTACTCGTAGTTGAGTAAAAATAAAATTTATAATCGAGTTTTTTTTTTTAAATCGATTGTTTCTTTGTATGTTCAAGCTAATTATCAAATCTACGCCGTTTTCACCAGTCTTTAATGGAACAGAATTTTAAAATATCAATTGGCCGTGGCGCATTCCGTGTAAATCTTTGCGTGAGTGCATTTGATATTAAAGTTCTTAAGAATTTCGATAGTGATATACCTAGAGCCCATGCCATGTATATATAAAATACTAATTATTAGCCCACCGTAAGAACTAGAAATTTCATCTTCCATACAATGGAAACGCTTATTAATAATTATGTTTAAGCAACCGCAAAAGCTAGAGTATTCGAACTTTGCGGATATTGTTAGCGGAATAAAAATAAAAGTATTCAATAGCACAGGCTGTAATAACGATTTGTAATAATTTGTAAGAATGAACACATTTAATGTCCATCAGATTCGAGCCGGGAAGGTAAAAAATATAATATCGAAAGCTTCCATTTTCCTGGAAGCACCAACATATTTTCTAGGGCCTTTTACTTAGAAAACAAGAATCGCATTTGTAAAGCACATGACCGTATCGGAAAGTGACATCATGGCATCGTACATCAGATTAGATTTGAAATTTGTGAGAAAGAAACCCTTTCAAAATTTATAGTGAATAGCAAAGAATCGACATACATACTAGTACAGTGGAGTTAACAAAATGAGAATTTCGACAAAAAATGGTCCAGCCGCCACTAAAATAATCAGAACCGGTACTTCGGCTCGAAGCAACGCGTTAAAATGTGGCAGAATAGCCTTAGACATCCGCAAGAAAATGCGTTTAACAGTTGGGAAATTTTGTAGCGTTTCTTGTCCGGCTCTTTGACTCTGGACTTAAGAAGATCCCCATACAAGATTTATGTATTTCAACTGTTATTAATAAACTAGTCCGTTTCGAATACAGCCACAATATTTTGAATATCAACAATGAAGTGTAGGATTTTCCATCAAAATTTATTGTGAGCCATGAATTTCTTTTTAAACCCAGTGGTCACGTTAATAGGAAAAGTTGTCAGTTCTGGGGAAGGGAAAAACCAGGCATAATTCATTAAGCACCTTTGCACCCTCTCAAACTAACTTAGTGGTTTAAAATTTCGTCGCAAAATGTGATTGGAGCTAATTTTGTTCGATGACTGAATTTTCCTAACTAGAAGTTGGCGATCTGCCTTTGGAGGGCATTTGGTTCCAACGAGGCGTTTACTTGTCATACTGCACGCGAGGCAAAGCATATCTTGCAGTATGAATTCTTGCGCTTCATCGATTTTGCTCGACTGATATCACGATTAGACTGCCCTGGACCTTGCCCTTTGGGAATATTTGAAGACGTTGGCATGCAAGAACAAGTCCTGTACCTTGGAAGAGTTAAGAAACAACATTCGAGTTGAAATTGACAAATGGCTGCGCACAGTTATGCAAAACGGTCCAAATTTACATTTGTCGGACATAATGTTCCCCAAAAATAATTGAACAAAATCTTATTCGGCTATACAATCATAAAGCCAAAATTAATTTTCATTAGTTATATTGAAAGGAAAACAGATACTTACACATATTACTCCACCCTGTATATATAAATCGTGTGTTCTTATATCAAGAGTGCTTTAGGAGATGCCCCAAATTTTCAAATAAAATTAAACATTGATAAATTTGTCATCATTTTCAGCAATTTTCGTTTTCGTATAATTTTTGAAATCTGTTCGTCTCGGTATCTTCGAATTTGCATTAAGCTGGTGTTCTTGTTTTTAATCTATCCTTGCAGCACTTTGAGCCATTTGGCGGCAATACTGCATGGAATGTTTACTTTCAAAATTAATTCAGCCAGACAATTCAGAAGTTCAAAAAGCGAAACTGCACGAAAATTTTGGGTTATAGTTTAGTTTATTAATTTATTTGCATTTTATGCCTCATTTTAATCCTTATTCACGAATTTCAGTTCTGTTTTTTAAAAAAAACATTCCGTTTTTAATTTCTAAAATATTAATTTCAGACACCTCTTGAAAATAATAATAATGTAAATAATCGGGATCTCTTTGGGAGCAAAGTCAATTTAACGATATACAAATGACCATCTGTCAGGGGTTGGAGCGTTCTTCATTAACCCAAATCTTGAGCCGACTTCGTGAAACACAATTCAAGAGTTTTGCTATTGACATTTAGTCAAATTGGTGAACTAATTAATTTCTCAATTAAATTTATATTCTTGTTTTTTCCTTTCTTTACCAAACCTTACTATACAACATACCCTGGATATCACGTTCGCTCCCATACACTTGTATTCCCAAATACAAGTTCTTCGTAACCTACGAAAAATTTTAAATTTAACGGAACCATAAGATGATGATTTATTTTATGTTTTTTTAATTTCTTTATGTTGGCATTTTCTCACATAAAGTACTTCTATTAAATTGCCCCCTCAATGTCGGGAAATAATGGCGCGTAAACATAATAGGCCACAGAACATTAACACGTAAATACTAAAAGCAGCAATTGAAATTGATTACTTTAATTTCGTAATAACTTCCTGCTAATGCGATTAAAATAAATTTGAAACATTAAAACATGTGAAAAAGTACTTGTTTCTTTATGACAGCCGTACCTTTTCTTTTTGTTACTTTGTACTTTTTTGCTGTTTAAGTAAAGTTACTAACTTTAGCAGAATTATTTAATAGACTTCAATAAATACGGGGGGAAGAAAAGTATATTAAAACATACTTTGCCAAGGAAAAATGAGAAAAAAGTAACCAGCATAAAATGAATGACTGACTACTGGCGCTGAGTCAGTGAATACGTGTCATCACTAAAAATGAAAAAGTAAACGAGTGTAGCAAAGATCCTGGATGGCTGTTAAAACTAAAAGTTTATTCCTCATGTTGTTCTTTATACAAGTATACACACATTCAAACATATTTTCTCATATGATGATGCTACACACACACATGAGTATTTGTTTTTTTATTATTACTTTTTTACTTTGCCACAAAATACATACACTTACATATGCTCGCATCCCATAGTGAATATATTCCACAACATTGTTTCGAAATGTACAGCTCACTGCGATACCAACAGCGCAAGTAGTTTTCTAAGGTTTCTAAGGTTGGTAACTTCTTTCTGAGTGACTGGGGAATTATAAAACATTTTATTTTAGAATTATATTCTCTTGTAGCTGCTTTGATCCTTTAACTTTGCAGTTGAAATCCCACGGAAATGTAGTTATTTCCTCCTTTAGATTTTGCGTAGCTAAAGTCATTTTGTAGTTTTTGCAAAATACAAATGTTATTTATTTTTTACCATTTACTTAGCAAATTTACTGTCGCTTCTTCTTGCTTCAAGTTATATTAATTATAAAATAACAGTGATTAACTTCAAACAGAGCAATATAAACAGACTTCGTAAATTGCTTACCTCAGGTGAAAACTCTGAATTGTTATTTACGTAACTTTATTTGTGGCACGTCTTTAATAGTTGCAACATTTTGCTATTAAAAAAACATCCGTTAAAATCATAAATGGCCTCTTTTTGTTCACAGGGTGGCGCAATATCATCGCTCTCTCGTGTACTACATTGTTTTTTTAATTTCCGTAAATGTCAATTCGTGGAATAATTCGTCGGTGGGATGTTGGAGCAGCGTGAAATTCAACGCAGGTTTACTGGTTGTCCAACACCAACTGGTCAACACTACGACCTTTAGCCGCTTGCCATGAAGGAAATGGGACAACACTAGATGCTGGTAGGTCTGAATGGCCTCGGAGCAACCGTTACGTTGAAAATAGCGTAGTTGATTATCAAGCAGGCGTGGAGGGCCCCGGAGTATAAACCAGATGACGTGCCACGCGATTGACCATCTATGGGCGGCCTCTACAGAGACTTTGAGCTGTTCTCGACAACGTGGAAGACATCTTTCCATCGATAACTCCATCGTTTTCAGTGGATAGATATGTGAAATATCACTTCTGTTACATCGAACATCTGCGTATAAGCCACTAAGATCCATTACGCCCGCTCAAAGTTACTATATGGTGTACTGTTTACGCTGCAAGCATCAGCAGGCGTTATGTATTATTTTTGGCGAGCGTTACGGAGGCTTTTTCATAACAACATCTTCCTTCTTCATTTCATTCCAACAGAGCATACAGCCATAACTGAAATTCTAAAGTCTGCAATTTAGGGTCGCCTTATCTCTCACTTTATTGCTGTACACTGGCCAGAATGATTGTCCGATTAAATCATTTCAAACTTCTTTTTATAACGTTTTTAGAACTCAAAGGTCTGTGTCAAGAAACCGTAGGTTACTCAAGCCCTCAAATGTGAAAAGTGCCGGAACCTATCGCTGACAGTTCGCTACCTTAAGATTATCCATCAACATTTCTTTCAAGCAAAAGCAATACAAAATTTTACAATATTTAAGTCTACTAAAAAAAATTTGCTACTATAAAACACACAATGAAATGCTCTAGATTGGTTCGAGAAATGTCTATAACTTCAGTGAAAGGCGTTTTGATCTGTAAAAGCGACTTCTTTCTCTAGCTCCTTTACGAGTTCTCTATTGCCGATTAAACTAACCACAAATCTATTTCTCGATCGTTGAGAACAAGAGAAATTCCCATCTTCAAAGAATTTTTTACAATGACCAGTAAATTACACTAAGCTTCATTGCCAATGCTATGATGGTCCCACCACGATCCTCAAGGGTAAATTTTATATATGTTTCGAGATTTTAATCGGCCACAGAGGTAAAATGATAGATTTTATACCAGTAGTAGACCTGTATTCTTCAAGTTATTGTGTCCCAGTAGGCTGCCTTTTTAAATGATACGTATCCTGTTTTGTTAGAAACTTAAAATAAATTTACGCGAAAGTTTTTCTTTTTTGCGAAATATAATAAGCAAAGTTTCAAACAGAAACTCACGACAGATGGCGCTCAAAAAGATATTGAAGCCCTTAGTGAGAGATATGCTAATCTTAAAAATAATTGTTTTAACAAAATATCATGTTCGACTTCTTGGAATGATGAGATCCGGGTACAACTGATTAGATTTATTAAAGTGCTTCCGAAAAGGGGATGTCAATATTGAACATCTCCGGCCAACAAGTTGTTCTGGCGGCGTCTGTAAAAGTTTCTGTTTATGTACGAACCGCTGAGAGGGCTTCGAAGTGTTTGAAAGAGGTTATCAATGCCTATGTTACTGATCAAGGGTAACAAATTTTTTTTAGTCCGAATTGAACGGTAGCTACGTGAAGTATGAAGTTGTGTGGTTGACTTTCGCGCAGTTTACGTGAATTGCCTAGCAAGTTCGTCAAATTTGACCTCGCAAGTCTTATTCATGTGGCGCAGATTTATACAAATTAGCCGATATCAGCAGATGCTGTCATTAAAACTAGAAGCTCTCTCGTGTAAAGCTGCGGAAGAAATTATAACTGTGGGTTATTCCGGCCATAATTGTGTAAATGGGGGCGGGGCGTTCAAATATAAAAGCGACATAGCTCCCTCCATTGCATTTCAACATCGGCTGCCCTCATTGAAAGAGAATTATAGAGACAAATTATTTGAAATACTCGTATTAAGTTTCAAAATGGATTTTATTTTCAGCATTACTGACATACCTTTTGCGATATTTTTGCAAACATTCTGAAATACATATTTTGTCATATTTTTATAGCTTTAATTTTTCCCATCGTTTTTTTCCTGCACGTTTTGCTAAACGACCACTACTGACTATTGCCGCCCTCTCTCTTGTTGAACTTTTAGAATTTATTTTTATTAGTTTATTCAGTTGCTACTCGTATTTGCCCAAATACTGTCAACATTGAAATAAGTATCGAATTTTTTACTAAACCGAATTCGATTAGTTGTGCTTAACAAATAGCTTGGGGGAGTATTCAAGTACAAAAATATGTATTTGAATACTTTATTGCTGCAGCTCTTTAGTGGTCCTTTATTTATTTTTTTTTTGTATTTTAGTAACGTGGTCTACTTATCGCAAGAGTTTAGAAAGGACAATACAAAAAGCAAAGAATTTAAATAACATGTTAAGCGTGATTATTATTTTTATTACTGTTACTTCCTTTAGAACCTACAATGATAATAGACCAGTTAAGTTTGATTAAACTAAATTAAATTCAGGCAAGTGTGAATTAAAACGAAAACTACAGATATGAGGAATATGAGATTGGCACAAAATAGCAGCGGACTGTGTAGAAGCTTCATTATGAAACAAATTCTAAAAAGTTGGCACAAATATTTATATGTCTTTTCGCTCAAACAAATTATTTGGCGATGGCACTAATAGAACAACGCGGAATAGAGGTTGGCATCACTTGGTGTTCGTAGAATCGAGAAAATCCAACTACAATAAAAACAAATAATTCGCCATTTTAAAAACCCAGGACCTCAAACAAATGTATTATCAAAAGAGCAGGGTGTCTCGGGTCCTCCGCTGCTTATAGTTAGTTGGGCAGCAGGCACAGATATAAGAGATGGGAAAAATGAATGTCGGTGACTACCTGGCAACAAATGAAAGCTTATTTTCCATTAATCAGAGATGATCAACACGTGGGCAACGAATTTTGTTACCACATTGTTTTGAAGGGTCTAAAGTCGATTTGAAATCCACCTATGGGTAGTTATTTGTAACCTACTGACCAATGTTTAGTGACAAATTTAATTTTTATTACTAGACTCATAATAAAAATCACTAACCTCGCATCATGGACTTATAGTTAGTGATGGTTGTCAGCTGTCATGCACAAAGCTAGGGCTTCCCGTAATTGAGTGCACTGCCAGAATTTATACCTCCTCGTGGTAGCGACCGGTAACAGATTCCTGTCTCTACTAGGAGAGTGACTAAATAAGGCGAGTTAACACTCTCTAATGAAAATCCATAATGCACGGTGGAACAGCATACGCCCGGGATGCGTGGCCTAGAGACTGCTTGATCTCTAGTATGCGAACTCAGGACCCGCCCTTTTCGAAAACTCTTTTTATATAACTTTGAAAGGATCTAGACTGTGTACTGCTTGTATTTATGAGGCCTGGTAGGAATATCGTTTCTATGGAATATACTCCCTTTACATTATTGCCTTTCAAACGTATTCTCATGACAGCGAGTATAAATTTATATTCGGTTTATGGAGACAAGAATGTGTTGTGCGTCGCTTCCCGTACGTATTTGTGTTGTGTTGTTTTATGTTTTTATAAACAACAATAGCCAAAGGAAGCTTATGAATTTAAATTTTATGTAAAATTTATGTTTCCTGGTTGATTTGAATGGCATTTCAGAGTTTTTCTGTTATTTATTTTTTTCTTCACGCTCTAGAAACGTGCGGAGAAAAAACTAAACCACACAAATTCCAGTGTTTTAATATAAATGGTTGCCTTAGTGTGTGTGTGTGTGTGTTCAATTCAATTGCTTATTTTGCATGTGTGTTTAATGCGTGTTATTAAATTTATTATTAATAAACATGCGAATAATTCTCGTATTTTGTACTCCGCAATTAAATTGTGGCTGCAGTGGACAAGAAAACCAATGAAATTATAAAAATGTTTTTGGCTGAAAAATGAAGTCGCCAATAAATTCATAAATTGAATCTGTAAGTTTAACCAATTTAGTTGGAAAATGTGTTAAAGAATTAATTGTAGTCAAAACTTTCCATTATGACAAAATATGTTTTCTATTTGCAAAATGGGCTGTTATGGAGCAAACTCTAAAAATGTAGTTTAAACACGGGAAAAAGACATCCGTATATTAAAAACGATTATCAAGTTTAGTTATTTCAGTCGAAATTTAATATTGTAGGCTTATAAAGGCAACGTGATTGATTGGTAACATATACAAAGAAAAATAAAATTTAGGACACTTTTCAAAACATTTTTAATGAAACTATAATAAAACAGACTTTAACAAAACTACGAATTGTCTAATGAGATGCCCTTAAAAATACGCTGTTCTCAGTGTTTTTCTGTCGCCAACAGATTTGTTTATGGGAATGTGTAATATTTCCAATAAGTACATCAGTATAGTTCACCCTTGCTCGAGAACACTATGCCCGATTTCGATCCAAAATATACCAAATATACATGATACCAAAATATACATGATACCTTCAAACTAACTTAATATTATTCTTTAACTTAAGCCACGATTTATTAGTTATTTACGTATAAGTATAGCAACAAATTACAAATTTAAAATGCCATAACCTTTGCTTTTTAAAGGCTGTTCAGAGAAATAGCGATCTTACGAACAAAAGACGTCAAAAATCATTAAAATCGATAGACAAATGTCGGCTTGACAAAAAAATTTATTACTGCATTTCGCATATTTCGTTTAAAACTTATTGAACGTGTCTATGCAAGCAATAGACGTTGCGACCGTTGATGGTACAACTCCAACAATACAACTTCGTGTACAATTTTATTTTGCAAGGAAGTTTTGTTGAATAGAGATGGCAAATAAAACTTGCACGACATGCCTTTTTCTATACGGAAGTGATGGAAAGTTAGGTGCTATTATACATTTTTCAGTACTTTTTGTTTTGCGAATTACCGTAGTACCAATAGGGTACTAAAATGATAAATAATATACTGCACTAAATAAAAGTAAAATCATATACATTTTCGAACACGATTTTAATTTTCTATCCCAAATAATTAAAAGAAAACTCAAAAAGTGTCTATACAAACAGGTCAAGTCCTCTAATTTTTAAAATAGTATTTTCATGTAGAAAAATAAATAGTTTTTAAGTTCAGTTCTATTTTAATCTTGATTATCCATCACTGCTATGTTGCCAGTCACTACGATAATTAGTACAAAATAAAATGAGGTTGTACAATACAACGAGCTCAAGAACGTTCCAATCTCATATACAACCTCTTCAAGTTGTACCGACGGTCGCAACGTTTATGGCTTAAATTATAGACTGCAGTTCAAGCGGAAAACTTCACGCCCAAAGACGATTTAAAATTCAATACGAAGCCTGTTAATACCTCTCGATCCATATATTTGCAGTTTGAGAAAAACTCCCGCATATAAGAAACGAGATCTAACGCCAGATATGTTAAAATTACTAGAAAGTAGTTATTATAATATTCAAGAGTCTGCTAGTGAAAATGATATTGTTCCGGATGATAGTAGTGGGGATTTATTATAATTTTTTATTTAATCTAATTGTTTCTTGAAAAAATCAATTTGAATTAGAAATGTTTAATTTTTTGTTTAAACAATATAAGTTGGACAAATAATATTTGGAAATTTTCGTTCCTGTTCTGTATTCCGAGCGGAACGAAATCGTGGCAAAATGTAAAAACAATTGAAATTTAAAAATGTTGAAATTATCTGTTCTGAATTCTATATATTTTTACTTTTTTCGAAATTATTAGGAAGTGTTAATGAAAATACCGTCACCGCTCACGTTAATAATCAAGAATCCTTTAATAACTCTTTGCAGAAGTCGCATATGCATCATCAAATTAATTGCGGAAAATTTTAAGAAACCCTCTAAAATTTTAATACAAAATTGTCATTTTAACATTAATTTAAACAAAATTTAAATTGAAGAAAACTTAATTCTAATTTGCTCCCCCAAACTTTGTTATTCTAAATAAAATGAAGGAAATTATTCGGAAGTGGAATATAGAACAGCGGCTTAAACATTCGGATATATCCAATTTCGACTATTTCTCCCTGTTTTACATAATTGGATATTGAAAAGTAAGCTTATCTGTAGACGAATTTGACTAATTTTCTTCACAACTCTTCCTTTAGTGTAAAAGAAGTTATTGTGCTAAAAATCATTTATTCATGTTTTTTTAATTTTTGAGTAATTAAATTGGGCCAGCTAATTTTAAAAATCGAACACTGCATGCCGGCCTCATTGAATACTGCTACAGTGTGTAAGAGTTGATAGGCCTAAATACTGCTAGAAAAATGTCCTTTCATACGAAGGCCTAAATTAGGAGGGAATGCATACATCATCGCACTTGTTTACGTGCTAAATCATCTCATAGCCAAAATAAATACAGTTATTCCACTATTGCTACAGAGTTTGGCCGAAAACCCGTGATTTATCCCAATAACTGAGCCATAACATTTGACAACTTTTACAACTCCTACAAACGTTCCTGTTGGAAAGATTCACACTTCTGGTGTTTGCTTCAACGAAACAATAATCTCACGCGGAGAAAAAAATTTATATATGACTGCGGCATAGTCACGACAAGCATATTATGTTTTCGACATCAATATTTTGTTGTGGCAAACATACACAATGGTTATTTGAAACTTTACCTTCGTTGCGTTAAACAAATAATTGATTACATTTAATCTCTTTTAGAGTTCCATCCATAAAAATTGCAACATGGTTGAGTTGAACATAATAAATTTTAGTATAATTCTAACCATAAATTAAGTATTTGAACTACACAAACAAGATATAATCACCATATAATGTTCTTAATAAACGTAATATGTAAAATTCGTTTGGAGTTTAGAAAAAGTATAAGGGGGATGCAACTTAAGTGATTATCGCGTTGACTATTACGCATGCGATGGCTTTAGACACCTCAGCCGTTGCTAAACACTAACATCAATCTTTCACTTTTCTGTCATTCTAAGAGAATCATATTACTATCTACAATAATAATATGATTCGTTTAAAACCATATAATTCAATCATAATATATCCTCGGGTTACCTCACACATGTGTTCTCTTAGCTTGTAAATAAAGCAATTTCATAGCGCTATAAAAGAATTGCTACCACGAGCCAGCAGCAGCCAGAACAGCCAGTAAAATTGAACAAAAAAAAATCATTTTTTAAAAGGTAATTTTCCTCCAATAAATAACTGACGTTTTGAGGTTAAATGTTCTTTTAATTGAAAGAAATCGTTTTTTGATGAAAATTTTTTACTCAATAACAAAACGTTAATGCAACATTAAAAATATGTAAAAGATTAAAGAGTAAAAAAAGGCTGGTTTAGAGAGTACGAACACAAAAGTAAAGAAACTCCCACTCTAAGGGGTGTAGGGCTCTGAGTTTATGTAACTTTCTTTATTTTTTATATGACAGCATGTGAAACTTTTTCTATTGTAAGTAGAAATTCAGCAAAATGTTGCCATTACGAAGGAAACATGATTTGTTTTTATTCAAAAACCACCACTACATTCAAATAAATATTTAACAATAAATAAATGTAAAGGACGTGTAAATAATAGCAGGCAGACATGAGCGAATAACACGGGACCTACATTTTTTTGGTGAAATGCATTACTTTTGCTGAAACTTGTTTTCAAATTTCAAGATATGATGAAATTAATTTTTGTTTTTTTTTTAAATTTCGGTTTCTTGGAATTTTGTTTTTTTTTTTGGGATTTTAAGATTTTTTTGTTAATTTTTGAATTTTTCCAATTCTCAATTTTTCGTATAATTTACTTTTAATATGACTTCTCGATTTAATTGCGGTTTTCGGCAAAAGTTTTAGTTTTAGCGATTTTGTATTTTTTCTGATATTTAAACTTGTTTGTAAATTTTAGTGAAATTAACATTGGATTTATCGGTGAAATATGGAATTGTATTATAATTTCGGCTTTATTGATAAAATAACGATTTTTCAGTGAAATATAAACTTTTTGAAGGTATTTTGCTTTTTTGGGGCAAGAGCTACTGAAAAGTGCAAGGGGTTTGATAATAGCCATAAAGACCATCGCAAGTTCTCTTTCCACTGAGGAAATTAACAGTGCCTTAGAAGCGGATGGGTATGTCATAAGGCTAATCCATAAAATTCTAAATGAGAATAAAGTTCGCCAACCTATGTGTCGTATTGAGATACAATATCTCAGTTAAAATCAGAGAATTAAGTTCATCCGACTTACGACTTGGGATACCTAGTGAACTGAGGAATAGCTGTTCCTGTCAGCGCATTCTTGTCAAGAATTTGTGCATACTTAAAATTACTACCAGTTATCGTCCGTATGCGTTGTTTTCGGTCACACCCACCCCTCTTCGGAATTGACCTCTTCCAAAACTGATTCCAAGATAAAAATGCAATAACTGCGATGAAATCCATACTGCACACAATAGCAGCTGTAAAGTCTTCCAATACGTAAAAAATAATTCCAAAATAGTTCGCTAATCTGAATATGAACACTGTAAGGCTACCCAATTTCCTAAGCTTCATGCTGGTTCTATTATTAGTACGCAGCCACGTACTAAACTGAACTACTTGTAAGCCCAAACACTAAAAAATGATGCACAACTACCCAATGCTAATCGTGAAGCGAAAAGTTCTACCTCACAAAAATATTGATATGAACACGTCTTAAGAGAGGGTGCAGAGATACCTATTACGAATAATTCGAGCCCAATCGAGAATCTAACACAAAAAATGTATAATTTAATCACAGCTATGCAGAGTATGTTTCAGGAAATAATGTGCACACCAAGCATGCTTCTGCAAGTTTTGCTGACCAAAAAATGAACCAGTTGAAAATTTCTTTCTGGAACGCTATTATGCTCTCCCGACATAAATCAAAAGTTAAACATTTCCTGATAACACAGGAAATATACATAAGATATTTTCCAAGGTCTGTATTCAGGGATGCATTTTACATGAAACGACTATAAATCTTATGCAAAATCGAACGCCATCAATTTGTCATTTTCTTTGCTGCAATTAAACAAAAGTGCATTGCAGCTGGCGACTACAATGCAAAGCACACTTTTTGGGGCTTCAGATTTCCAGCAAATAAGCTAGACGTCGTATCTGGATTTCAACCCAATTATTGGTCAACAGACTTTTGCTATTGTTAAAAACAACAGATGTGAACAATTATTAGTCAGTTTATTTTACGATTTGTTTTCTGATCATTCACCTAGAATCGATATATTACGCGACAGTTTTGACACTGTATCTGAAACAATTATTGTTTGTATGTGAGCTCTCTCTTGCCACCGAAAATTCCACTAAAAAAATCCGGCTGCTATTCAAGCAGCTGTTGAACATTTTGCAAACTTCGTGTCTGCCGCACCAACGAAACCATCAGTTAACAGGAAATCGCACCAGTCATCAGCTGATATACAGACGTTCGTCATTGAGAAGCGAAGGTTTAGAAGGCAGAGACAAAATCGTAATTCTCTTATGCTTATCGAGTGCTATTTAAAACAACTGAAATCCGACAAAATGGTCGATTTATCGTCTGTGGAAAACTTTAAAACACTTGCAATGTCCTATTGCCTACGAGTTAATTCCAATTTTTTAATAAAATATTTTATTTTTATGAGATCAAAATATTTTAGTGAAATTTTAATATTTCCTTCTTTTGGTGACATGTCAAATTTTGGAAAAACTTTAACGTTTTGCATAAATTCTGGTAAAATTTCGACCATGAAATTTTAGTTTTAGTGGAATTCGAATTTGTGTGGTGAAAGATTTAATATCACTTTGCATTTGCATGCTATTAGCTAAACCATACTAGAGTACTCTTATACTTGTGTGATATTTTTGCGAACTGCAATAGTAATGATTCGCGGAAACTTTATGTTGGCTACAACAATATTGCAATATATATTTTTTAGATATTTTTCGTAGACCTTTTTAAATTGCTTCGAAAAAACCGAACTACTATATTTATTTATTATTAACTCGTTTGTTTCATTCATTAGTACTTTCATAATTCATACATATGTTGTGCTGGGCTAAAATTAAAATAAATAAATGAATTAAAATTTTTCGGCACTCAAAATTATATTGCAGTTATTCAGTTTATTCTTCTAAATTATCTTAAAACTTATGAACAATATTTTTATTTTTAAAGCAATCGATCGGTATAATAGAATGGCTTAAAATCATAATAACGTTTCCCATTTCTAGTAGCGTACAGACATGTACATACAAATAAATAAAAAACATGGCGGTGTGCAGACAGTAAAAATTTGTATACTCGTACATATGTACATACATATTCGCCCACCACCCGCAAACGACATGCCACAACTAAAGATTAAAACATCTTTGGAGACGCATAAATATTAAAATTAACATAAATAGAAACAAATGCAAGAAGTACTTTGGAGTGCTCTGCAGTGCTGAGGTAAACAAATCAGACGTGAAACTGGAATAAACAACAGCTACCTGGATTATCATATACAAATGTCTGCGTGTACGAGTATGCAGACATGTACATACAGACAAATGTACAAAGTGAATTGAATTTCACATCTATTAAATTTTAATTTCCACAATAAAATATAAACTTAGAGAAAATTCACACAAATTTATAAAGTTAGGATGGGCAGGTCGGAGCCATGTAGACAAAAACATTCAATTTAATAACATACAACATAATAATTATTGTTCCTGCTGTGCCCCTGGAGCAGTTTAAAATCATTTGTTAAGTAATATTATATACATTTTCCATTAATAGCAGTTTATACACGTTTAGGCTTTAGGATGCAAGATCATTTTTACAATCTTTCACTAAGTATTTGCGTTATCCTTGAGGCATTTTATGCAGAGAGGTAAAGCCAACATATACGAGGGCGGTTCAGTATGTCCGTGACTTTTCGAACTTCCCTCTTAGTTATATGAAATGCAACACTGTTCCCACCAAGTACCTCCTATTAATAGACTACTGTCAAATTTTGAGCAAGTGCCGTCATTTATTTTGCGTTTAACAGCTGTTCAAAATATACAACCTCGTGTATTTGTCTAAAAATGAAAAAAGTGAATTATTTTTTGCGAAAAAAAACCAAGGAAAAGCTCGATAAATACTATGGGGACTCTGCACCATCGATTTCAATAGTAAAAAAAGTGGTTTACTGACTGCCGTTGTGGTCGCACAAGTACAAATGATGCTGAACGTTCTGGACGGCCAATTGAGGTCAGTACACCCGAAAATATCGAAAAATTCTACGATTGGTGTTGACCGGTCGAAGAGTAAAAGTGCGTGAAATTGTTGATGCCATAGGCATTTCTTATAGCAGTGTGGTTTCGATTTTAAATGATCAGCTGGGTTTAAGAAAGTTGTCTGCAAGAATGGTGCCGCGTTTGCTCTCAATTGATCATAAACGTAAACGTGTGACAATTTCAAAGGATTGTTTGGAGGTGTTGAACCGCAATCCGAATGAGTTTTGGCGGCGCTTTTTAACTGTGGATGAAACATGGATCCATTACTGTACTTCGGATACCAAGCAGCAGTCTCCGGGTGAACCTGCTCCGAAGAAGGCCAATGTAAGTTTGGCGGCCAATAAGGTGATGGCAACAGTTTTTTAGGATGCACGCGGGTTAATCCACATCGATTAACTTCAAAAGGGAAAAACAATAAACGGGGAATATTATGCCAACTTATTAGACCGATTAGTTGAGAAATTAAAAAGAAAATGACCCCATATGGCCAAGAAAAAAATTCTTTTTCATCAATGGCAAAACTCTATGAATTGGGCTACGAATTGGTACCTCATCCGCCATATTCCCCGGATTTAGCCCTAGTGACTACTTCTTATTTCCAAACCTAAAGAAATGGTTCGGTGAAAAGCGATTTAGCTCCAGCTATGAAATTATTGACCAAACAAATGCCTATTTTAAGGACCTCGAAAAATCCTAATTTTGGAAGGGATTTAAAAGCCGGAGAAACGTTGGACCAAGTGTGTTGAGTTAAAAGGAGATTGTGTTGAAAAATAAATTTTTGTTTTGCAAAAAAACTGTGTTTAATTCAAAAAGTCTCAGACTTATTGATCCACCCACGTAGAATCATCGGCTGAACACAACATGTCCAGCATCGCCAATATATGTGTAGATACACATGGGTGATCAATTTAGCTTCTTGGCTGCTGGAACAATGGGCCTATCCCTTGCTGGCAGCTATCTAGTTCCATTAATGGCGTACGTTGCAGTGCAACGAGATTTGGGTTGAAACCATAGGCACCACGTTACTATCCACTGGTTGCCGCGATACCATTTGCTTAATTTTGGACAAACTAATTTTAGGCTTCTGATAAGCATCGGAAATCAATTCGGTTCTATGCCCTAAATAAATATACTTCAAGATGTCGTGATTACACAGAAGACAGACCCCTAGTGGTATCTCCCGTTTATAAAATTTGACAACTTATTACGGATACTCGCACATTTTAAAGCTTCATAAGATTTTCTTCGAAAGTTCAGCCATTCATAGTCGTGTAGTCAGGGGAGCGCAAAACTCGCGAGAAACGATATTATTTCTCTTGCCGTTCACTTGTGTCCAATTTAAATGTAGGAATATTCAATTGGAACATTCAGGAAGAGTATTGTCTCTATATTCTTCCACTAAACATTTTCCCCAGTTGCATTAATTCGAATTTAGCGTTTAACATGGATCGCGTTTTATCGATTATTCGAATTTTTAGCTAGACATGTCTCCAATTTAAAATATTTGAACTCATAAATTTTACTTTCTTATGGTGATAAATAGTTTTAAGGACGATTTCTTTTCCATTTCGATTATTTTAACTTTCGATCTCGATATAAGTTTTGTAGATCTTTGTCAGTCTTATTGAAATATACCTTCACCTCAGACTGAATGCTTAAGTGCCTCTGATGAAGACAACAGTTAAACAAGTAACTGACTTCATGCCCAAAACATCAAACGTGCACTGAATGAATATTCCATACATCGAGTGTTGTATAAATTGTCATGTCGACGAGGAGCACGAAAGTGCAGAAATATTTCTCTGCCATTGACATGCTCTAGCGGGAAGCAAAACTTCTTGTTTAGGCTGCCAGAGCTGCAGGGATTAGTTGACTTATCAGACTTGCAACATCAAGAGAAAAAATTCGTTTATTTTGGATTTGGTACTAAGTCGAGTCTGGATGCATGTAATTTTCAACTCATAATATATCGCCTATTTACAGTTGAGTCATTTCCCACGCGGCATATCTTTCTGGTGATCCGGCCATCTTGAGGCATTGCTATAAAAGGGTATAGGGCAACCAGTCCCCGAAGATTTTCTGCGGCTTAAAAGTTGAAGGTAACAAAGTAACATTAGCCTCTGGAGCGATATGTTGCGAACACCTTATTGATTACGCTCCTTAAGGGCAGTAGCGTGGAGGTTGTGTTTTACAATCAAATCAGGAGAAAATTGTGATGAGGGCTTGCATTGCAATAATAGTGGCATAATAGTGGCCATATTTCATTCAACTGTCGTAAGACCACCTTGGGATAAAGCGGAGCACAGTTGCCGACGTAATTTTCTGACTTATTGCTACAGTTTAGTCCACCTAGAAATGTATCTAACTTTTGGAACCACAAATTGATGTCCCGGGATGAATTGTTTTAAGATTAAGTTAAATCACATCAACTCCGCTCAACTAGATTAACGTTAGACTACTGTCGTGAATCACTCACACCCTTAAGTTAAGATTTATGGGAAATTTTATTTACAACCATTTGATTTTTCGCACTAAGACTCGATTTTATGATTATGATTAATATTACAAAAAAAAAAATAATTTCAAAAAGTGATACATCTCTTTTGGAATATTTGCATGCTTTTTTAAATAGAAACAGCAAAATCATAACGCATTTCGATTTTGTTTTCTATAACCAGGCGATTTCATTTAATTCAGACGCTGGAGTTCACCAAGCAACCAAGTTCCGTAGACATATTTGGAGATACTGAAATATCAAATAATAAATTTATGGACATATACCCTTCTTTAATAGTAGCGGTACCTCGCGATGGTGTAAGCTATAAAAAGAAGCAGTCATTTGATGCAGAGCTATGCACAGCGATTAATGCAACTAAGTAGTATGAACGGGGAAAATTAGTATGTAGATTTAGCAACATTGTTTACGAAAAATTAAACAAATAAATTGCTGTTGTATTCGTTGCAACAAATGTTGTGCCAGCAAATGATGGAAGTTGCAAAAAAAGTTTACATATACATTGTTAAAAATAACTTTATGTGTCACGGAGACCAGAAACGAAATTAATTAATAACATTGTAATTCAAATGTCATAATGGAATTAACAACACATCTTTTTCTAAACTCAGTAACATAAGAGCATAAAAACTTGCCTTAATGTATGACAAAGATGCGTCGTGATGGCACGCAGTAGCTATTAAACACGCATAAAATATATAAAACGAGCAGAATAGAACACATAAGATCTCTCAAATAACGATGAATACCACTTCAAACGGTGTAAGTATGAGTGTGTGCGTGTTGTCTAGGCTACAAAAGTCAACTGCATGCGTGTGTAAGTAATTTAACCTAAATGCCAAAATAATCACTTTAACCCCCCTATGCGATAGGCGAAGTTCAAGCCTAATGTAACGCATACGACGTACATACTTACTGTAGACATCTCATAGGCACAAATTAAACCAACCAACCCTGTTGTTAGCATACACACACACATACATAAATAAGTTGTTTTCATCTTGCATTAAACAACTCAAGTATTTCATATACCGCTGAAAATTCTCAATCAGTTCATACTGTTTCTTAATTGCTGCGGCTGCCGTTTGACTGTTTTGCCATGGCCGCTATGCAGGTAGTGCGTTTTCTTTGCGGTTTTTTGAAATATATTAATGAATAAATATTTATTTATAAATAATAAACAAAACAATATAATTAAAAAAAAGTGCAATAAATAAATATTAAATGAAAATAATAAATGTAGCGAAGGTTGAATTTAACACGTAAGTATAAGTTTTTATTTAAAAAAAAATGTTTAATTCAAAGTTTATTTAAATTCAAAATTGTACTTGTAAAAGTTATAAAAATGGTTATGGTAATATTGGTAGTTCTGTCCGTCCGACTTTAAACAACTTTTCAACTTAGCACAACTTCGAAAAAACTATTTTATAACTTTAATTGGCACACGCCTACTCACTACTGATTTATTGTCTGTCTTCTTTAATTATTCGTCTGTGTTGTATAATTTCGTAAGTAAGTACGTATTGTCTGACTCTTATTCTACCCCTTTATCCTACATAAATAACACTAGTTTAAAAATGTATGTCACTTTTTATACCAGAGCAATGAAAAGTTCTGCAAAAAAAAATGTGCGGCCTGCTTTGAAGAAAAATATAATGAATTTACAGAGTCTGAAGTGCCAAATAAAAATCTGTTCTCAATATATTTCTATCACGTACCAATTTTGGGGTGACAAATTTGACCGCCTGAATGAGACGGTTACACTGATTTTTGATTTGATATTCCGACAGGCTGTTTTGATGTAGATTTTTGGAAGGAATTTCCGTCAAAAACACCTGATCTACGCGCTTTACTTGCTATCTGTTCACAACTTACAGATGCCAACGTGATAAACGAGATTCGCCTGGTACTAGCTCACATGACAAATATATAGTTGACAAGCACAAAACGTTATGCAATCTTCTCAGAACGAAAAATGACACTCAAGATGGCACATAGCCGAAACCGGTTTGTCTTCAAACCAAACATGACAAGGAATGGCGGAAATTCGTTCTTAAAATCTACAGTGGATACACTAGTTTATTGCACTAAAACTCGAAAACAGCTCCTCCGCTGTCAAATAAAAAGATACGGTACAAAACTACTTTCTAGTCTTTGTTTTATGGTCAATAGTTTTGGAGTTTTTCGGAAATTAGTGGTGAATATGTGCCAACCAGAACGAGCCATATTTTATTAAAGTCAATACACAACTGTTGACTTTATTCATATTTTATCCCCAATTAAGTGAAGTTATCTTGTTTCGACAAAACTTGCCGTGTACAGACAACAATAAAATAACAAAATTTCCAAGCGTCATACTGCTGTATTCATATGGCAACTTTATTGGAAATGCGATATCTTAACAGAATTGTGAATAAAATCAAAACTTCTTGTGCATGGATTTAAAAAGAAATATTGCTAGTCATGGTTAGAAGTTATTGAAATATACGCCTACAGAAAAAAGTGAAACATGTTTAATTTTCTGCACAGGTTATCTTAGTTACAGAATTCCGGTTAAATAATACCCATCACGCAGACCTTATTTTCTACACTGTTACTTTGTTTAACTCCTAAATAAAATACAACGGCTACTTCTTTACCACGATTTTCGCAAATACTAACTTCAAACTTTTCGGCTATGTACTTGTCTGATACTCAAACGCCCAGAATATTTTTCTCAATAAACACCTTCTTTTCTGTGGTTTGTTTATATTATTTGTTTTTGTAATTACAAGTCTACTTTGTTACTTGTAGCAGTGGCTTATTTGCGTTGTTGTTGTTCCAACATATTATTTAACTCCTGGTAATTTTCTATGAACGTGTTAATATTTTATCGTTTCCTGGTAATTTGTAAAAGCTTATTGGTGTTCTGTTTGTTGTTGTTTAATCGCAACGCTAGGACTTTTTATAACCATTAAATTCTTATACGTATATTCGTAAAATCAAAATCAAAAATGTTCAAATTTTGCACACGATTTTTTTCCCCTCAATATTTCCAAAACTACTGAGCAGATAAAAGGTAATTTTAATATGGATTTACACAACCAAATATAAAAAATTTCAAAATCTCAATGTACACGCATATAATATTGTGGGCAAAAAATTGTAAGACTTTGTTTATAATTTTAAATTTCTTTATTTATTCTGCCAAATCTATTTCGTCCCCCTCAAAGTAATCCCTCCCAGCTGCAATACACTTATGCCAACGTTTTTTCCAATCCTAGTAACAGTTGTTAAAGTCAATTTTCGGAATAGCCTTCAATGCGCGTAGAGATTCACGTTAAATGTCTTCAATTAACTCAAAACGGTTTCCCCGGAGCGGTCCCTTGAGTTTGCTAAACAGCCAGAGGTAACACGGAGCTAAATCAGGCGAATACGGTAGTTGTGGAATGATATTGATTGAATTTTTGGCGAAAAACTCACTAAGAATCAATGCGGTATGCGACGGTGCAATATCGTGGTGCAAAAACCAAGAGTTGTCGGCCCCTAATTCCGGCCTCTTTTTACGAATAGCTTCGCGCAAACAACGCATAACACTCAAATAATATTCTCTGTTGGCAGTTTTGCCCATCGGAAGGAATTCGGAGTGCAACACACCTCGATGACCGAAGAAAACTGTCAACAAGACCTTGATTTTTTACTTGCTTTGACGTGATTTTTTCGGTTTCCATTTTGCCACAATATCCGGCCGTTTGATCATCTGTTTCTGGGTCGTATGCGTAGATCCAAGACTCGTCGCCAGTTATAATACGTTTAATGACATCCTGGTAAAACCCGGCGCTGTTTTTCAAGAAAATTGAGTGATTTTGGAACTGTTAAGCACTCGCCCCACTGTGCAAATCTAATTCCTCTTTTGTACTCTGTTTGGTATATACACATATGTACATTATTTTTAAGCACATAATAATAATTGAAATTGCCATAAGTTAAATAAAGATTAACGGGATATTACAAATTTAATAGGAACCAATCGTGAAGTCTCTGACTGTTAATCGTCGATTTTCGAACGCCAATTCCTTGTTTTATTGACGTGTTGATCATCAGCTAATGGTTCGTCGTCAACGCGTTCTCGGCCCTCTTTGAATAATTTGTACAACATGCTGAACGTTTCCGCACCAGAAATTTCATTCCGCACACAAAATTTAATGGAACTTCTTTGTTGAATAATTTCACCAATTGTAAAAATCGCCGAATGCACTTGTTGTACTTCAGAAAGACAAGCGTATACTGTCACTGACAGTCATACCAACGTAGAACAAAAAATTTCGATGAATGGATTTCCGCTCGTAATTGAAACTAAAATGTCTTACTATTTTTTGGCCAAAGTAGTATGTCGTCCCGATTCCTTAAGTTTGGAGAAAACAGCATTACCCAGGACCCAAAATTGGATATGAAACAACTTTTAGTTTCTCCAAACCGAAACCTTTTATACTTTTGTAATCAATAAAAAATAATAAATATTATGCCAGCCGTACGTAATATTATAGAACCGACCGTTGGTACAACTCGGTTAGCAATGAAGATGAGTATTTTGTACAATCGCATTGAAAGCTTTATTTTATAAACAATTAATTTTGAGTAGAAAGGGTAAATAAAACTCATGCATACATTTTTGTGACAACATACACTACGAAACTAAGCACAAGCCGTATCTCGTTAAAAATCACCTCCTTTTTGCTTATTTTCAATTCGCATATCTACATTGCAACCGAGTTGTACAACTTGGTTTTTTTGTTTTATTTTTTGTACAACCAACGCAGATCTTCATGCGATGAGCCCACATATCTTTCAAGCTCGTGCACAATCACGAATGGCATTCTTGAAATAAAATCGGAGTCTGCTTATTTGGTTACTACGATAAACTATTTATTTCAGTTAGAAAATTTAAATGGCTGCAATTAACATGTTTATGTTACTTAAGATAATGGATTAATCAGTTAACTTTTATTACTTTATTATTAAATAATTTAAAGAAAATCATGTTTCTTAACAGTTGTAACAGAAATTCATAACGAAACCTGAGTCATCTGATTTGATTTTCAATGAAGCCCTCTAAAGCTACACGACATGCATTGATTGCATATCTTATTGTTATCCAAACGCACTCTGCCAAACCTTTTGTAGTGAAATAAAAAATCTGCCAGCAGAGTTTGAAATTAACTTTTGAAGGTAACCAATCAAAGTAAACGCGTATTCAAGAGCGTCAGGGGGTCTTTGAGCTAATTTTGCTTTGTTTGAAGGATTTTTTTTTTTGGGAAGCACAGAATCCGAAGCAATAAAAAAAGCCAGCACGAGTATGTGAATTCTTTATTTGATTAAATTAAATTTTCTATCATTTTTGCTTTGAAAGATTTGGAAGTGAAACCAAATTTAAAATTTATTGATAGTCGTATGCTATTTTTCCTGTCAATTGGGGAATATCAAATCACTATGATTTATTTTAAGAAAATATAGTCTTTCAGTGTTTTACCAGACGACAAGAGGCTAAAAAGAAAAGTATATTTATGCAATTCACAAAAGCCTTGTATTATTCTATCGTGTATTGAAATAAATCTTTAGTTTTTTTTTTGTGCAAGGCGACATCAATAGCCAGGGTTCTAATATAACCGCAAAACCTGCGCTGTTCTCTGCTGCAATAATTTTTTAACAGCTCGCTAAAAGCAAATTAAAAAATTTATTTCCAAGCGGCAGCAGTAAAAGCAAAATATTTACTTTCTTGCTTTTGCTGTGCTATACCAAATGTTTAGTCTTGCTGGCCGTTCATTTTGTGCCATCTTATTTCTTATAAGGTAGAGAGATTGATATGTTGACTTGAATACTTAAAAACTACGTTGAAATTTCCGGAACTTAAAAATGAATAAATCAAATTATGTGTAATACATGGTTGCTGTGCCATTTCATAACGCTATCAATGTTATTGTGGTCATATTTGTGCTCATGCTGTTTTCGTTGCTGTCGTAACATATTTCGAACAGTACGAGCATAGCAGTAACACAAATAAATTAACGAGAATGAAGTGATGTTTTGTGACAGTAAATGGTTTTGAAAAGAGCAGATGATAAATAAATTCAATAAAAAATTTGTAGTTCTAAAATTATAAGAAAAACATCGAGACTGTTTTACTTATTTAAATATGAATTAATGAAGCAAATAGCATAGCTGGAGGTATGATGTCAATATACAACATTTGAAAAACAAATGAATGATGTTGTATTAGAATATCACATTTTTATATTAAAATTGCCAACAACAAAAAACACTATTGTATTATTATACAATAATATATTTGATGCAACAATATGCGCCTTTTTTGTAGTACACAATTTCATATCATCTGTGTTGTAACTTGTATTATATGTTGTAGAGAAGCAAATACACTAGAATACTTTGCGTATATTTTTACTGCCTTTAATATGCACTTGCTCGTAAAGAATTAATGATTTTCTGCAAAATTTATTTAACGTTATCAGACTTCTGGCTACAATTCTCAATTCCCGTTTGCTTCAATAAAGCTAACAGTTTTCCGCAAACGTCATTGTTAAAAGTTTATTGAATTTTGTCTAAAGACCGTAAAAATTACAATATTTTCCAAAGCAGTTTTGTATTTTATGCGAAAATCTTAAAAAAGTAATCAATTGTTAGGAAAATGCAAATAAAGCAGAACACAAATTTTATAGCAAAAGTTTATACAATGACCCTTTAAAACTACCTGGGATGAAGGTGTTTTTAATTTTATACCGCACTTGCGATATTAACAAAGAAGAAATGCTGAAGGTAAGAAATCTCTTAAAATTGTATCTGCACGTTGTAAAAAATTCTTGCTGTTGGTGCTATTTTGTTATATATCCAATAGCAGTTGATTGTTTTTAGCAAGTTTCAAGCTATAACTGGTTGTTGTATAGCTGACTTTTTCGAGCGTTGGGAGTTTTTAATAAAAAAAGTGTAAAAGCAAGCTATTTCTTTCTTAAGCAAAATGCTATAAAGTCCTACTCTTTACATCCATAAAGACACCAATCGAATTATGAAACATGTTGCTGAATTACGCGTTTATAACACGGTTGATGGATTAATAAATTTCTGTGGAACAACGACCACAACCTCGAGATTCATATTGTTGCAAAAGTCAAGTTTATTACGAGGGCTACTAAAAATTGCACCACTGCTATGCCGCGCATATAAATTGAAATTCCTCTGATTTTGGAAAGTTGCTGCGAGTGCTGATATCCAGAGTACGAATCCGGTGATAAGTGAGATCAGTGGCGGCAAATCACAAATGTTCGCGGCTGCGGCTGTGCAAAAAGGGTTCGGTCAAGGTTGCCGTAATGTTGGTTCAAACAGCTTCCTCATATGGTTTTGGTTATGGCAGGTCTAACTGAACTTACATGATCTTTTAACTAGCCACAAAAATGTTTACACATGAATACAGCGTCCGCATAATAACGGGGAAAATGTGTTCGTGGTCGTCTGTGTGGAGAATACGTGTAAATGTTCCTGTTTAGTTTTAGTATAATTTTTTGCTTCTCATCGAGATTGTTTCCATGTTCTTACCACAGTTTATCTACGGGGGTTTACAGACGAGTTGTGCGGACAACGTTGTTTGAATACGAATACACCACCAACAGAAACGTCTTCACGAGCCACATTCCTGAGCGAACAGCAATTTGTACGTTGGCAGAACATTTTTATGGCTAGTTAAGACTCCAAGTTAAGGCAAAAACTGCAAAGAAGTCCTACCTGAACATTGCCGTATTTCTTCATAAAGAATACTGAATAACGCTAGTACACAACACAACTTACAAGAAAGCAAAAATAGTCGGCTTTGCAGGTAAATTCGAAAATAAGCCGACTTTAAGCCGATCGACACCGCATTTCACTTATGATGACTGCCAACAAGTAGTCACATTTATTAAGGCAGCAATTTTTACAGTAGGAGAGAACAGGGAGCGAAATGTTCTACAGGGTTCTAGAATTATTTGAATTTATAAAAGTGGTCGCTGGCGCGAGAAGTTTAGTTTAGCTTATTTAGACAGAGGAAATAAATATGGATTCTTTTCGGGTTGTTTACCACTTGAAACATAGATTAAAGATATAATTGGCAGAAGTTCTTTTAAATACTAGAGGGGTATAAAAGGCCCGAGAGCCTAATAGGACCGATTGCGCAGGTTACGCTACCTGCCATATGATATACTTTATTATGTCCTCGGTAAATGGCCAAATAGTCTGTGTGCGAATGCAGGAGTCGATATCTTATATGGTTGAAGAATACCAGATACTGTGGCATTTTGGCAATTACTCTAAAAGAATGGGGTTGCCGTCGTGTGGAAAACTTCCCAAGCAGCCATAACAAGAAAGAGGAGAAAAAAGTTTCTCCTGTTGTTGTGGTAAGGATTAAAGATTCAACGTCGAATATATTTCACACGACGAACTTTCGATCGCGTCTCCGAATTTTGGACAACACTAATTGAAGAAACACAGTCTTCCTCTAGGAGTATCGCATGATTCCAAAACAGCTTCAGCTGGTGTCGATTTTGCTTCCATTGTTCCTGCCATTCACTTCTTTCCTATTCTTCTACTTCTTTTAAATTTATTTAGGTAACGGAAAGGACCTGAACGGACCGAACCCAAGTGATCATTTGTGATGCAGATTGAGCGAACCTATTAATTATACGCAATAAAACCGCCCATTAAGGGCACGTGCTTTCAATATGATTTGCTGCAATAAGAAACGGCGATTTAAAACTGGGTATCTGTTACGACAGAAATTAGATAATGGAGGTATGGAACTGTATCTTAGGCACAACCTGACATTTATATTTATGCATATCAGAGTGTTTTGAATGTCCTTATGCGATTCAGTAAGAAAGCGTTATTTTCATTGTGACTTAAATAAAATACTATTTGAAACCGACTGCTTGCTTAGTCTAAATTAAAAATAACAAAGTGGGCCATTTCGAGTCTTCCAATTAGCGATAAAATATTGCGCATAACCAAATTAAACAATTCTTCCACAACTGACTCTATGGTTCATAAACGAAACACATGAATGTTTTTTCTACGAATTTCTTTGCTTCAACTGCAACACAATTATTCTGAACACATAATTAGTATAAATTTCTTATTGCGTGTGCAACTGAATATAACCAATGAATGATGGTAACAATGAAAGAAAATGCATAAAAAGCTTTTTTCATGTCTTTGTCTCTTGCTGTTATTATTGTAGGGAATGTAAAGAGAAAATTTCCTTATTTCCTTACATTTCCTTACAGGACACTCGCTATTCATAAGAAAAACTAATATTGTTTGTTATTGAAGTCATTTTATTTGTTGTTGAGTCTGTTAAGATGAAAATAATGACGATGATGATGATAATGGCGACGATGAGAAGGACTTAGAAAGACTACAAGATACATATTCATGAAAAATATTGTTAGTTTGCCTGGATACTCGTACTACTGCAGCTAACGAGTGGCTTGTGGTTCTACTTAGTTTCTGCTACTGCTTTTTGCTATTGCGTATGAAGTTTTCGAAAAACATGAGTGAAAGAGAAAGAGTGAGTGTGTGTATTAACGAAGTACATGAACATCTTTTTTAATATTTACATACTTATATATGTATATGTATGTGACTTAATACATGTGTGTGAGTGTAGATGTATTATGAATATTATTTTCTTTTGTCAGCAGACGCTCTGGACTATAAAAATAGAAATAAATTGAAGCTTCAGCAGTTGTTGATATTTACATTTGAATAATTTATGACAAAAGCGTTTAAACAGGAAACAAACAGGACATAAAACTCTGTACACATGTGTATGTACGTGTGTATATATTTATACAAAAAATATTGCATTTAATATATTTTTTGATTTGTAAGTTCTTTTAGAATGAACAGAAACTCGTTCTAGTTCCAGCTTTCTTGGAAATGTTTTCCTTTCCTTTGAGGTTTTATTTCCTTCGAAGACAGAAATTTCAGAATTCTCAAGGTTCAATAATGCAATAATTGTTGGAACCAAATGACTTTTATTTGGGACTTGTTAAAAAAAACTGCTAACGTCTCGTTGAAATTCTCTCATATAGCACTGTGGACGTATGTTAATGAAAACTCGCATGAAAGCCTTTAAGAATTTATACTTTCTATGAGGTCGACTTGAAAATTTTGCAGATAAAATTGAATAAATTAAAAATTTGAAATAAAAAATGATTTCATAACGGAAGTTATCTCTTGCCAGGTTTGGTTTGGTGCCAACCGGTTTCGTCATAATTATTATTTTTCGTTCGGAGTAATATGTGTTAAATTGCTTGTCTACAAACCGAACTCGACAAGGGATCCCGAAAATTCCAAATATCTATATCAAATCACCATGTCGGCAAATTGATTTAAAACGCATGAAGAAATCATAAAGATAACTTAGTCAAGCTGCAAGATATTTGTTTATTTCCACTCGGTCATACTCTGCATTCAGTGTCCCCAGATTTTTATGGCGAGGTATTAAAACCAATTGAGACATTCACAGGTGATTGACATCAAACTCATTATATGCACATGAGTTGAGCACTGATTGATTCTTCAGATTAATGTAGTGCCCACTAAGTTTCAGCCAAGTTCCAGTTTAGTTAATTTTTTAACCAGTTCTAAAGTCGTTTTAACGGGATTTCGTTTCGAACATATGTCGAAATAGAATAAAATAAGCTTTACCAGATAACTAATGTAGTGGAACCTTAGGTTCGGGCCTTCTAAAATCAAAAAAAAAAACCGGCACCAGAACCCAATCGCGACCAGTATATTTGTATACGTCTAGACCCAATGGTACACTAGTGATTTTCAAAACACACTTAATACTTATTGAGCATCGTATGCCAAAGTTTACAGTTGAGAAATAGTAGTTCAACACTAGTTTCATCGTCGACACGGTCAATTCTAATACAATTTTAGTTAAGTTTTAGTTAAGTTTTAGTCAAGTCACTGAGTGAAAATTTCTTTAAATGCATACAGAACATATCAAACTGCCTTCCTACCTTGAAGACTAGGTACATAAGGTAGGGTAGAATTTCTGTCTGTGTTTTCAGGAGTAAGTGTATTATGAAGTTGTTTAGCTGAATATGAATTTGTGGTAGTGTTTACTAAGCCAAACATAACAAGGCAAACCAAAAATATAAAATAGGGGAAACAACCTCGAGTCCATTTATTAGATTTTCGTCGCCTTCTGTACTTGTCGCTATTTATTTACTTAACTTTTAATATACGAGTATATTCACCTACCCAAAACAGCTTAAACCACAAAATGCTCTTTTGAAACAAATGTGTGGGAGGGATAAGCCAGCAGGGCAGGTACAAAACTGTTGTCCTCTGTGGTTGTACCATTTACACACAAAATAAACACGTTTTTAAGCGTAAAATGAGAAGAAAATGCATAAATTGTAAAAGGAATAAAACAAAACCTCCAAAATAGTGCTTATTTTAACCGCTGTGTTTTGGGATTTGGCGGGAATAGATGGTGGCAAGAGAGAGAAAATTATTTTTTATAAAAAAAGCTAACGAATGTAGTTTATTGAGGGTTTTAATCATGTCGAAGATATGCAAAAGTTGTATCGCTCTTTGGTACTATTGTTAGAGGAATAATAAGTAAATAATAAAAAGTATAAGGCGGCAAAAAAGGGCATCGGGTTTTTTTTGTGTTGTTGTGATGTGGTAGCGGTATGATTAGCGTTGTGGTACAATTTGTGGTAGAGATTCAGTAGCAGTGGAGTATTATTCGGGAATGCATCGTACGTTGTGGATAATGATGGAATTTGGGCTACCAAAGCCCTAACTTCTCCCACCTTCATCTTCACCTCTTACACATCTCTGGTAAACACTGAGTGTTCAATGAAAACTTGCCTTTTCGGTAAAAGGCTGGAACAGGAAAAGCGCTATTCCCGGGTATGACTCTATTGCTATTGAATCTCCATGAAATATTACCCAACTCTAGCCATATCTTGCGCCCCAGCTCCATCCCTTTAAAACACCATAGCCAAACTGCGATACCCATTTTGTTCACCTTGCTTTACCATGATTTCAATTATAAAAAATTTTTGGCAAATAATTTACACTTCAAACACTGCTACTTCGACATGAATAATTATCGAAGTTTTTTTAATCCGCTCCTAATTTTAACGTCCGACTTATAAACTTTTTTCCTATTTTCAGCTTCTAATTTTCGTTAAGCTCTTGAACAAGTGGGAACATCTTAATTTGAAATTCATCAAAGCAGTTTCACAGTCTCCCTTTCTCAATAAGGCTTCAAAAGGGACTTTCTCAATATCGCAGATTGCCTGAATGCGGCCGTCTATAGCTCCCGAATGCCGAACAAATTCCGACTAAACTCAGGAATCGGTTTTCTTAATAGTATAGCTAATATATACTCCAAAGTTCTGTTTCTATAAAGACACATTGGGGTCTTCTGTACGCTCAACAATGAGCCCGTTTGTTCCCAGCATGGCGCTCGTGGTCAGCATAATGTTATTCTGTAATGGTTACCCATTTAATTTATGGACTTAATACAATTCATAGCGACTTCTGACCTCCTTCATATGATAATAATATTATGACGATTTTTATACCCCTTACTCTTCTGCTCAGGAATTCCCTAGTACAGATGAGGATAGTGTAAGTTTTAGCTTATTGAGGTTTTTTTCCATTAGAATTACGCTCTGGATATTTCGTCCAACTACTTCTGTCTCAGTGTCGCCGTTTGTTCTTTGAAACCGTTAGTGAAAAATACTTAATCGGAATCTAAGTGCCACCACGATTGGTTTGACCATTAGCCCCTACTTGGAATGAAAACTGTATAGTTCCTTAGCCACCCTGGAGTTGGTTTTAAACGATCAGATAGCATAATGTATGTGCCATTCTCAAATAGTTTGAGTGTCCGCGTATCTCCTATCATATCCCCAGCTTTCATGTTTGACATGTCTCCTTCATATAGATGTGTAAGGGCGATATGCACAGTATAGCGCTCAGGACATAAGTCCTGCCTTTTGTCAAGCACTGATATTTCTGTGACCTGTTCTGCTTTCAGCCACATAGATCTGTATAGGGCTTATTACCGTGATAAAAGCCCAATATCATTCTTCGCTCTAGTCCCCACATTTTACCAAAAAACTTTTGGCAGGCGTGGAGCGCCTTAGTGGCATTTTTATGATATAATCATATTAAAGGGACTTATCAGGAATAACTCCTATGTATTTTACTTCATATAAGAACTTATTGGTTCAGCCTTTCAAGGAGAGGACCTTGATTCCGTGAGTCTCCCTTTTGTAAACGGTACAACGATAGATTTTTCCGGGTTCTGTCAATGCACCATTTTGTAGTTAGATCAAGAGCTTGCTGCATCCTTTCCGATATGGTTTAGTCCATCGGCGTAACCATATGAACAGAGACGAAGGTTGTTGAGCTTCTCTACGAGTTCATCGGTTATCAATATCCACAGGTAAAGCGGTAATACGCTACATTGTAGACAGCCCCTAGTTGGTTTATGGCCATCGTTAAGACGCAGATTCCAAACATGACAACGCTTTATGTCAGCATCTACATAATCTACTTCCCAATAATTAAAGGAACACTTTTTCTAAGCCTTCTCTTCGAAGGCTTCCTTTATATCAACAAAAGCGTACAGGGCTACGTATAACTATATTCGGTGGTATAATGCCCAACACGTTCCCGGAAAAAAGCCACCTTTAGCTTTACCGGTTAGATGTCGAAGAAAAAACCTGTGCAGATATTCGCTTTTAGTTTTAACTTAGAGAAACACAAAGCGAATGATTACAACTAGCGAAAGCATTCAACTATTCTGGATAAAGTAAGATAACCTCAAGTTACCCACTTGGATTTTCATTGATCGAATCATTGGCGAATTCATTTCATTGATAGAAACTAAATGTTCATAAATAATTCAAAGTTTTTACGTAAAGTGATTCCAAACCAGCCAAAGGTTAAATAGAAACCGGCAGACTTATAAATTGTGACCAAATTGTGAATGACTGCAGTCCATAAAATCATTGCACAGTTAGTAAATTTTATTCAACCACTACTACTATTGAATTGATCTCTTGCCATAACGAAGTAAGGAATTTCTCTAACGAGTATCGTTAAAGAACAAAGCAATAAAGCTTAAATATTCTTCATTTTATAAATGGGATTGCCTTTTTATGATGGTTACTTAATGTATTCTAACTGCATCTATAAATACTCCTGTTAACAGTTTAAGCTTCATAGCGGAAGAGGCATTTGGATAATAAAGCAAATGGCTAAAAAGGAAGAAAAAGAAAGTCTTTGTTGTTGGCTTAAATAAAAAAAAAGGATGTGGAAACGAAACTGCACAAAATGTTTAAGCACGCATATACAAGCACTTTAACACTTAAACAAAAGCACTAAAATCGTGTCTGTGTATGCGCCGTAGTATGTGTGAGGTATTTGAACAAATAAATAAAACACCAATACAAATAAACCACAGAAATAAATAAAAATAAAGAAAGAATGACCAAGAAGAAAATTAATGGACTAAAATAGAAAAGTGGAAACGAACAAAAAAAAAAAATAAGTAAGGAGTTGATGTCGTAGTTGTTCACACTTTTTCTTTAAGAAATTAAATGGGGCACGCACTGTGTAGCATGTTGCACCGGTTTGTTTAAGCCACAGCTACTCTACATTAAGAACATTCAAATGTGGTCAAAAATACCAGTGATCATGGCTCGTGACGGTTCGCATTTACTGTAACATTCTGGCCGGCACCGTTTTTGAAGAAATACGCACAAATGATTCCACCAGTTCATAAAGTATACCGGACAGTGACTTTATCTGGATGAAATGGGGTTTCAGTAAAGACTTGTGGATAATCTCCACTCCGAATATGGAAGTTTTGCTTATTAATCCATTAAATCAAGAATGAGCTCCATCACTGAACAAAATTTTGTTTAGAAATTCGCCGGGAAAATTTATAAAATTTTCAGAAGTTGTTCAGATGTCAATTTGTTCATGAATGAATGAATGAATGCCAAACCAACAAAAACACAAAACAAATAACATATATCGAAAGAGCGCATATATCAAGCTGTGTTGCCAACTTAAAGGTCTGCACTTCCAGAACAACACGTAATAGTATTGCTGGTCAAACTAAAATGTTTATTTCTGCTTATTTTATTATTAGGCTGGAATTGACCGGGTGCTGGTAAATATTAAAGGGCTCACTACAACGAACCTGATGCTTATGGCCACGAGATAGTGAGACAAAGTTTTTATTTATAATTTTATCAGATCCTGTTTTTTCGGTCGATTTCGGAAGAGTTCTTCTTTCTATACACAATATGGAGTACAAGGACACGTGACAGTTTCAACTGGAAGACAGATTGATCAATCTATAACCTTGTGTCAAAGAAACAAATTAAACTCCTAAAAGTCTTAGTTAACGAATTTACTTAGATGTTCTATTAATAACTAGCAAGTTGTTCTATTCGAATTCTTTCGACTGAACTGAAATTAAATTGCTTTAGGCATCTTAATAACTTAGGGCAAAAAAAAAATTTAAAGGTTTACCCTGTTAAGGTTTACCCTTACCAAATGTAGACTTTTTCCCATTCAATCGTAAATATCAACCAAAGGGCACAACGATTTTTTTTTTTTTTTCGGTAAAAAAGCAGGGAAATCAAACTCCATCTTTATAATTGCAGCATCTCCGATAAGAAGAATGTTAATGTTTTTATAGGAAATCGACGTAAATTTTTCGATCCAAAGTTTCTGCCCGCTATATGCCACAACGCAACATCATAGCAGTTGTTGTTATTGTGCTTGTTTACTGTGTCACTAGTAATAGAAGTGTTGTTGATGGTTGCTACATAAATACACGCATTTACTCACACACACGCGCGCATACACAGCCACACAGCCTTATGCATAACAAAATTTAACACAACACAGACACAACGAGTTAAGAGTCTGCTGATAAAAAAAAATGTAACAACTGAAATGATACTGGTAATAATGCTCTGTGCAAAATAATGGACGGAAGACAGAAAAATGTGTTAAAGATAAAGAAAGATACGAGGAGGGAGTGTGAGAATATGGCATATAAAAGTGTGAGTAATACTCGTAGTACGTTTGCTGTCTGTATGTGTTGTTCATAATGTACTAAAACTAAAGTCAAAAAGGGAATATAAATTGCCACTTAAGTATGGTTGCTGGCAGAATATATAAAAAAAATTGTTTTGCTATATAAAGTTTCTCTTGAAAAAATGATACTAAAAAAGTAGCTATAGAAAAAGGACCTACATAAAAATAAACGGAAAATTTACATAGAAATAAACAAAACTCTGAGAAATATATGAAACTTTACACCGAGAAAACATGCCCCAAGTATAGATAAAAAAATTGCTGCCGATCAAAACAATCTATTGAAGGAACTATTTGTGCTATTAAGTTAAGTTAAGAGGCAGCCTACAATGCAGGCCCGTATGGGTCTGCTAAATCCTTCAAGTGTAGATCGCATGGATTGGAACTACTGAATCCTATTTTCCTCGCTTCCCCCCGGGGGCATATCATCTTAGTGATTTCAACACCTTGTTGGGTTCCTACTGCGTGAAACAGGGACACTAGTTCCTGGGGCTGTCAGGAGCCTGAAACTGGAAGAAAGTAGAACTTCTTATTTCGACCAGTAATGAAAAACGACTGGTACCATGGGAACCAGTAACCCTTGGGTCTTCGGTTCCAAACTTGCTGGTTGTTGAGGCTCCTACGGGTGTGTACGTGGTAGCTGTGGTTGTCACCTATCAACTGTCAAGCATTGACGGCAGGATATTGGACAGCTCCAAACCCCTCATGCAAGGGGTGGGATCGGGGACCTGATATCCTCTGTCCTAATTTGCTACCTATAGGATGTGCATGAGTGCTATTCCGGTGGTGCTTATGCGGATTGCATAGGGCTGGTCTGGCCGCCTAATGTCGCACCCGGTTTGACCACCGTGAGGTTGAGCCATCGCTGGTAGGTACTCCCGTGAATCTAAACACATCTGTTTTCCTCGTTTTAACAGCTCCTCCAGTACCTAAATACATGGAACTCCAATTCCCTGGCATGATTTGTGCTATGAAATATGAAGTCTCCTTTCACATATCTCGAGAAGTCTCAGTTTGTCAGAGACTAAAAGAAGAAATCAAATGGTTACACATCTACCAGTACTCTTCAAACAACAGACAAAGGAATGCCTTAAATAATTTTCAACGTGTGTAGGCACACTTAAGCCGAAAGTAGGACTGATGAAATATTTCCCACCGCAACTGGAGACGGGAGATTTTTCGAAAATCAAAACCTTAAATTCATGTTCCCGAATATCAATGGGGAATAGAGGACGAAGACGGTTGTGCCACATATCGACATTGAAGTCATTAATGCTGCGGATTCATTCTCTCTTTAGTCAAGAGGTGGAGCGGACATTTCCTGCTCGATTAGAAATTAAAATTTTCTCATACAAAATATAAAAAAAATATTATTTATTGTTTTTGTTGAAACATGCGCCTTCCAAAAGCTCAAGCTAGATCCGCAGCTGGTCAAGAGTGCAAGATACAGAACTACATATATTTTTAGCTTAAATACTTTTCGTCTTTGTGTTGAGTCCAAAGAGAAAGAGACAAAAGTTTATGCATACTTTAAATAATAATATGCTCAGTAGAGATGATGGAACAAATGCGCCATCGTGCTCAACAATTATAAAGCGTTAAGATGAACTAAGACGAGATATGTGTATAATATGACTTCTTCAAAACGTCCGCAGATGTATCATCGCACAATGGCAGCGATCCTTGAAATCCTATTTTTAATTACTCCCCGCATGCAACCGCCTGAATTTTAGCGATTGCCTTGCTTAAGTCTATTCTGACGATCTTGTTGAGCAGTTCCTTCGCGAAGGATAAATATCGTTCAATTCGAGCCAAAAGAAATTGATTATAGCATTGGTCAACACAGGTTTCGGTACCAAGAAACTCTATTTTATTTTTAACTTAGGGACTTATGCTTATTATGCTGCTGTTTTCCACAGCAGTTGTCTTAGTAGCTCTCTTTGTCATAGATTTAAGGTCTTGGTGTAATTGCCCTATTTGTTATTTACTCCAGGATCCAAGATGCTCTAGGAATTGATCGATATGACTCGGCAGGTACTTATGCATATCGATTACTATTTCAGAGCAGTTGCTTGTTTTTTGATTTCCGAGAAAGTCTTTAATAACTTCAGTCCAAGCAGGTTGTTGCAAAAAGTTCATTGAACTTAAGAAACCAGTATAAGCGTTAATAATGTATATCATATTTGAGCCATCGAAAATTTCCCATTTGATCTTTTCTATGCTCACGTCGGGAAATTTTCTTGTCATATAAGAAAAACATATCCTATTTTCATCTATCGCGGTAACAAATCATTTAATAAGCCTTCGTTTGGTTTTATCATGTTTCACATGTTTTAACTAAGCCCTACAGCGTCAAATTTGAAAATCTGATTAAAATTCACACGCTAATATTTTTGCATAGGGTAATAAACTCAGAATCACTGGGGTATATATATGAAAAATTACAGTTTTCTCAATGGCGACGGAACAGAAATATAATAATACCCCGATTTCAGTATTTAGTATCCGAAATGCAATTTCATGTACATGCTGCTCGTCTCTGGAATAGTCTTCCGTTAAATCAACAAATAAATAGCAATGCTAACAGTTTTAGAAGATTTTTATTTAACTTCTATGATTAAGTTTTTAATGTAACTCTATCTCTTTTGAAAAAAAAAACCCTTTCATTTTCATAAAATAAATAGATTTGTTATATTGTCATATTTACATTTCGTTTAATATGTTAAGTTAATTTTTATTATAATAACTCAATACATGTTTATAACCTATCAAGGTCCTGTACTATAAATATAAGACACAGTCTTATTCTGCAGGATATGAAAACAATTATTAAATAAATCTAAATCTAAAACATATCTTTACAGCTAAAGAAGTATCTACTGCATTCTTGCGTATTCTACCAGTTTCTAGAAACTAGACGACAACTATAAAGACTTGCATGGTAGAGCTAACAGTTAGTATCGACTAAAATGCTAAAGTGTGAACAGCGAATATAAAGAAGTAACCGCGTTTACTTTAAGTGTTAAAGTAAATGAAGTAACAGTGTGTTTTTGTGTGAAGCAAACAATAATCATCATCGACGTCATCGCAGATATAACACTTTTTTAAATTAATGGCACAATAAATTCATTAGGAAAATTACTTGATTTGGTACTTGTTGATTATCCTGAGAATTTTCTCATTAAATAGTTTAATCCATTGTTGGCACCGGAAGATACCTATCGAAATCAGTATGTTCGTCCCAACTCAGCTGCCAGCAAAATAAGACTAACACTATTTAATTAATCGTGAAACCGAAATTTTTATTCAGGCTTACGTTCATATTTTATTATTTAAAATAAAAATTATTCTCATCATAATTAAAAATTTCGGTTCGAAAATTCCCACTATAACTAATTTGAAACACAATAACGTTAAAATTCAAATCATACGCGCTCACTCATGCTTACAATTTTGAGATATTTGTGTATCGCGATCAATCGCAACGAAAAGCAATTGCTGAACTAAAATTGGTTGTTTGAGATTCCCACTTTTGATTATATTTGGCGTGGCATGGAGGAAAGGGTCCTGCTGTTTCCAAAAATAGATAGATCCTTCCTTCATTCAAATAAATAAATCTTTGACTTAACCGAACAATGATAACACAGTATAGAAGAAGATTTTGTCATAATATTCGAGATTTGTTTTTAATTCTTATTTATTGCAAACATTTCATGCTACTTCTCGTTTCTCTCTGTGTATCAATAAAATACTGCCCACACAATCACACGTCCAAGTACTAAAATCATCCACTAAACTTCTTTTATTCATGGTCTGGTCTGCTAAAAACAACTGTGAAGAAAAGATACTAATTTCAGTTTTCTTATTGTTGTTGTTCTTCCTAATGCTGTCTACACGAGAAATATCTCAAAAATATTTCTTTTATTTTTATAGACAAAAAATAACCATAAAATAAAAAAATAAAAAAATGTTTGCTTGTTTTTCATAATGAATTGTAAACGACACAGTGTTACGACATATCTTTAATTTGATGAGAAATTAAATACTTTGGAAAGAAAATACAAAAATAACAAAACTAAGGGAGACGCAGACGGAAAGATAAAGTTCGAAAAAGAACACAGCTCAATGTTGTAAAGTGACTGTTTTTTATCTTTCCCTCTTCTTTTCTACCAAAGAAACACGAAAGTGGTGCCTTAGTGCGTGGCTTTTTTTTGGTTCGCAAATGCTAAATAAAGTTAAGAATTATTTTAAAATGCAGATGAGCAAAACGTACGAAGACAACGCCAACAACCAGTGACTGGCAGTTTTAAACCACGTTCTGGGTGTTAACAATCGTATTAAATAATAAATTGAGTAAATTTTATTTCTGATGAAGCGACGATAGTACGTTGTAAAAATGCAAATATTAAGCGTTATAACGTAAGTAAGGTGCGTGTAAAAGGGATAGGACAAATTGTCTCTTCGAAGGATCATGTACAAATTAATAGCGCGGAAATAGGACTGTTGACTGAATAATTCACACACATTTGTTGTCCATTATTCCTCTTTATAAAAGAGAGTAGCAGCTAACTAAAGGATTTAAACTGTATCAAAATACTGGTAGCAGTCCTACTCTATCCTCAAAGCACTGAAATTTTAAGAAACTTTTAACTTTTGAAAGTTTGAAAACAAAAACCAAATTCAACAATGTCGAGCAGAAATAAAAAGTTGTGGCCAATTAAAAGTTCTTGCTGTAAGTGAATTTCCTTCAGTTTCCCGGTCCGCCCCCAAACACTTGTGTGATTCAAGCCATGGCAGAGTTTGAGCACGCGATGCACACTAGCTTTCAAGCTTAGTGTTTAATCGGTTTCGGGTAACCATTACTCTTATTTAGTTTTTGTTCTTAAAAGATCTCCCTTTGGTTTCCTTTATTTCAAAAATTAACAAAACAACAATTAAACATGTCTTATGTTTCATTTTATTGCCGATAAATTTTGTTTCCGTGAGTGCCCTCAAATAAGCTGCAATAATATGAATAAGGCAAGACAATTCAGGTAAGGATACCCACCGAAACTAGGCTTGAAAAGTCATCTACGTGAACGTGCTACTCTGCACATGAAAGTACTTTTTTTGGATTAGGACCTATGTAAACGTACTGCATGTCACAAAACTGAAATTTATAACATCGAGTATCGTAAAACTGACAGTAACATTTTTTCAAACTCCCATCCGTTTATAAAATTGTGTGCGAGTACGTACAAACATTTTTCAAATTCCAATAAAAAAAAAATTGCAATTCTCTAATTATTCATTAAAGAAACCACTTTGGCGTGCGAATTCCTAAAATTGAGTTCCTTTAGCATAAATAAATGTACAAGCCGTTTTGATCAAGTGAAACAATTTTAAAAATTTTTATTGATTGCAAAGCCCGCTTTCAAAATTTACGATGTGAAATACGGGGCCAATGGATTTCTCCGATAGCTGCCATCAATTAAGCTTAGGTAATTTAAACAAATCTGCAAATATTGTCAATTAAATATATCAATTACGATCCATAATCCCACTCAATTCACACGTATTATGTAACTTTTGTCCATACTATTGTCGATACGATCACTAATGTGATAATTCAAACGCTGAGAAATTAATCGCAAGAGTTGAAAATGCATAATCCTGGTTTTTGAATGAATGGATCACTTCGCAAAAGGTTTTCTTTGGTTAGTCGATTGTTCAACGCGCAATATGAAATGTGGCATAGTCCTGTCTAAAACACATGTTTTCATTAAACGTCTCTTCCAGTTTCGGATCAGATCATAAATATCCGATCCATGATTAGTGGCATTAGACGGTCGAATGGGCGATTGTGTGGACCGTAAAATGTACGTTGCGCACGGAACCATTCCCGAACTGAATTTCGCATTTCATAATAAATTTGTACAATCTGCAAACGATCTGGCGTTAGTCCATTCATTACAAACTGGCTAATTAAAGTGCACCAAAATGGTATTAGAGTTGTCGGATATGAGAACTGCATAACAGTTTGGTCTCTTCTGGAAAATGGAACATTTAAAAACCTTGATATATTTGAAAGACACTCCAGTTTTCAACAATGAAATGAAATTATACTCTTCCTGTTGCTACAGAATTTTACATTACCGAGAAAGAACTAAATTAAGGAATAATTCTCAATTGAAATTTATTCATGTATTAGAGAAAGGTTTTTATTAGTAGATGTTGAAGGCAAAATAAGACTATCTAAAACTGATATGAAAAAGATGCTGAACCGAGCGCTTTAATTAAAGAAAAAAATTAAATAAAAACCACCAGGTTCACTAGTCAAAGATGATCTCCACTTTCTAATGAAGTTTAATATATTCTACATAATATCAAGTTAAAAACAAGCCGAAAATAAATAAAATGTTCACATACTGGCTGTTAACAGCGATCCCTACAAAACAAACTTTGTTTCATCGACAGCAGCCGATTTGCGACATGTGGCTCCAGCAGGGTAGTACTATGTATCTTAAGCTCAGTATGACACAGCCTATAACTCGTATCCAATTGGTTAAGCGCATTTAAAAATATTGCTCGCGCATACTCTATTATGATGATAAATATAAAAATGTAAAAATTATAACGTAATTAATTTCATAAATGATTTTATGCCTCTCTGGTGATATTTCGCCGCAACCACTTACTTACTAATAATACTCGCTCGTTTGACAGCCAAGGATTTTAAGGTGTATTCTACTTCTTTAATGCTTGGGAAACGTAGATGAGAGCAAATTTATGTAGAGTTCCGGCAGTATCCCGTAGGTCCGCCATGCCTAATTAGCACTTTAGAAGAGCGACGAATTGGTGCGGGTTAACCCGGTGCAAGTCTGTAGAGCGGAGTTGGGATTGTGTGTCATTGGTATCCTGGCAGACTTACGTTGTTAATCAGTGTGTCGTGAAAAAGTTAACTCGATCTCGTCCGCCAAGTAAAACTCCGAGATCTGGCGTTTAAGACAGTGGAATATGGTTTATAATGTTAACAAGTTGTGCTTCTTAATTCGGCAGCATAAATATTTGTGACTGAATGTCTGCCAACAGGTAGAGGTACCCAAGAAGTAAGAAACGTCGCTACACCTCATTAATTAAAGTTTAGTATTTATGTATTTATTACTTTAAGATGTCACGGCGTTGGATTTTTGATAATTTATAGTAAAATAAGACGAAATACAGATGACGAGTCAACACGGCGTAAAAAGGTCTTTATTAAAGCGTACAAATTGTAATATTTTGATTTAGCAATTTGTGAACAAGTTTCGGCAATGATTACATATGTATAAGGCGACCAGATTGTAATGTTAGTTTCAAAGAAGTCAACTAGTTGTCACACTATTCAGTAGGGTTTGCCGTTTTATTATGCATCGTTTCTGGCCTGCCGAACGTGGGAAAGTTATTTAAAAATATTACTAAAATTCCGGCTCAGTTATGAAGAAGCAACGTTAATTTCGTCATGAAGTTGGTCGTCATCAGGGCTTCAGTATGCAGATAATTTGTCACACCGTGAAAAAGTACCCTCTTTCAGAGCCTAAGCAACCAACCGAAGTAAAGAAATCATAGTGCCGTAGCGGCCAATACTGAACACGGCCCATAAATGGCATCGCCAAAGAATCAATCCGACTTATTTTACAGTTTGTTGTTGGCCTACAGCCATACAAGATAATGATGATGCAAGAATTGAAGCCGAACGACAACGACCTGATTTCACTAACTGGGTGCTAAAAATGCTGACCGGAAATCCAGAATTCTGACATTGATGTCGCAGTGGAATACCCTGTCGGAATATTAAATCATTTCCTATCGTTCTCATCTGGCCACCCTAGATATTTCCTATTTAATTTCATCGTATTATTTATTTCCCAGAATTATGACTTTCATAATTGAGTATTCAAGTTTAACCATTTGTGTCAAACCAAATAAGGAAATATTAAACTAATGATATTTCTAGAAAATTGTCTATAAAATATTCAAATATCGCAAAGTAATTAAAGCAGGCCCTTAAGGAAAATTTTGTTACAAGTTGTAACTTCCAATGAGAAATCATTAACAGAATAAAGTCTTAGACACTTGAACTTCCAAAGCACACATATTTAGATCTACAATCTCGTATACTAATGCAGATACAACTGAAACATTTACAAGCAATCAGTTGTAAAATGCTGAAAATACATTTGCCAGGAAAAATCAGACCCTTTTGTTAGGCACAAAGCCGCAGTTACTTTTACGTCTACACATAATTACAGGCAACGTTATTGAAAGCTTTGTCTGTGAGTGTGCATGGGTGTGTGTAAATAAAAAGCTGGGGTATTTGTGTTTTAATGTTTAAAAATGTTTAAAAAAACTTAAAAAATATGTGGAACGAAAAAAGTATTCAATCCACTATAGACGGGTGTATAGGTATATGTGTGTGTGTGTGTGTGTCTAATGGCGTTTCAAAATAAGAAAATAATGTCTATTTGTAATAGAAATGTCAGCAAGTATTAAGAAAATTTTGGCTACTATATATTAATGTGGTGTGAAAGTCTTAAGAACATACTTTGAAGAATATATTTTAGCAGGGGAACAGAACAGAATATATTTATAGAAAGAAAGTCAGGCGAAATCAGGTCTTATTAAATGGGTATAGCAGTTACGATTATTTTATGCTATATTTTGCAATATGACAAAAAACTTTATCAACCAAATGCGAACTCTGCGCTGTATTTTTTTTTTTAATTTGATAGATAATTGGTCCTTTTATCATCCACTATTATTAAAATAATCGTCAGTACACTTAGAGAAACCAAATTATAGAGAGATTAAAATACGATGGCAATATTTCTGAATTTATATTTCAAATAGCACAAAAACGGTTTAACATTTTACCCCTAATTTCTCATACTTATAACAGCCTTCCAAATCTACAGTTCTGATAATTCGCTTGACGATAGAATGTTTTGTTGAGCTACAAATTCATAAAAACTAAAAACAAGAAAAAATAATGCTAAAATATTTTTTATTCTTTGTCTTTACTTTAGTCGGAAACTAAGCATTGCATTGTAAAGTGGAATGTCAGAATTCTTTCCCTTAAACGAGCACGCAAAGAACCATTAGAAAAATCTTAAGCTGATATTGTATCATTTACAAAAAAAATTAGTAAATTTTTTTGAAATTTTTGCCATTTCAAAGAAATTTATGAAATTATGAAACGAAGCCCAAAGGCTTGTATTAAAATTAGCTCCGAGTTTTAGTAATAGAATTCAGATGTCAGGCACAAGGCTATGGCTTGCCGCAACCGAGTGCACTGTCAAAATTTCTGATTTATACCACCTCGTAGTCGCGGCCGGTAACAGCTTCCTGGCATTGCTACGAGTGCGGCTAAATAAGCCGAGCAGAGGGAAGTTAACAGCAGAAGTTAAGTACGCTAATTCTGGATACAAGTCGATGTCCAGTTTTAACACAGACTTACTCGTGCATGCGGAGGTCTATGTGGGTGGTGGACGGGTACTCCTAAGGCATTAGATCGTGATTCAGATAGGAATAGAGAATGACGCCTCGCAAGAGATGGCGAAGTTCATCTTTGCACGAAAAGCACATTTTCTCCATTTTTTGTGGGAATTATATTAATTCTCTGAAGGAACACCTGTTTTAATGGCCAAGTTAGGAATCCGGAAGAGATGGGCAAGTAAACCTCTCAAGGTGTGGACGGGTCAGTTCGCAATGAAAGGACTGAGACCGAAAAGCACATTGTATGCAAATGTCCAGCACTAGCTGACATAGGACTTAGGACTTAATACTGCCATGGGGAACCTTAGAAAAATGCTAGCAATTACAAGAGGCTACCTGATGAGGAAGAAGGCCGACAGCAACAGAAATCACTAGAGTCAAGAGTAAAGGCTAGTGTAGGCACGAGACCAATGAAAGTAAGTTAGTCGTAAATTACATAACGGTTGCCCGAAGTTAATTTCGTGAAAGAAAGGGCGTAAAGGGACCCATAAAGTAAGCGGTCTGCTTCGATATCCTCCCACATTAATATATTTTATATAATTTATTTTATTCACAATAATAAAAGTCATACAAAAACTATTGCTTTGGAGGACTTAAAGAATCATTCTCAATATTACAAAAGTTTTCGCAAATAGTCGATTTTAACATATTGCTAGATATTAAGAGAAATTTGACTCACTTTAACGTTGTACTAAGATTATGCTAACTTTAATGCGGAGGATTGTAAATTAATTCAACTGTGTTAAAATATGGTTAAAGCTATGCAGATGTAAGTCCAGGCAAAAAGAAAATAATATATTTCCTTCACCGGAGAGCTGGTGCTTTATTATTAAAAGTTTTCTAGAAAATAGCATACCTTGTCCAAAAACTCAAGCTTTATTCTCGCCTGCTGTGAAGGTTGAGGTGCCGCGCATCATGCTTTTTATTTTTTATAATTTATAATTTTTATTAATTTATAATTAAATAATTATCAATCTGCTATGTGCGATGACAAAGTCCCTTTCGTTACACAAAGGTTTAAAGTGTAAACAACGAAGTTAATCATGACCTTGTCGCATTAACCGCTTCTTAGTCATGCTAAAGCACTTCTTTGGCTGTTAAAGTAATCAAAGTTTTATTGACAAACCACCATTTATTTCTGAACTCTTTTTAAATTTAAAAAAAAGGAAAATAAATTCCTCCTCTTGCTCCCGTTCCATCCCAACTGAGTTCGAAATCTTAGCGTAAATTTACAACACTAAGAGCACATAATCATAATGTTTAAATGGCTGCATGTTCAATGAGCTTCAATTTCCAGAAGATGAATAAAAGAAGCAACATCATTTAATGATGAAAAAGTGTTACGAAAAAAAGTGAAGTATACTTTTAAGCGCTATTTGATATCTTCACAGTAGTGTGAGATTTTTAGTCAACTTCACATACATACATTCATTTGCTTACACATTCCAGCACATTATCTCTCTCTCTCTCTCTCTCTCTCACGCTCTTCTTTTTCTTTTTGTATTAAGCCATGACCTGGCTCTGCATACCTTTTCCCCATCACTCACTTGTCAATATATTTTTTTGTTCACAAAATTAAGTCTCTTTTAGAACTTATGTTTTGAATATAACCAGCGAGAAAAAAGTCATTTATTTTATGTTTAACCCAGATATTATCTATTCAACTAGAAGACATTTTTCTTAAGAAATATATTGAGAAAACAAACAAAAAAGAAAAAAAACGTTGTACATCTTTGACTTGATAATAGAGACATGTGTGATGACGAAAAAAGGCTTTACTTAGCACATTTCGTAACACTAAAGATTTTAATGTTGATTCTTATATGCATTTTCTTTTTTGTTTAAGTGTGTGCGAGTGCGTGTATGTGTGTGTGTTTTTTTAATACAATATTTATGTAACCAAATTTTTTGAATGATGGCAATTGTGGAGGACGTGCACAGGAACTTTTAATACAATTTTGTTAAGGATGAGTGGTGAAATTATACAGTTTGCGAATTGAAGTGTTAGAAATTAGCTGAGTAACTACATATTTTAACGTTAGCACTTATCGCAAAAGTGAAGAGCGTTTTACTTAATACTTTTATAATTTTTCACAGTTATTTCCTTTTTTAAATAAAAAAAAAACAACATACAGTGTGCTTTAGCACAAAAAAAATCATATGCAACAATAAAATAAAAATAATAATGTCTTGAAAAATATTCAATATTAAGAACTGGAGCGACACATTCAGGAGTGATAAAGTATAATATCTCCCCCCTTTCTCTCCTTTACCCAAAACGCTTAAAAGTAAAGAATTTGCCCACCGAAAATTTTAAAATTGTGTTGATGTAAAATTCCTAAAACGTCTGCTAAAAGTTTTTAATTACAGGGGGTCTTTTGGTAGTATTGCCACGCATTTGACTTTATTTGATAGACAACTCTCTGCCATTTTTATTTGAATATGATTTTCGGCATATGGCCGGTTACCTTGAATGGCTCGAAAGAAGTCCAGTCGGAAAGTTCGATCACTTTTTGCAGCAACGAAGGCCATATGTCATTGATAACGTCTTGAATACTGTTTTAGAGGCGTCAATTTTCTGTGGCTTATCGGCGTAAACCACAGACTTTACATAGGCCTGCAAAAACAGTCCAGCGGAGTTCAATCTCATGATTTTGGTGGACAATTTACGCCAGCATATGTGGAGGAGTTGAAACTACAACTCCTCCACATTAAGGACATTCAATTGTGGTACAAAAAAGTCAGTGATCTAAGCCCGTATTGGTCACCATTAATGTACCCTTTTGGCCGTCAACGCTTTGAAAGAAATATGGACCAAGGACACCAACGACCCATACAGCACACCAAATAGTGACTTTTTCTGGATAACGGGTCGTAGATTATATTCACTCCAAATGCACTAGTTTTTGGTTGTTGATCCATTCAACAAAAAATTAGTTTGAATAGCTGAACAAAATATTCTTGTGAAGTTCTGACAATTTTTTTCGTAAAAAAAAAACAATTTCTCAGTGTCATTCTATTCACGATACATAGCAAAACAAACTAAATACAAAACAAACAACAGCTGTCAAAATGGCGCACATAACAAGCAATATTGCCAGGTTAAAATTCTATACCTCAGCTATTGAGCGTAGAGCCCTTAAAAGCAATATTTTTAAAAATTAATTTGAAGATTTTAATTTTGAATAAAAATAATTTTTGAAGCCTATTTTCGTAAGCCTTTAATAAGAAGAACCATTTTTTCCATTAATAAATAAAAAATCGAAATAGGTCTGTTTGTGTGCAACTTACGAGTTATAAAAGGTTTTGCGAAGCCTCGAAGTGGTCGATGTTGCCGTATTGAACTTTGTTCGTGTTCCAATAGGTTGGTCTGGAAATTCCTTTCCTCAAAGCTTAGATCCTTTTTTACGTCTCCTGTTTAGATTAATTTGCAAACAGATCCTAAGCTTAGAACATGCATATATTTACTATTGTTTGCACAGTAAGTTCCGGCAAAAACGTGGTTAACGTAACCATAATTTAAGGACGAAATATTTTAATTTAATTATATGTTTGAAAGCAAATCATATTATTATTATCGGTAATAGTACAAGGAATAAATGTATGTTACTCGTTGGCGGCGACTGAAGTAGGAAGATTGCTTATGTTATAAATATAAAGCAAAAACAATTGCCCAGCGGAAATTCCCCGAACCGCGATTCAAAGTAGAAACAAAAACAACTTCTACAGAAAGAAAAAGTAAACAAAAGATACTCCCACACGAACACATATACAAGACTACTAAGCCAGTAAATGAAATAAATGATGCGCAATATCACGTATGTTCGGGACATTGAAAGAAGTAGCCGTGATCTCTATATAAAGGCGCCGTCCACCGCAAAGACTTTGAGATTTCATAGACTGAACAGCTGTATGTACATAAGAGTTCTAAGTGTACAGTGTAAATTAGTACTGAAGAGTTGTAAATAGAGTCTTAATTGCCGAATAAAGTTTTGTACTGATAAAACAATTAAGGACTGTGGATTTTAATTCTTGCAATTGAGCGAACCTTACAAATTAACGTTTATTGTGGTTATAAACGTAACAATATTATTTTTGCATATTGAAAATACTTTGTTTGTGGTTAGAATTTTAGTAAAAATAATATTGTTCAACTCAACCAAGTTGCAATTCTTATGAATGGAAATTATTTATTAATGATTAAAAGTAAACAATAACTTTTTTATCGCAAAATAAGTAATGTTTAAAATATTTTCAAATGACCATTATATATCTTCAAATGACCATTATATGGCTGTCATGAACGTCATACTCTTTTAAGAAAAATGTGCTGCTATATGACAACGATCGGAAGATATGGAAACAATTCTGTGGTGCAGGTCAAAAGCATGCAATGTTCAAAGTATGGGATTTCACTTCCAGATCAATACCACCTTTAAGCATATTAAGTCATATCTTAGGTTATCATATGTCTCTCAGAGGTTTAACTTTATTTTTAAAGTTTGAGGAAGGGGCCATCTAAAGGGAACACATTTAAGTTGTTTACAAATGTGTCTTAAACTATAACTTTGCTTTTTATAAAAATTAAAGCTGACAAAATTACCTAAAATAGTTTTCTTAAATATTATTTGCGTATGACCGACCACTTTGGAGTATTTTAAATTGCAAAACTAAAAAATCGTGGTAAATCGATTATACAAAATTTTATTTAAGTACAAAGCGAATATTCTACACATATATTTAGTGGACAATAAAAATTATCACTTGAAGAGCTTGCAAAAATTAATGCCTATCGCGAGCCTAGTCTGTTAATAAGAAAAAATGCAATAAGAATTTAAAGATCGAAGACAAAAATACAGAATTATTTTGATTTAAATGTAAATAAAATATTGCTAGACGTAAGCCGGCATTCTGCATGCTCAGACAAAAGTTCGTTCCAGAAATCGGTGTCGATGTTTAGGAACTTAACGGCGCAACGACAAACTAGCAATTTGGCAACGGAACGAAAGCAACATCGCGTAGGTTGTTTTCGGTGATGTAGCAACGAAATGTCATGTGATTTCATTGTCTTAGACTTATTTTGTTGTTCATTCAAATATCTTTTTTTCATTTCAGATTGAAAGAAAATTAAATAAAGAAAGAAATACAAGTTATAAAAATAATTTTGTATTTCAGCACGATAATGCAGCCATATACGCAGTTTTCTGAAGATATGAATATTGAAGTTTTTGATTGCCCAACGAAACAGAGACTGGCTTGTTTAATTGAATATTTAGCCGTGGAACTGCAATTAATTATTAAACCTGCACTATAAATATGGTGCATGGCATTGCATGCCTCGCGGTCTTTTACATCTTTCATCTTAATTCGATTGTTCACTTGTAATCAATCGTAATAAACCCAACCACAACATACAAGTTATGTTAATAATTGATTACTTCTTAAGGCTTCCAAATAATAATCAAATATTTTTTATCCCATTGTTGACATCCAAATAAACATAATCTTCTTCGGTTGTCACAAATGACAGGAAGACTGAATGTCTGTGGGCTTTTGATGGTTTTATTATTTTATTATTCTTTTGATACAATTTATAGTGATTAATTTCCAGCATCAAAGGCATCTCTATGTGAGACTCTTTGTTACGAAGACAAGGAAAATACTCTTGAAATTATAATCAAATTGCTATTTTCACTACTGTATTTTTCACCCTCTGCCATGCAGTTATCGCTAACCCTAAGTGGCCAAAGTAATTAAATTAAATACACAAATAATTTACTTCAAAAACAAACTTTCCTCTTCAACAATCAATTGTTCGTCCGAATGGAAAATGTTTTAAAGGAAAGTTACTTTCACTTAATGTTATTGTAAAGTTTTGTGGTTCTTTGGAGAAAAACTCCTTAGTCTTGATAAAAGTTGTTAAAATACATTTTGTAATTTAGAAAATAAATACACTGCTCAATAGTGATTTAGAAAGTTTCCACTGAAATGGTTCTGGTTTCTTATGGTTTAATGAACATTAGACGTTTATTGTTATGCGCACTTATCACGCAACACCGACTTAATTTCTTTTTGCGATTGCAAAACGTTTTGTGGAATAAATTTAATTCTAAATAATTTTTAAGAATACAGGGTGAGCTACAAGGAGTCATAGTCGGCTAATTCGGGTTGACAAGAACTTCAAGGCCATCTTAATTCTACAAGCATGCATAGATTTATGGGAAGCAAACTTTGTCCCTAATAAGGAGAAATTTGGGCCCAAATTTTGATTTTGATGTGTGTTTCAGAAGTATAATGCGTCGGCCGGAGGTAGAAATATTCTCCACTCGGGTTTGTCTAACATCGACTTCGCTTACCAACCCTTTTCCGCATTTTCGCCCTTCGACCGAACTAAGGGACTATCTCCTCTTGGATATGTCTAAAACAAGTTTCGGTTACTAAAGTATATTTGCATTGCGAAGCCCTTTGCGGAGATACTCCAGAGGGGAAAATATTTACGTCTGTCGAAATACCGCAAGGTGAGGGATTTCTTGTGACATAATAAATGGGTGAAATGCTTAAAAAGTGTTTAAGAAAATTAAGTCATTATTCACCGACTCTGGGCGATTTAACGTATTTCAAAATTACAATAGTTCCTTGTGAACAAAAGCCCAAATACTCAAAAATGTTATATCGCACAAGAAATATTTTTTGGGCAATTGTTCATTGACGTAGTAGATTTGACGTAGTGAACAATTACCCGAACTTTAAGGCGATTGTACATTTCTTAGTTTTCATAAGTCTTCATAATTTTTGGGTGATTGGATAAAATTTTTGGGTGTTTTTTCATTATCACACAACATGCATAATTCTTAGGCGGCTGACTATTCTTGCACCCAATATTTTTATGATTTAAGGTTTTGCAACATTTATTTATTTAGCTATGGTCACACTTGTCAAATATATGCCCCCAATTTGAATTCACACATTTTTTCAAAGCAATAAAACATTTGTTCTCTGATCAGTTTACGCACATTTATTTGCCCATTTCTGTTGCTTCAAACACCCGTAACATCGTGTCAAATATAATGGGGGCGAACACATTTCGCTCTTATAAAAATATTTGTCTTAAAAATTATTTTATCAAACTGAAATAAACAAATTTTTCCCACAAAAATTATAAATAAACTTCTTCCTGGGGGATTATAAATTCTCTTCATTTCATTAGATGAAGCAATGTTAATAGTTTTTTTTTTTGGAAAAAGGGAAAATTTTTGGGAATGGAAGAGGGAAAGGCAATGGAATCGGAAGTGGATGCGGCTTATAAGGTAGGAATTTGCCAACTTTCCGATTTCCGATTTAGACATAATTAGAGTAAAAGTACTTTATATGCTCAAGTTTGTGTCACCCTTTATAATAAAACCGACAACAAAGTTCCTTGAGCTAATGTTTCCATCCAAACGCATTTAGTGGCATAAACGACCAAAATAACCATTGCATGCTGCGTATTACTCAACTATTAATTGAGTTGAAAAAGTTCTATATAATTTAGGAAAAATCTTGTTGATCGTTATGCTCATGACATCCCTCTAACCGACGGTGAATGGCGCAATGAGCACATAAAACATAAGTTTCGGAACCTTTAAACGCAGCATTCCTGCATTATCGAAGATACGAGTACGTCTAAAATAAGAGAGGAATTTGCCCTATATTTCTTGGGAGAAGTAAAGTTGTCCGTTCAATGCAGAAATATATAAGAATTTTCCTTCTAACTCTAACATAATTAAAGAATTTTAGATCTAAAAGTAAAACTTATTCATTTCAATAAGACTTTAATAAGACCTAATTTTTTTACACAGCCTTCTAAATATTATATGTGCGAAATTCACATAAAAGAATATATTTGTCGTAACTAATAATCACAAATTTACGTCCCAAATTTCACGATTAATAGCGTATTTGATTGTAGATAAAAAAAATAAAAATGTTCCCAAGTAGCATGACTTTTTTATTGAATTGGAAAAAAAGTAAAATATACTCTATATCTCTCGTTTTTGTTTACCTCTGTTTGATCGTACAACAATTTTTTAATTTCAAATATGCCCAAAACGAGTCATATATTTGTAGTTGCATGGTTACACTATGTTTATATTAAAAAACATTTTTGTTTGCTGGCAAATAATTTTATTTGCTAAAAAACAACTGCTTTGGTGTTTCTTCTTAAAAAAATATTTTGTTTTCAGACTACGGCAACCAAACATTTGACACTTTTAGTCAAATATTTGACAAATGTGACCGTTCTTTTAGAAACAAATTTTCTTTAACGTATGATTAATATTATTTGTACGCAGTGGAGTCTTAGCGTATGAGTATTTTAAATAGAAAATAATATAATAACTAACTTATTTACTTAATTCGAATATCTGCCGCAGCAAGTAATACAGTATAAGAATCTGTGAAACATATTTTTCTTTGAAGGAAGAAAAAAATTAATACATTTGTTATTGTAGCAGCTATGTAGCAAAATTTAATTTCTGAAGCATCAAAATAAAATTTGACTAGTGATGCCTTTAAAACGCTCTCATACTCCTCTAAGAGTTTTAGGGGAGTTTGTTCTTAGCAGGATTTTAAATGTCACAACTTTATTTAAGTACTTTTTTAGTACTAGCAAAATTATTGGTACTTTCTTAATAGCATTGAAGTATGTTGCTTTCAAATATCAAATTTCTTTTCCGAACTTTAGGTGACTTAAAAACTGTTCATACAGGAATGTGTGAACTTTTACAATAAAATATTTTTTTAAATTTAAGTACTTCTCGTAATGAAGTTGTTTGGGCAAATTAATATATATTTCTTTTAAAAACCAAAGTAAGTTTTGTAATATTAAACGTGTTTTGCTTTTACCATTTTCTGAATCCTTGAAAATAAATCTTAATGAGCAGCACAAATAAACTGAAAAATGTTCGCTGCTCCTTGTCCCCCTGTAAACATTCGAAATTAAAAAAAAAAAATTAAATTGGTCGTAACATTTTGCCAGCAATTGAAAATAGAAATAAAAATAGAATTTAATATGAATTGTATTGCGCACCCTACATCCTGCATTTGTTGAAACTAAATCATCTTTGACATTAATTTTAAGCAAAAGTAGTAAATAACTAAATCATAGCCGCCCTTTATTGGCCGCCCTAAATTTGTATTCAAAGGAAAAATAATATTTAAAATACATTTGCAATCAATCATTAAGGACAATAAAAATCTCCAAAATAAAATGAAAATGACTCGCAATAAAATCTTAGCAAACTACAACTTCAGCAATTAAAATGACTGTTGTGCCAAACAAAAATTAATCTCATGTCACATCTGCAAATTAATAACGTAGGAGCAAAGTGTAAATTCTTTATTGAAATTTTAATTAAGCATCAGACACTCAAGGTGGAAATTCGCATAAAAAGAGAGAGAAAGAGAATAAAAAATGAAAAGGCTCAACAATTTATACATAATTTAAACACAAAACAACGTTATGCTGGCAAAAACAAAATTTTATATAACAAAGAGCGAATAATAAAACACTTGACATTCTTGGCCACCTGATTTAAAAAAAAACTGACACGAGAACTGCGACAATAACTACTGACTAGTACTTTTGCTAAATTGCAAAGAAAAAAATAAAATAAAGCGAGTTTATGCAAACACACGGCGACTACACTCGCTCACAGATTCCCAATACAAACGACTACTGATAACCAAAGTTACCGTTGTGCAACTAAAGTGCTATTTTGGATTCTCTTGCCAGTTTTTAAACTTCTTTTTCAACAAGCTCTTGTTGTATCACAATATGCTACTCCTTGGTTCTTTTGCTTCCTTTGGAAAACCGCACATTTGGTTTTATTTTGTACAATGATGCCGTTTATAGCGCACTCAAATATAATTGCGTCGCTGTACCATAAAAGGCATTTTGCGGACAACCCAAAAAAATTTCCTCGCAATTCCTTGATTTCTGCCTTAACTGTGCTTTTAGTATATACATATATCAATGTGAATTCAAAATAATTTTTTTGTCGCGTTATGGGGTGTCAAAGTGTTGCCGTTTTTGATTTTTCTTAATTATTTTCTCGAACTAAAAAAAAATAAAGACAAAATTAAGATGTGTAATTCTTATAGGAAATTCTTTGATATTTTAACAAATATTTAATGCGTGAATGAAATGCTCGCGTGCAAAACAGGAAATGCAATTTCAAATGCTTGTCAATGTTAGCTGGCTATTATAATTCTTTTGATGAAATATGTTTACAATTTGTATTACATTTTATTAAGAACGGTTCATTTGTCTTTTTTAAATATACTTCTCTATAAAGTGCCACTCAGAGTCTGGTTCAAATAAAATATATTACTTGTAGTTTGAAGATCTATCATCGAATGGTTTGCTAATCTACAGTGGTGGACATTAGGTTAGCATATCATCTGTTTGTGATTTATCTCAATAGTAAATAATACAACAACTGCAAAACGCGGAAAGGAATTAGACAATTAACTGGTCCAGTTCGTATAATTAATCGGTTATCAAAAGTTTTTTCAGCTAAATTAATTGTGGTGTCATACCCGTCGTTTAAAATGACTTTCAACTGCGAGAACGACAATTATAATATACGGGGTGTCCGCCGGGAAGGTATACTACTTTGTTTTGATGCCACTTTGGTAAACATTAGTCTTGACAGTTCATATTTGGCAGTCGTGAAGTAGAGACGTGGCAAATTTGTAATGGAAAAGTATTCGGTTAATCAACGATTAGAAAGTTACGTGAAATTTTTGGGAGAAACAACGTGCCAACAAGACGCACTATTTATCGTGTAGTGAATGATTTCGAAGAAAGAGGGACTGAAGCATGGACCACAACGTACTGCAAGATCGGCTGAAAACATTACTGCTGTTCAAGAAAGTATTCAAAACACTCTTTCCGCAACAAGTTATTTCAAGGAATGGCGACGTTAGTTGGCCTCCACGGTTGCCTGATTTTACTGCTCCAGACTTCTTTTTGTTGGGATATCTGAAAAGTTAGGTTTATGCAAACAAACCAGAAATGCTGGAGCAACTCAAACAAAATATTCGTGATGAAATTAATTAAATATGTGAGAATGTAATGAAAAATGTGTTCAAATGTGTCGCATTTGTGAGGCTAACAGAGGCGGACATTTATCTGATATTGTATTCCATACATAATTGCCGATAATTAATAAATCATTTATTTATACGATCCATTCTCTTTCATTATTAATTATAAACAAACAAAATAGTATACCTTCCCGGCGGACACCCTGAATAAAAAAATTTGGGCAAACATGGCCCATTTTTCGCAGTAGACCAAAAAATTCCTTGGTAGAAGTCACAAAAACAATGTGGCTGATAAAACGCAGTCCTAAATTATTAACACATTGACGAACAAAAGCCAACCCAGTGCCATTAACTGGAAAATATTAAGCGAGTTTGCTGCAGCAAAACCTTGTAAGTTCTATATTAATTGTCCTTTAGAATAAAAAAGGAACAAAAAACCTAACTAATTGATTCCCTGTATGACCTTGGCGATGCGACTAATGACTTTTTTTCATTTTTTAACCAATTGTAACCAACCTAACGTTACGTAAAATCGTGCTCTTATAAAACAAAGTGTTTATTTCAAAATAGTCGGTTTTATTTTTTTTAAATCTTTTTTCGAGCTGCGCTTTAAAAATATTGCAACGGCAACACTGCTGACATCCTTAAAAATACTCTAATTTCCATTTTGCTGTTTTTTCTTTGCTTCGGTTGTTGTATCGTTTTTCCCTCTAATCTGCCACCGCGAGAATTTGTGTCTTTAGCAAAACAAAAGAACAACAACTAAAACGCTAAGCACAAGCTGAAACATTTTAATACAAAAGAAATCAAATAAGTTGACTAAGCAAAAAAATAATAATAATAATAAATGAAAACAAGAGCAATGGAAAAACATAAGCAGGGCGATACTCCCACAACGTTTTGTCGTATTTAATCAGAATTCGTTAAAAAAATTATTAACTTTTAGCTTTTTCGCTAAAAAAACAAAAACGATAAAATAACAAAACGCGAAAGAAGACGGAACAGAAATATCAATAATAATCAAACAAACGGCTAATACCTTTAAACAGCGCAAATACTCCTACATAAAAGTATGTGCGTGTGTGTGTGTGTGTTACTTATAACCTTCTTACAAGGAAATATTAAGAAAAACTTATTTATGTTCTTAAATATTTTAAAAGTCCTTAAAGTTTTTTTGCGATTCTTTATGTTTTTGGAACAAGGTTTCAATACCGACAGATTTAGGGCGTTTCCATTAGTAACGGGTTGAATGCACAACGGGACGAAAGAAAGTGGGCGTGAGATTTCAAGAAGGTCTTTTGCTGCATAGAAAGGGAAAATCAATGATTATAGGGTTGGCTGCTGCTTGTTTGAATAGGGCCTAATAGAGAGGCGTAATGTGGTCGTAGCTTAAAATTAGACAGAATTAAGGGCGAAGTTTGTAATAACATTTTTTTAACCTTACTAACATGTCTAAAAAACAAAACAGGAAATGGACCATTAGATCGCTTGCGCTTAAAAATAATAAAACAAAAATATTTAGGAAAGTGGAACAACGCAACCCCTAGAAGTTTTGGTTTGATTTATGTGCCATAGTTCAAATCGCATGGTCCTATAACTTCACATTGCGGATTGTAACATTATTAACTAATAACTGATCATAAATGCCATCAATTACGTAAATTTACGCATTCCTATAATTTATATAATTCTTTGTTATCCACTTTTTTCACTGTTGGTTATTAACATATTGCACAATGTGTCGAAAAGATTTTTGGTTGATAAAAATATTAACATAATTTCTTCAAACAGAACCTTCAACAGTATTTGCGATTAATTGAGACTATATCAAATATATTGTTGTAACATAATATTTTTTTGTTTTTGTAGAAATCTTTAGCAGATTTAAGAATCTGGAAACTGTCGCATGTGTATTTGATTTTGAAGTCCAAATTTAAAAATTCTACCCTTCTAATTTTGCGTTTAAGGAGCTTATTTTAAGTTCTAATCTAATTTTAATAAACGATCTGTTCTAATTTCACTTTCTTTTTTTTTTATTAAATTCAGTGATCGTTAATTCTTCTATATTTAATTAAGAAAAACCGTAACTTTTTTCAGTTATAGCTCCTTTTTTAAATAATTGTTCTCTTTCGTAGATTTTATTTCCTCGAGGGAGCAAATTAAGTAAAAAAAATTTGGTGTTGTTGAGAATAGACTAAAATAAAATAACAGAAATAATTTAATTTTTTTTTTCATTTCTGCATTTTCTGCATTTCTGCTCTTTGAACAAATCCCCATTTAAATATTGAAGAAAGGAAAATTCAGCAATCGAATCCAGCAGCACAAAATCTTGGTTAGAAATAATGCGCAGTACACAGTAAACAATAGATCAGTTGTTTACTTTCGAGTTGTTGATAACTTGTTGTTATAATTTTTGTCATAAACATTTTGCTTTTTTAATTAAATATCTCATGGTTAATCTATAAGTAACATGTTATAATTGAATTTTATGGTTGTAGAGAAATGATATACAATAAAATAGGACTATTATAGCGACAGGAAACAATAAAAATAGTATCAGTTTGGTGTCGGCTGAGCTACGAACTCAGGCGAATAAAGCCATGGAATGCTTAACAGTCAACGCGGTAACCACTTAAGCTTAAGCATCCCCATACTTTAATTGAACGCCAACGGAAATCTACATATTATGTCTATTAGAGTTAGAGTTATTATATTATTTTTGTATAGTTAAAATACTTTGTTTGTCGTTAAAATTTGAGTAAACATTGTTTCACTTAAGCGTGTTGCAATTTTTATGGAGGGAAATCATTTGGTGAGTAAATGTAAATAAGCATCTGTTGTTAATTTAATTAATGAACGTTTTACTAACACAAACATTCTCAACTTGTGTGATTTAATTCTAGGATTCCCTACCAGAAGCCTAAGCTGGATGAGCGCTCTGCCTTAATAACAAACGCACACAGGCAGGGTAGTTAGACAAAATTAATCCATCTTCCTCTCACTGCTTTTTTTTTACTTTATGCCCTGCTAAATAAAATATCGGAATTAATTTAAATGCTGAGAACGAAAAATGACACTAAAGATGGCACATAGCCGAAACCGGTTTGTATCCAAACCGAACTTGACAAGGGATGACGGCAAATCCTTCCAAAGTTCTATATCAAATAACCCCGTCGGAATATTAAATCAAGAAACAATTCACTATGAAAACAATAAATAAAATCAAATGTTTTTTACTTCAATCTTAAAGTTAAAGATAGCGAAAAACAATAAGCCTTTTTATTTTGCTCTAGATAATTTCTTAGTCTTGCGCTCATTTGAGAATTGTTGAAAAAATACTCGAGCACAGTGTAAAAACCGATACGAGTTCTATATTTGTACTAAAATTTATCAGGCACTCTCAGAAGCCTCATTATCTTTTAGCCCATAGTGCATTAGTTACACAAGAATAAGTCAACATAAGTTATACCAAACCCATCTTAATTTCAATCGCAATTATTTTTTCCCTTTCATTTACCTCCCGAATTTTAAAAACCATATTTTATGTTTCATAATATTAAAGGAAATCGCCTTTTTCTCTTGGTTGGCATGTAAATTTTGTTGGTTAAGTTTTACATCAAAATTAGTCAATTTGCATGAACTTTATTCAAAGGCCAAAGAGGAGATTTTTAACAATCATGAAATAAATGCGTAATCAAGAAAAATAAACCTTTCATTTTAATTTCTTTAGAAACCATTGGGGGCTAAATTATCGCATTTTTACGACTAAATGTTGAATAATCTTATTTACAATTGAATGTGAGATATTTGAATAAATTAGAAATTACTTATGCAAATTTGAAAAGAAATTTCTGTTAACGTAATTTGCATTCTAGGTATTTGTTTATACAATGAATGAAATATTAAATTATTCATATCAGAACTGTGGCTCTTTTAATTGCGTGCTCCCCCTCTCCAACGTATTCTCTCTTGTTCAGTTTTGTTTGCTATTTAACCCTGGCATCATTAAGGGATGGAGTATGAAACTTTTTAATCATAGAACTGCTTACCCACTGCCATACCGGTGGTCAATATTGTGTACATTCGGATAAAATGTGCAGTTGGAATTATTAATATTTACTTCTTTAAAAACAATGGGGGAATGATTTTATAATTTATTATAACTGGTAGAGAACAATGACAGCCTCTCTTGAATCACCTGGGTAAGAAGAAGCTTTGGTTTGAAGAAAGTTGAAAGAGACACGATTTACTGGAATAAATCTTTGGTGAGTTTGCATACTGTCAATAAGCATTTAAGATCGTGGGAGTTAATGGCGCTAATGTACTTACGTGCAGCGTTAGGTACTGCAAACAATACATCTTCTAACTGAACTACAGTTATGCCACAATTTATATGCAGGTAAAATTACCACATCTATCTTGCGTATAAAGTGGACATATGCGGGTATAATAAAAATGCCTAAATCTAAAGTAATTGTTTTATTATGAAAATCTGGACAAATACTTGAACACTCAAATGGGAAACAGTTTGTCGTTCAACACTTCATCACAATATTCAAAAACTATTACAACTGCTTTCAATCAGTATTTGTTAACGACATATAGTCAACATAACCAGCGTCTAACAATTGGCTACGGCTCATACGTTGTTGCTAAATGCAGAGCAGTCCGAATGAATGCTTTAGAAAGCAACCTTGTTTCTTTTGCAAAAGTCCTCCTTTTTATAACAACTACAGTTTAGGATAGTCGAACCAAGAACTTGGGCAATGGCGTAACTTTAAGGACATCGATCGGTTGCCGCTTATTGGCATATAAGCCCATACGTGAAATATTCTACCGTATTCAAATCAAACGAACTGGGTGGGAAATTCGCAATAGATAAACATACACTGACATCATTCATGCAGAATGTTCATTGCTCAATATTCTATCGACAGGAAACCGCATGTCGTGGATAGTGATGGCTTCACCGACATTGTTTTCGAAGTTAAAAGATGCCGCCTGCCCAATCGCACCAAACAGTAACCTTTTGTGGATATAACGCAACCTGTGAGAGTGAAACTCGTCTGACATATAGGGAATTTGCTTATCAACACATACTCGTATATGCCCTTCTTTGACAAACATGATTTCGGGCGAAAATTGGGTTTCGCCTCCCAAATGCTCCTTAATAAATCTTAGCGATTAGACGGCAATTTCTATGGTCATTAACTTTAAACTATTAGATCAGCCCGAAGTAAAAAGTCACAAAGTCGAAGTGTGTAAAAGTCGGCGTTCGCGTTCACGGCCAGAAATCTAATTGCTTGGATTCGTCTTCATACTTCTTCCGACTGCGATGATGGCCTTAACCGATCTGACGTTCCTTTGAAGAATGGTTGCCGGTTGATTGTTTATTGAATCTACCACTTCGGGTTCGGCCAACAAGCTTTAAATAGTTCCCTTTGACACTCCCAACGTTCACACTACCCAATACTATTTTTGTAGTAAAATTATATCAATGGTGTATTATTATCATCGCGACACTTGAACCTAGACCCATTGGATCTTTTAGGCGACCATTAACTTTTACTGAAACAAATTTAGCCCAGGAATAAAGCCCATTACCTTGGTCAGTGAGGTACGATATAGAACTCATGACGTTCGAAATACTTGTATTTTAAAAGAACCGGGATCTCCAGTATCACAGAGGGCATGCTCACTTGTCTCATAACTGAGATCGCAGAATTTACAGCCGACGGTCTTCTAGTTGCCTATATTAAATTGGTGGTATCTTAGACCACTACATCTGGTAAATCTCCAGTAATTGTTCTGACCTCATTTACATCTAGCCTCGGAATATTTCTGGCAATTAATAGACAATTGGTACTTAAATAACATGACCGCTACCGACCGTCAACATCTACAAAGATGGACCAACACTTTTATTTAATGTACTAACGCGATAGATCTTTCGCGGAGCAAGTTAAGAACCATCTCGCATTTCTTTACTCTCATATACCGATTAACAAAAATTCTAAGATGTGGGTTGTCACAGGTATTTGTACAACTTAGAAAAATTGGAATTGTTGAAAAATCAGACGAAGGACATGCCCATTTCCCTTATATAATTAAATTTAAAATTATTGTTTTTGATACATGAAATAAATGCTTCAGCACAGGATTTTTAAACAGATGCATGAGCGGTTAACAAACCTATAAATTTCCTTCGTTTTCTAAACCTAAACCGTCCATAATATCCAGTGTTTAACATATAGAAGCTCTAATCCTTCATTGGCTAACAAAGGTGTCGAGAAGCAATAGCCTGTGGGGAACTATCAGTTATGAAATATTATGTCTACAAAATTAAATCTATAAAAATAAATGTCATTTCTAAATTCATTAAATACAAATTTCATGTTAGAAATAAAAAGGAAAATAAAGAACAACTTTCGCAAAAGACGAAAATGTTAATTTTGAAAACAAGCTGACCATCTCTTTTGAATATGAATATATATGAAGACCAGAGTATAAAAAATAAAGTGGAAAAGAGACTGAGCAAATAAAGTAAAATATGCAGGTGAAAAAGTTTAATAAGAGTTATCAAAAAGGCACTTCAACAATACTGAGTTTTTTTCTTCGTTTTTCTTTTGGAATAAAAAGAATTTTAATTCAGAAAAGGGCCATAAATAAATATTTGTGTTCGTATGCACAGGAAGCAGAGCCGACATGTGGCACAGTGCATCGTAAATGTACATGAAGAGCTGTGTTGCGTTAGCTTTTATAAATCCATTTTTGTGCTTAAAACCCATTTACCTAATAGCAACTGGGCTTAAATAATGCAACTACACAAAAACACCGAAAACCCGTAGCGATGAGATGAAGTGAAAAAGTTTTTCAGTTGATTCAACTATTGTTTTCTTTTACGTTGTCTTTACAAGTTTCTTTGTTGTTGTGAATTTTAACGTTATCGTATATCGTATATTGAGTGCCACTGGGTATGTGTGCAAGTGAGTGTGTTTGCGTTAAACAAAGAATTAAAATGGCAAAAGAAAAAAGGGCTCTTACACACACCGGAAAGAAAAGAATAAATACAATAATAACAAGATGGCACTGAAAAAATAAAAATGTCATGATAACCAGCATTATGTTTTATCGTTTTTATCATTAATAACACAATGAAACGTGGGGGGAAAACGAAGATGTAATAAAACAAGAAGCAAAGCAAGAACAATAAAAGGAAACTGCGAACACACTTCGAGCTCAGTACAGTGTGTGTGGAAATCTATTTAAAATTTAAATTAAATTTAAAACGCCTCGATGAATAAACTGCTGGGCTAAAGTATATTTTGTCATCGTAATCGACGTTCTGAGCAAAAAATTGCATACGCAACTTTATTGCCCAACCAACTAACTGCATGTGTGATTGTCTACGAAAAGGACTTAGGAAATTCGTAAAGAAGATATTTAAACTCCGTTTTCATAGAACAAATTTTTATTTTCCAAGCTTTTGAGTTATTGAAGCTTTTTCATATGTCTGACAATTTTTTGGAAAATATAAAATAAAATTGTAGCCTTTATTGACCGGAATAATATTAGGTGCTCTTTTATATATTTATTATATTACTTAATTATTAAGGCAGTTATTTGATAGCTCTGGAGACCAGCTACTCCACATGGACGCCTCTAAGCTAGGAGCCAAAATAGGGCTGGAAATCTTTATATATAGATTACCTTCAGGCAAAAGTACGGCCATGGAGTGTATAGGATAGCGCAGGTAGATCACAAGTCAATATGTTTACTGAGAACCAAATGGCTATCAAGAAAATATAGTTCGAAAGAGCAAGAAAAAGTACCGTATGGGATTGTAAGTGAGCTATCAACGAGTACTCGATAAATCGGAAACTGCTCTATATCGGGGTGCCACACTATCAGGGGTTGTTTGATAATGTGTGGCAACCAAATTAAAAGAATGACAGGAAATAACTCAAAACCTTCTGCGACAACTAGCACTGAGTTAAAAAATTGGGCAAAGACACCTAATATCGGAATAAGGTACAATGAAACGATGAAAAAAAAATTATTAGAATTTGATAGCGTGACCCAAACCGACATATGACAAAGAGACTGCTGGAACTGAACAAGGCCGATGTTTGCAAAGATTACAGGTATTTTAACAAGGCACTCAAGCTGAGAAGTCGCGAAAAGGAAAAGCAGACATTAGATATGAAACTATGGAACATTTTCTTTGTCGGTGCCCAAGTTTCACACAGACAAGAACCCAGACGCAGCTCAACTAAAAGGAGAATTCTGAGGAATTTCGATGGAAGCACCGCTTTTTTGTTTTGTAATCCGAATCAATCGATTAGGTGTATTTGTACGGGAATTAAGCAAATAACTGGCTCCTTTTCTCAATCGAACTTAATATACCAATAAACATTTCTTCAAACAAATTAAGAAATTTAATATTTTTTTTATTTAAATTTTGTAGAATCTTAAATCTTGAATTAATTTATTTTTTTATATGACTTTTCTATTAAGTTCACAATAAATGTTGAAAGATGCCCAGAATTGAAAAAGGGGCTTCATGAAACTAGTCTCGCTTATTTGCGCAATATTAAGCGGGAAATGAGTACCCTCAGTATAATTTTTCTTTAGATTTAAGCAGTAACGGAGTATGTCTGAACTACAATAACTTATTATTAATAGGGGTCAAAGTAAACCAGCTAATTTGACATAAGTGTTTCCATCTTCACACCTATTTTTTCACTCTTATGGAGATTTTGCTGTAATCAAAGTCCAACCAAATCGTCGAAGTTTCGTTTTTTTGTCCCTATTAAAATGAAAGTTTACAGCCGCCATTATGAGCAAGTCATGTTCAATTTCATTAAAATGTGTGGTCCTGAAGACGACTCACGAATAATGGATTTTTTGTACTAATAATTTTCACTCCCACTGTACACTAAACTCACACATTCAATCTGCGAATCATTTTATATGTTCGCAGATTCTCCCCTGTTTTATTTTTATTGCGCCACTAGAGAATCAAAGTCTACTGAGTTCGTTAAATGGTTTGTAAACGCCAGCAATAATAATTTTAAGCAATCTCGGTTGCTGAAAGCACTTGACAGATATAGACATGCGTTTGGGATCAAGTTGAACAAGCTCCCAAAGATATCTGACAAAATGTAATCAGAACAAAAACAAATGATCCATAAAAGTTAAAGAAAATGTATTAAAACTTTTATGATTTTGGCGTAATTTAATTTAAGAGTTGTGCGTGTGTTTTGCAAGGACACTTACTTCTTGTAATTTTCTATTTTTCATCAGCACTTTTAATTAGCAAATGCTCAAAGTAGGTCATAATAATTTCAAGCTGTGTAAAAATTACTCACATAATCAGAAGAAAAGAAAAAAAGAAACTTCCCTTAATAAAAATGCCAGGCATCTACAACATTTTTCTTTGTCGATTCTGCTAACAAGAACTTTTTTGGCTTTGAGAAAAACACTTAAATCACTTTGAATTAAATAAAATTGTACGAGTGTGTCAATAGCTTCGGAATGTCAGCAGAAATAAAAAATATCAAAAGAACCTGCTATTACCGGTAACAAGTTTTCTGTTCACACACACACACAAAAACACTCTTTCTTCCACAACAAAATCACGCACATGTTGTTACCGAATGCAAATGCACTTTTAACACACAATTCACGATTGAACATAAATAAAAGTGCAAATTGCCACATCATGCAGGCAGACTGCATTAAATTGATTTAAAAGTGCGAACGGGAACCCAAAAGCACAACAAATAAACACAAAATGCTTGAAACCAAGTGTGGCACTCACTACGAAAACCAAACAAAGATTGTAATAAAATAAAGGAACAAAAACAACCGGCCAAAAAAGTTTAAGGATACTTGTCATATTGTGTACTAACGAGCGAAGGATAAAAGGAAATAAAATGCCATGAAAAAAAATAAATAAGAAAATTTAAAAATATTACAAAATAAAAAAGATGGTGGATAATTATACAAGTGGAATTATTAATAGTAAAAGGTTTGAACATTTAATTGGTTCTTTATTTATTTTTTATACCCTACATCAACAAAGGACTACAATGACCGAAAATAATAAGAAATACAGGTTGGCAGTTTCACACTCTACACTTCCTTGGTTTTAGTCCCTGATTAGGTTACTAAGAGAATAACAAGAGCGGCTCTAAAGGTATCTAAGCAAAGGCATAAGATCAAAGTTTATCACGTTCTGTGTTTGGAGGTGATACACAGCGAACGTATGGCAAACTGAAAACCAAACCAAATTCTGTTAAAGAGGAGTCTGCTGCTTCATCTACTCGCATAACAATCAAACACTGGGCTGTAAGATGAAAAGATGTCTTACGAGCTCTTACATTGAACGTTGTAGTGGTGGCCTGGTTTAACTATTAACGCCAAAAATTCCTCAGAAACATGTTAAATAATTGACGAGTAAAAGCACCCGAAATTTTACTCGTTAACATCTCAGAAAGTGATATTTATCACTATTAAGACTGGAACTGGGTATAAAAATTCTCGAAGAAAATGTGTTTAACATAAGCGAACAAATAAAAACTGATCTATAAGAGTAGAATTGCGCCTAAATGTTCAGGTTCCCGAGTTCTGTGGTTTTCATGAATAACCACGGATGTCCTTTCTTGTCAATGTTGAGTTTATCGCCCCTGTTCTGTATTCCTAGTGGAATCCAAACATGTGTAATTGTAAAAACAATCGGAATGGAATAACTTGTAAATAAGCTGTTCCAAATATTTTTCTTTTTTGTTCAAAATTATTGACAAAGTTAATAAAAACACATGTTGTCGCTTATGATAACAAAAACCAGTTTTCAAACAAAATAAATAAAAGAAAATCTCTAAAATTTAAATACGAAATTGTTATTTCAACATTTATGGAAATGAAGTTTTAAAAAAGTTTTAAGAAACGCTAAATATAATTCATTCCAACAGTCTCTTTTACTTTAAATAAGAAGAAATAATTATTCGGAAATTGTATAGAGAACAGCTAAAACAGTAGGAAATATCCACCCTTGAACAAAATATTATGGATTCGGAATACAGAATAACATTCGGAATACAGGAAAAAACTGCTTAGAAGCCCAGGACACAATTAAGGTTCTGTTTAATAAAATATAACTTCCACAACTACACATACGTTGTTATTCCCTAATTTTTATTATTTTAGGTTACAAGGGAGTTTAGCTCTGACATTTTTGTTGACATAAGTTGTTTTAGCTTCACACACATTTAGTTTCCTTGACACTGCCCTTTTAGGGATTTTCGCTAGGATTTAATTTCTATAAGAATTTCTTCAAACCATGTAATGTATTTTTTACAGATTTTTCAAAATGAGTCTAAACAATAAGTACCGGGCTTATAGTTTGCTCCAGAAGTTCGTCATATTCTAAGGAAGGACAAATAATGCAAAGTTGTATTCGAATTAATTACAGCATTTGATAGATAAAATCATAACCAGAATAATGTTTTGTCTAGTTCAACCGTCCAATATAGAAGAAATTTTTTAAAATGGAGTTGCTCTCCAATGCAAGCATATTTAGGAGCTCAGTATATATTTTATGTTTTTATAATAAGAAAGAACTTCTGGCTCCTGAAAGATTTCGCAAGAGTTTTCACTTTTTGACCTTGTAGTCGTGAATCGGCATAGGAAATGTTGCATTTCTTACATTTTAGGTATAAGGTATGTAAAACACGGCAAGCTTTTTTGTGTAGAACACTATAAGCAACATTTTTTTAACTTTAACTCTTCGCTTTATAGGCTAAAGGGACTAACTTTTGTAAAAAAATTTAAATGAACTCACATTAAACTGCAGTATAGCGGGCTAAAATATCATAAAAGAATGAGTGTCCCGAAATTCTACTATAAGTCTTTGAAGACACCGAAGATCAAAATTCAACTTGACCGCCAGAAATAAGACACAATTTTAAATGCGTTTAAGGGTTAATTTTGTACTTATTCACAAAACAGGATTTTATGAAACTAGTTTGTACCGAATATATGTCTTAAGTAAAATTTCACTATAAGTCACCATATAAAAGAAAGCTGTAGACATAATACTTATTTATAAAATGATGAAAGCAAATTTGGGTATTTAAGAAAATATTTAATAATTATATTTAAGTGTTAGCTTTAGGCAGTTCTATAACGTTATCGAAAAATATTCAAAATATCTGAGCTATAATAAAGTGAATACTCTTGTCTTTACTTGCCTTTATGGCGGTCTTCAATAAGTGAAATTAGTTGATGAAATTGCTCACCCACCATATTCACCAGATACTGTTGCTAACTGACGCTCAAAGCAGTCCAAAAAAATGTTTTTTCGTCCACATAGAAACACCTAATTTTTCAAAACACTTAACATGGCGTGGAGGTATAATCGAGCAGTAGGAGAACGGTGTTTGCCTAGGGCATTGTAAATGACGTCTTAAATTCTTTTGCACGCTGCCAGCGAGATTAGTGAGAGCATTAGGTCAAACTCAGCGTTTTGCATAAGCATATAAAACACCTTTGTAATGACAAGGTTAATATGGAAGCAATAACCAACCTAAATATGTAGACTTTTGGAACGAATTTCCGTCAGAACGAAAAATGAAACACTAAAGATGGTACAAAGCCGAAACCGGTTTGTCGCCAAACCAAACTTGACAAGGGATGACGGAAATTCGTTCCAAAAATCTACATCAAATCACGCTGACGGAATATCAAATCAAGAATCAACCTAAATATATTTTCTAGGATTTTAAAAGAAAATTCCAAATGTCAATTAACGAATTTGAGCTTAATTGAAAATCAAAACTTTAGAAACAAAAACGCCAAAATAGTCGCACTCGTGAAGGGTATTCGAGATTCGGCACAAATGACTGTCGCATACTGACCCGTTTTCTTTCACATCGTTAATTAAGCAATTTAGTGGTTTGTTCGCTCACTCATTTATTTGGAAGAAGTTAACAGATGAATTTGCTTGTGGATATTTTGCAGGCTGTGAGTGAGTGTGTGTGTGCGTGTACATGAAGTGTTTTACAAAACTGCTACTTCAGAAAGTAAATTTCATTTGCGTTGTAATAAATTTTGTTGCCAAATTGGTAAAAGGAAAAATAATTATTTCAAGAATATATTGGACATATGAGATTATAAACGGAGTTTTAGTTTGCAGTAATTGTAGTCAAACTAAAATTGCTATTGGATTTCAAAGAGAATTTATTTGTAAACTAGAGAAATTTAAAAAAAGTTGAATTTATAAACATTTTTTAAAGTGAATTTGTTTAAAACTCTGCAATCAATATTGAGTTTCTATATTGAGTTTTTGAATCTCTCTAATTGATTAATATTTTTCTTATCTTCTTTCTTGATTTTTAGTTCTCACCCTAAAAGGAACCGCTCATAAACGGAGCAAAAAAAACCCGTTTACGATCTGAACATCTTCATAATTTAAGGTCTTTTTCTACTAAACTAGTTCGTCATAAAGTGCAACAAATTTAATTCAGAAAAGATTATTTTCTGAAAGAATTTTATGGCTCCAGAAAGGCTTCTACTTTATTTCAGAAGTTATTAATTTCTGATAATTTTTTATGGCTCTAAAAGAGCTTCTAATTTATATCAGAACAGATACTTTTCTGGTGGTTCTTCTTCACTATTAAAGATCTCAAATTAGTTTTAAAAAATTGTTTTTTTTATAAATTCTTCTCTTAATTTGCTTTCAATTTCTTTAAAAAAAACTCGCTGCTATTTTAAATATCTAAAACCTTAAAATTCAATTTTATTGACTTTAAAAATTGAAACTTAAACTTAAGATTTAATTTTTTAATCGTCTTTTGAGAATATTTTATCCTGCCCTTTTGTACTGCATGCTGCAACATTTTTTTATCGATTTCAAATTTGCTGTTGAAGGCTGCTGTATAAAAACAATATATTTATTGACGTAATGCAACCACCTCTTATGAGGGACGTTATAGTCATAGCTAATACTCATTTTTTCAAAATTTTCTTTCCCGGAGCATTGAGTGGCAATCTCGTTTGTGAAAATTTTCTTCCAAATGCCTGGAACGAACTTGAACTTGAAAATCAAAATTATTTATTATTTACTCCAGCACTCTACGAAATGACACTTAAAGTTAAACAAAACTTGCCTATTGCCAGGGTAAACTAAACAGCTAAACTCACCAGCGCAGCTGAGTACTTTTCTTGAACTTCTTGGATGTCAAACTCAATATAAAAAAATATACATTTTTGTAAAATTTGTTATATACGCAATTTGACATCGGCAAAGAAGCCGGAAATACTTTGAATTCGCAGGTGAGTTTAACATTTATCAATTTGCCTTACATATTTCCTTATATCGAATGTTTTCATGCCTACTCAATTGCAGTTATTTGTTACGTTATGTTTTTTTTTCAGTTATGTGTTGTTTTCATCGGGCACAGAAATTTGCTTTTTGTTCTTGAGGCATTTTTACAAGTCACGGGTTAAGTTGTTCTGGATTAATTGACACAAATTTCCCGCAGAGCAGTAACGGTGGAGACTTATACCTTTTAGTGGCAGCGACCGAAAGCAGATTGTAGATGCCAATCGACTCGTGTCGATTCAGACTTAAGGCCTGGTTACACAGTGTGAGCTAGCAGCTACGCTGGCCTAGTCCCTTCATTTGTATCATATGAATAACTGTGATGCGAGACACTAAATTTTTTTAACTGTAACCGTACCCAACTCCTACTCTCAGGTTAGCAATCCGTACTATGAAACCAGGCCTTTACCTTGGCAAGGAAAAATGCTGATTAGGTTGACTTTATTTCTCTCTTACTAGACTGAAAAGAAGCCGCAGTGGCAAAAGGTGATAGTTCCTACAAAACATTGAATCAACTTTGAAAAGAGTGAAATGTTAAAATGGAAGTATCAAAAAAGAAGCTGAAAGGTTATAAGTCTAGAAACTATAACTCATCAAATAACTCTACTCTACTATAACTCATCAAATCCTATCCGCCGAAGGTGAAATAAATGCAAATAAGGTTATTCGGCTCTGCGTGGAAGATGCTCGATCAATCAGCGTATGTTGTGTGTGAATAACCAGCACTGGTTGGCATTACACATGTGATCGATTTCAGTGGGGACACCTCAGATTTAAGGCCAGCAAATATGAGGACTCACTCTTAATAGAGTATGATGAGATGTCTCCAGTATTTTAAGGATGTTTTGATATTAAAACTTTGAATGAAGCTAGCCAACATTTTCCCAAATTCCTAGAGAAACATTTTCGAGACTCTGTATAATAATGAGAAGATTAAGTTGTTGATGATATTTCATTAATTTGATTTTCAAAGCAAATACGATGTAAGAAGAATACGCGAACATATTAAAGAGCAAAATAAAAACTCACCTGATTTTTTGGAAAGTGCAAAGTTCTAATTAATCCTAAAAAGACAACAAATAAATATTAATTATGCATTTTTGTAAATTGTAAAACTATCTATAAGGAAAAAAATATTCTTAAATTATTCTCATGCATATTTTCAAGGCTAACATTTCTACTGCCACACATTTTTCAGCAAAATCCCAACCAAGTCAATTTTTATGTTGCATTATTTTCTATTCAATTCCAAACAATTCAACGTTGAGTACATACGACACGTTACGCAATGTTTGCAATATCTATAGCCTTCGTATTTTTGTGAAATGCTGTCCCAAAATTCACACAATATTTGAATTTGCCAACCAACAACAAACGGAAAAAATAGAGACAGCTGACATTTAAGGGTTCGTAAAAATGAAGCAACGGACAAAAGGACATCGCCTTTTCATTCTTGAACAACATTTCAAAAATAAGGCACATACGGATGTTGCACTTCGTAAACTACCTAAAAACTATGGATGGCTTCGTCAGATTTGAACAGTAAATACAGCGAAGAAATTGTTTCAAAGAGAATAAAACGTAAGTTTGTTTCTCCGAAACGTGCGTTCGCATGCTTACAAAATTTAAGTGATACAAGAATTATCACCTAATGTTCATGTTCAGGAAGGACATCTTGTTGAATGGAATACTGAACATCAACAATAGAATTTTAGTTTTGCGACCAAAATTATATTAGGCCCTCACGCTGATTTTCAGCTTAATAACATCGTTAATAGGCGAAATTATCATGTTTAGGATCCAGAAAACCAACATGTGATTATCAGAAATCAAGTTCATCCACAACGTGTCATTAATTGGTGCAAATTTTAGACTGGTGTCGTCGCTTATTTGAAAATGAGACTTACTGATACTCGATATGCCTTCATAAGAACGCTATTCTTTCTGTCCAAACGAATAGTTTCACCAAGACAGCACGACATGCTACACAGTCCATAAAACAATTCGAATACTGCATTAATCCTGGTCCTGCAGTCTTTTGTTTTGGCAAACAGCTTTGGTTCTTTGATTATAAGACAGAATATCATTAGATTTCTTTTTATGGAATTTTTTGAAATCAAAAGCAAATTCCAACAAGTCCACATAACCACCGCAGCATTGAATTATTAGTTTTAACGCTGCATAAGTTGAATTTAGCGACATTGAAGCTAATGAATTACAGAAACTTCCGAGGAAGAAGGGCGTGAGTTAGTTTATTCATAACTGAGTCGTTTACTTAATAACACAATACACTGAAAAAAATACACTTTCGTAAGTCTTGGCATATCTTTTGGAAATAATTAAATTTCATAAATCTTAAACTACAAAGCAATTAATATTGGAGTTTAGCATCATTTAACTGTCTGTTTTAGTGAAAATTCCAATTAATCATTTAATACTTAACAATAAATACAATTTATATTAAAGAAAAGGACTCACATGCAACTTCCAGCAAACGTATTAAAAAGGCAGGTAACTGTGCGTTGTGGTATGAGCATCTGTGGGTCTGTTTTGTCACAAAAAGACAAATACACCCACACATATACACATGTAATCATTAATAATAATTTCCAAATAACCTGCCTTAAAGGAATCCAAAACACCAGTAGAGAACTGCAAAACATATGAAAAAGAGTACAGAATATTTCTTTTGTTAACGAATGTCACATTCCCTTGTAGCCACCATGACAAACTCACATATTTACCAGCGGTCCATGACACCTTTGATTTATATGTAAACAATTTATGAAGCTAGACGTATAAAATATTTACTCTCCTCCCTCCAGATAATACAAGCACCCACGCAGACAAGTTTAAAGTTGAAAATGAATTAAAATCAAAAATACACCAACCCTAGTGAAACGCTCTCTCGTATATGGAAGAGTTGAGCCATCATAGCAATATACAGCAATGGCTACTTGCATAGCAATTATTTCAAGTGTCAGTTACAAAATATTGTTAATGGAATGTAGCACTGTGGAGGACTTTCTAATAAAAAGTTGGGCACAAATTAGCGGATTCCAAACGGGTAGTGAAGATGCATTTGTATTCTAATCTTGAGTTGATGCCATTCTACCTCAACGTGAAGTTCCTCGGTCGAAATGTTAAATGTCGATCTATGCAACTGAAGGCCTACTAGACATGTTTGGAAAAGAATATAATGAATGTATTGCTCCTTCCTTCGGGTTGGCAGGGCGCGACATGCTCTACAGAGCTTTTTTAATGAAGACTGCAAGTCAAAAATGAGCATTTTCGGTACTACGAAAAGAATATTTTCATCTTAACTCAGTACTCATAAAATTCACAATCGAGCATCTATTGGGGGCCTTGACTGAGAATTTTAGTAAAAGACTTGGACATGTTCCCTTGCAAAGTGCATATAGATCTCAGCCACGAGGAAGGCAATTTTCATTATAAAATCATCATGAGCGGCGAGATCCATTTTCGTCTCAGAGAATATGTGAGTAAGTATAATTATCTCTTTCGGGGTTCTGAAAAGTTACTGCAGGATGTTTACTCAAGATGGTAAATCGGGCAATATTTAAAAAAAACGATGCTGGCAGATTACTATAGGGAACTGGATGGAGCAACAGAGCATACTGCAACAGTCACAATTTGAAGGCAGCACTTCAGGGTCTGTTTATCTCTCACTGTGTCGAACTTTGTGGGGTTTTTTTTAAAGTTACGAATCTATGTCAACGAAGCCCAGACACTTGAAGCCCGCTAAGAGAGGATCCAACCAGAATGCGAGAACCTAACGCTGTAAGGCATCAAATAAATATCATCTACAGCTTTTGTATGGTGAAATAGTGAAATTTTCAGTACAAACTACCCAAACGGTTTTGTGGGATATTTTAGCACTGATTGAGAATAAGTACGAAATTAACCCTTGAATGCATTTTAAGTTGTGTTTTATTTCTGGCGGTCAAGTTGAATTTTGAGCATTGATCTGTTTGAAGACTTATAGTAGAATGTAATGGCAATTATTTTTTTATGAGATTTTAGTCCGCTATATCGTCACTAAGGGGAGTTTTTGCTCGTTTTTAGAAAAGAGACTAAAATTAGCGCTAGAGTGCAGAGTTGGAGGGTTAAAATGTTTCCAAAAATGTTCTTTGTCGTGATTCACATACAATTTCTGAACAGAGATTTCACCTGAAACGTAAGAATTGCAAGGCTTCCTATGCCGATTCACTATAAGAATGTTCAAAAGGGGGAACTTTAACTCCTCCCTAAAAAAAAGACCAGACGTCAACTTTCAAAACGCCGATACACATATATTTTTTTTAGTCGCCTCTGCCAGAACCTTGTTATTTAAAAAAAAACAATTTTGTTATACAGTGTAATTGCCGGACTGTGTATGTGTGCGTGTGCTTGTGTGTGTACTTCAACTATAACAAAGCCATAAATAAGAACACCCAAAACCTTAATTTCCTGATGCTAAGAGAGCTCATTAAGAGGATGTGATACGATTACATGTCAACACATAAATCACAGCTAAAAATGAATTGTTTATTGGGTTGGAGATTATCGCAGTTTTGTAACGACTGCCTGTTCATACAGCAAATACAGCAGGATAGAAAAAGCTAACAAGAGAATTATCCCAAATAGAAAGAAAAAATTGGAAACAAAAAATTAAAGCAGTTTTGCCAGTGTTGATGATGAGAATGTGGATGTGTTATTATATACACACACACACACACTTACACAAACGTGTTTCAACATGTTCAGCACTCATAATGCCAAACACAGAATATGCACTTAAATTACACTGTGTCTGAATTTGCAGGCTTTGTAAGGACACGTCTGTGAGTAGAGTGAAGGAGTCTGCTCCACTCTTATGTTGCGGTTGTGTTTCAATTTGTATGTTTATGTGTGTGTGCGTGTAAACGTGGTAATACTGATGATGACACTTCAATGCAACACTCTTGACGACTGACTCTCTATACTGTTGTATCGCAGTCAACGAGAGTTGAATATATTTTTTTTTTGTTGGTTGCAACTGGGAAAATAAAAATCAATCTAGAAATTTATATTGGTTTTTTTTTTGCTGTTATAATAATTGCTAAAACACTAACAGCAGCAACAACAGCAAATGAACGTAACCAAGCCAGCCATGCAATCAGCAGCTAGCAAGGTTAGTGTGAATAGATTTTCCATTTGAACATTGTCATCTTCCACAAGTTACAAGTTTGTTTTCCGACTATGTACTTTTTCAGTATTTTTCGGTTATTTTGATAAAACTTCTGCACAAATATGGCAAATAAATTGAAAATGTATGAAGCCTATGATTTGTTAGGGAAGTGAAAACGATGGGTGAATAGAGAAGGATAAGGGAAAGTTTACGGCTTCAGATTGTTGAGAAAACATTGTAGCATTGCTATATGACCTGCACAGTGGTATGCAATTTCATTGTTGGTAGCATGATCTTCTGGTAAAAATGATGGAGCGAAATCTATTAGGGGCTTTGTTTTAAATTACAGCAGATTGGGAGAAAACTTATTATTGAAATTTGTTTCTTGGTAGACAAAAGTAGAATTATAAACATATTTTTTATTTATATGAATAGTTCATAATTTTCTACATGGTTGATAACTTAGGCTAGGTGTACAGGCCGCCTGCAACAGGGGCTCACAGGGGTGTGGAAATCAGGTCCCTTTATTTTACTTAAAAAAAAATGATTATGAAAGAAAGGAAAAATGAAAACTAAAGAATAAAGAAGAGCGAAGATGATTAGAAGAAAGATTAATTGGTCACTATGTCTGCTGCTCTCGCAGTCTCACCTGAAATAGTTCGGAGAGGCTGTCAAAGAACCGCCGTCCGAGATGAGTCTGGAAGTGGTTCCCTAAGAAACGACAGAAACGCAGCAGATGACATACTGTCTTCTCTTCCTCTGAATTTTAACAACTTCTTTACGTGACTGCCAAATCGACATTGTCCGATAATCGTTACCACGATGTCTCTTAATTTCATCTTCTAAATCTTAACACATCCGAAGTTTGAACCCTATATAAACAAGGTCAGATTAGCCTAGTGCTCATAACTTGGTTTAAGCAAAAAGAATATGAAAGTTTGGACCATTCAAAGCTGTTTAAAAATGACATGTATGTATGTGCAGATATTAAAATGACGTTAATGCTGAAGAACTGCATGGAGTGGCGTTAGGCTTGCTTTGCTAAGCTCGCTTTTTTATTTAAAGTCCACTTCAGCCCTGCAATATTATGAGTCCCCAAAATTTAAAGAAACTATGAATCGAGTTACGTCTAGTATCTCACGTAGCAGTTCGTATATTCACGTACCTCTTGACAGGCCGGAATAAATATCCTTTCCTATATTTTTCCATTGAGAAAATCTCTACAGTAGTCGTTTGTAGACACTCCAATTTCTCTTACCGCGAATGCGAAGTCTCGGCCTAATAAGCGCGGTAACTTTGATCGTCGAATCGCAGATCTCACTTGCCAATTGACGGCTTGAGTGTTGAATATCCTACAACCTTATACCCAGTTCATCGACATTTCGGCTTCAAAGTAATTTTTTTCTTTCGGGTGTCTAAGGGCTGAGCAGCTTACATTACGACTGTTAGGATTTTTAAAAATTGCGCGCCTTACAAAAGAAGATCGCAAGCTTCGATGAATTTTCGTTTGAGAAATTGCGCCTAAAGTGTCAGCGATTCGAAAAGTGATCAAAAAAAGGAAAGACGTGAGTCTCTTATTGGTCTACCGGTCAGGTCAGTGTCCTTTACGAAAGTTTCGCCGAAAAACCAAAAACATCATTTCGACAGTGATTGCGTGCGTTCCCTACAGGAACATGATATCGGAATTTATGTTGCTTCAACTGGACGTAATGGACCTGGACGACGATATGGTTTCATCAGGATGGCGCGACCGGCAGCACAGCCTATGAAGCCATCGATTTATTGCTGCTAAGATTGCCATATTGTACTATCACCCAGAGGAATATCTTCTTAGTGATCCCGCCACCTTTATGTATTGTTGCCGAAGGAGATGAACGAACCAGTCCTCGAAGCTTACCAGGTACCCGAAACTGGAGGCAGGACTTTCTATAACGAAATAAGCACGGCTAAAACGGGCTCTTGACAAGTTCCAGATTAGTTGTTGGCGAGGCTCTTTCAAAATGTACGTGGCTTAGACCCGAATCGCGGAGAGATCTTAGTGCAAGATCACAGAAGAATAGATAGCTCCAAATACCCTCAGCATGAAATGGGTCCAGGCAGCAATATTCATCAACTTCTACGGTTACAAGTAAAGGTGTGTATAGGGGCGATGTTAGTCGCATTTTAATGCATCCGGTGCTACCACCGCCGTGGCATTGTGTAGTAAGACTAGTATTGACGTATCTCATGGCACATCTGCCATGAGATATCACACAATATATTTGGATGTCCTTTTGTTTAAACTGATAGACTTGTAAGAAGTTTTGCATTTGGCAAGGTGTTTCTATTAAAAGCGGAAGCCGAAACTCTGGATTGCGTAGGAAGTTACCGACTATCACGACTCGTGTGATCCTTCCTTACTTTGTTTGAAAAATGATGTTGCAATACCTTGTACAATGGCCGGTTATAAACCAAATTGTAAGTAGCAAACTATGAGAACTTTCGACCATTAATCACAGCTTAACCTTGCGCAGTACTAAACTTTCCGCATGCTTAAAGGAAATCTAAGGTCATTTCAGTGACCTATTAAGCTAATACGACCTAAAGTTTTTAATGTCAATTAAACAATTTAATCAATTTTTCGCACCCAACGTTCCGTCAATATTTTGTCTTTAATTAAAATGCGCGTTTATTTAATTTGATTGTATTTTCATATGTGTAAAATAATATTTTGCATGCTGTAGCAATTTGTATGTTCTTTGAGCACAAAATTTCATTCGAATATAAAACATTTATAGTTTACATACATACGAGTATGTTATGTATTTTCCCATTAAAACTTCAAGAGTTTTGGGGCAAATTGCCTCTAATTACTTCGTGCATAATTTGCTGTAAAAGATTATACTTGTCAAATAATTGCCAAAACCATTTAATATGATTCTTTCGAAAACTTCACTGAAAACAGACTTTTTCGAAATAAATAATCTTGCTATTTCAGCTCACTCCTCTTTTCCAACTTAACAGCACAAATTCTCATGAATTAAAAATAAGTTTTCTCCACACGAAAAAAACAACAGCACATTAAGCAAAATTTGCTTTTCAAGGCATTATCGCAACTTTTGTTCCCAAAAATGCCAGGCAGTTTTAAGTCCTCTTCAGTCGTCTCTTATGGAAGGCCGTAAGGCGAGTTGAATAAATGATAAACTTTAAATTTCTAACACTTCAGCAAGAAATCCTATTTTAATCGCTTTAGAGACTTAAAAATGGCACGATGATGTAACTTGGCCTAGAAAAATAAAGCGAAGAGTGAAATTTCAAATTTAAAACCACTGTAGGCTGACTGACACAATGACTTTTTTTAAATGTTTTGTCTGACTGTGGCCTGAGTAATAGCATAGAGACGAGAAGAGATTATGCATGTGTGCGTGTGTGTGTGCATGTTAAATCAGCTGCAATGAACACTGAAAGTGTGCATGGATGCAGAAAATTTAACAATCAGTTTTGTTTAGCAGTTCTTTCTTTTTGGGAAATACTGTTTGTAAAATCCACACATATGTTTTTCTTCAAATTTTCTTCTGTTTTGTTTCTAGAAAGTTTAGGACACTTTCAAAGAGGATTAATTATTTTACTCTTTAAATCGAGTTTAAAAGTCACTTTAATACGAGCTTAATTAAAATAAATAAGTCAAATAAAGATGACTTATTTGAGTTTCTGCAACCAATAGTGTAAAGGTGCGGATAGACGATGGAAATATTTAAATTGCAAATCGGCGTTTACCCACCAAATATTTTCATAAGGTGGAAAGTGTGTTGTGGATTTTGAGTCCACATGGTGCAGACGGCAAAAAATTATTGTATAATACTTCTTTCACAATACAAGCTGTTGAAGATGTTAATGCCACAGCTGGCATCACAACTCGGTGTCTGTACCCTAAAAATTCCAGTGCACGAATGTTTTCTCTGTGGTACGGTTCAACAATTGGAAGGTTTTTCTAAGGGTAGTAGGTTTTTTACGGGTATGGCGTTCCTAGTGCTCGAGGTTGACAACACACCGATTATTAGGACAACCTACACTACCGGCCAAGACCAAAAAAGACGGGGTTGCCACACAGCGATTGCAAATAAAAAAGTAAAACTGACATTGTTTTAATCCAATAACCCTGGACAGTGTAAAAAAAGGTTCGTGACATGTGGAAATGCCAAAATTTCTCAGTAAGGATTGCCATTTCACCATAAATAATATAACAAACCAACAATGCTTTTAAACAACTGAATTTTATGATCAAAATCCGTGTGTGGAAGCAACGTGTTTTCCATCGAACAATCAATGGTTACGTCAACATTTAGAATTGCCGAATTTGGTGTGAAGAACAGAGAGGTAGTTCAAGAGCTTCTTTAAGACGAATTGGACTTAGTGGACCTATGCTTTCAATTAGGCCATATGGCACCCGATGCCATGAATCTACTGATAGTCGAGTTTGGTGAGGAATTAGTCTCACGTCTTGAAGCAGTCGATTGCCCGCCAAGGTCATGCGATTTGACCCCACTAGACTATTTTTAGTGGGGATACGTGAAGTCTCTCGTGTATAGGGATAAGACAGCCGCAATTCCAGCCATAGAAAATAATATTACAGCCGCTTTTGGTGAGATACCTACGGCGGTGTCGTGGGCAATATTTACATGAAATAATCCTTAAAAAGTAAATAAAAGGCATTTCTTTATCGGCCGAAATAAATATTTCATTCACTCTTGCAAATTTTATGGATCACAAATATCACTGCTTCAAATTAAAAACTTGTTAACTGACAATTCTCTAAAACGCTGCCATAAATTAACATAAATATTAATGAATACAAATTCATAGACATGAAGGACTTATTATATTTTTTCCACAATTGTTTTTGTTGTTGGGCAACAACAATATGTAATGTTGCTAGCAATTGCAATAGAGATGCTGATAGGGATGATGAGAAAAGTGCAATATAAATTCAACATTTGGCGATAAGGCCGTTGTTTATGATCACATTGATGCTGGTGCATAACGTATGTGCTTAAGCAAGAATAGGTTCCAGTACAGTGAAAGTCAAAACATTTGCAATGGAAATCGGATCGTCATCGAACATGGACAAATTTTAAAGAAACTAAAACAGTTGGAGAATCATTTTGATATTGATTCTTATTTCTAATAGACAGTAACATTTGGAATAATATATAATTTCTATATTGCCCTTTGCACCCATCAATATCTACTTAATCCAGGTAACATTTAGCTCATTGTGTTGATTTCAAATTGGGAGCAAACAGGAAATTCACATGTCGCATTCAGTACAAGCAAGCATCATAAGCTTAGCAGCTGTAAACTGTACCAAGCGATGTTTCACTAACTCGTTAAAATAAACTAATCTGATTCCAAAAAATCTTCAATTCGTCGAGCCCTTATCCTCAATTCTTTAGTTTAGACTCGTTTAACAAAAACTTATTTTTCTCCAGCAATGGAATACAGTTTAAATAGCCTTGGATAATAACAGGTTATCCATCTAGTGGCTTCAAAACCGCCTGTCTGGCAAGGCTCTCAGCTGCTTAATATCTGTCGTACGAAATGTCATTTATATAGTGAAAGGTTAGCCATTTTTGAATATGGATTGTTTAACAACCGAAGAATGTGTAAAAATAGTTAAAACTTACTACAAAAGTGATGGTTCAAACATGGCCACTTTTCGAGCATTACGGGGTGATAATGATCGTGATAATCGATATACTGTGCAAGGAATTGGCAAGGCTATAAGAAAATTTGAAGAGACTTGACGCGTTACAGATGTGATCAGATCTGTGCATCATCTTAATGTGAGCCCTGCCAAAAATAGCGGATAATCAGCAATTGAACCTATCTTATAGCTCACTATGAAGTATCTTGCATTTGGATTTGCACCTCCATCCATATAAAGTTCATCTAATGCAACAGTTAAAGCCCGCTGACCGTTTACACCGCCATAGATATCCTAATTGCCTGCAAGAGCAATAGGCGCTCACTACTGATTTTTCGAACAACATTTTCTTCGGCAATGAAGCTCATTTCTCACTCTGTGGCTACGTCAACACGAAAAACTTCCGCAGTTTGGTGTAAATGGTCTGGGGATGTCACTTGGTCATATTCTTTAGGAAACTACGTTGGAAGAATTGTTACCGTAAATTCAGACCGCTATGGCCGTATAAAAAACGTCATTTTTAACCTGCAATTGAAGATTAGGAACTAGACGATAAATGGTGTCAACAATACGAGCCACACAACATGACCGATTTTTACTTTATTGCATGGGAAGTTTCCAGAAAGCGTAATTTCACACTTTGACGACGTAAATTGACCATGCGGTTTGACGCCGTTAGACTTTTTTTGTAAGGCTTCGTCAAAGATCGTTTCTACGCAGATAGTCCCCTATCAATCAAAAACAATCATTTACAAGGCGCTACAATTACTCTTGCAACACAACATTAGTACAAAACCTATCTTTCCAAACATACATAAGTTGTTTTATCTGCACATACTTATAATTATGCTACCACATCGTTTATTTCTTGGATCACATTCTAATCGAATTTTATGCTGAGTTCGTAATATCGAAGGCAATAAAAATGAAGCATTTTATTCTTAAACATAGGTTTTTTTCATAAGAACAACATATGTAGTGTTTGTTATATAAAAATTTAATAGTTAAGTTCAGAACTCATAAGGAAATAGTTAAAAAAAAATTCTCTACCTGCGAGCTGACTTGAGAAGATTGTACATTAAAATTGCAACGTTTGTGGACTCGTAGTATGAAATTGTGTCTCGGTTGTAAGACAAATCAAAAAATTTTATGTTTCTGGCAAGTTGTATCCCGGTCGCAACATTATTATCGTAGTGACTGACCACTATTCAAAAATTCAAAGAGACAACTTGTCCTGTATGAATAGAATGCTTCTTGAGTTTTTTTTATGTTAGTTGGTAGAAAATTTAAGCTGTTGTATATTATTTTCTCTAACTTTAATATCGTGGGGGTACTATGGTAGTTCGAAAATCAAAAAGCACTGAAAAAAACACTTAATGAGTTTTATTTGCCCTCTTTTCTCAACAAGATCTGCTTGCAAAATTAATTTGTACACGAAATTGTATTGTTTGTGGACAAAACACCTAACTGGATTACCAGCTGGTATAAAAATTTGAGATGAGATTTGAAGAGATTAACGAAATTGAATCAAAATTTAATCAAATTATATCAACTTTGTTCCACAAATTTTCGCACTTTTACTTTTACTACTAATTACAAACTAGATTGAGATAAATTTTTAATATTAAGCGTCCTTTAATGCCCTAAATATTAGATTTGTCGTTATGTTACATAGCTTCACATGATCATTTCTAACGAATGGTGAATTTTCACGACAATAGCTTCTGGTAAAGTGTAGTAGGATAATCCCTGGCATTAACCATCCCAATGAACTTAAATTTTTGGTTGTTCAAATTGTGCCGCATTAACTTTGTTCACTTCGTCTTAAAGAGAAAATGAAAAAGAAGTTAAAATTAAAAAAAATTAATCACTAAAAGTGATACAAAATACGAAATCAGTTTGACATTTTTCAGCCCAACTGTATTGTGTACAAGCATGTGTGTGTGTGTGTATGTGTTTGTCAAGATTATTTGTTATGATTGCAACAGTTATTTTCAATTGTTTTGTTTCATATATTTTTGGAATAAATTGTTATTGTTGTCATCCAATGTTGATGTCCTTGTGGTAAAGCGTATATTTAGGGGAAAATGAGAAGGCCTCTGCAGGAATATCTATTCATTTTACATACAATAATAATAATAACATAAAAATAAGTTGTTTATATGTGCACGAAAACACACACACAAGCAAACATCCATTAAGGCATACATACATACATACATGTAAGCATATGGAAACATATGTATGTGTGTATGTGTATTGCTAGAACAACTGTGTGTAATTATTTAGTTGTGACCCAAAAATGTCAACGAACACATGATGAGCAGTTATAGTTTGCTGCCGCTAAAAGTTGAACCAATTTTCATTTCATATAAAACAAATTTAAATAAAACAAACAACAGAATCACAAAACACAAACGCACCAGCCAAAATTCATTCAAAAGTAGTGGTCCTTATGACACATACACGCACACTTTCGAGCCTATGTAAACGAATAAACCCACAGAGGCAAACGCACACACATAAACAAGTAAACAAACAAAAACAAATATTAAACACTCTTAACGGCCTTTAGTCTTCCAAAGAGGACTCTACAAACTATATTTTCTTACTGCAGGCGAAATGCATGTTATGAAAATGCAGCTGAGTAGAAAAGTTAAATAAGCCACTATGGGCTGTTTGTTGCCGCTGTCGTTGTACAGTGGAACGGATTCAAGGCAAAAGGATAACGAGAGTAGTTTAATTAATATTTCGATGGAGAAATAACCAGCAAAATGTTCCAGTAAAAGAGAAAAATCAAATCGCCCTGTCGGAATATCAAATAGAGAAGAAAATCATTACTCTTATATGGCCAAGCCTTGGTAGTTTAACGATGCTTTGATATTTCATTTAGGAAATTTGGCATTAGTTTTAAGTGAAGTCTCTAGTTTGAGAAACAATCCCAGGCTGATTTATCAATAAATCTTGAGAACTATCAGTCGTGTTTCTGATTATCGGCCTTTGAATATTTTTCTTTTTAGATTTATATTCAGTCTCTTTGTGTTTTTAATCCTCTCATTAATTTATGCTCAATTTGGCAATTTGTTTACCTAACATGTAAAATATAGGAATTATTGAAGTTGCAGGGGATTTGGCAGCTTACATTCTTTACGAATGCAAAACTTGGATATAAAATCTACACGCCCTTCACTTATCTACATTGATTTTTTATTTACGGTGTGATCGTGTCGTAGTCCAAATCTTACTAGGCCGCAGCAATGTCCAAAAGCTTTAATTTTACGCTTAATTCCACCCTGCTTAATAACTCTGTGTCATGGGGTAAAACGGGCAGTGCCTACTGAGCAAAGGATCGTAATCATCTCCAATCTAAAACTTGGTAGAAGATTTAATGTCACTACTCCGGATATAGTCACTTCTGAGGAGAGAAATTATTTGGGAGAATGGATTTGGCGCTGACGTTCTTGAACCGAACACGGGATTGTCGGAGTCCATGGTCAAATTTAGGAGAGACATTTTGGGGTAACTGTCATGCATTTGAAATTAGGAACCGATAAGGACGCTTCCTCGCTGCGGAATAGGCTAAGTCCTTGATTAAGTACTTCTCATAAGCGCTTGAATGTAATAGCAATGACCACCTTCTTAAGGTTTGTTTTCTACTTCGTTATTTTGTACTGAACTATTCTCTGTGAAGGGGTAGGGAAGTATTCCTTTGCGTCGTTTATGCCTTGGAGAAAATATATAGACATTCTCTATAAACTACGTTTTTAATGGGAAATAATATATAGACATGGTTGACCCTGAAATTCTCTGATGAACCAAATTTAACAAAATATATTCGCGCTCGAACTCTTTGAATTAAATAGTTGTACTTTCTTACCATAAAATCATAAAGGGTGTAGAGAAGCTACAACAAAAACAAGTGAATGCAAAAGTCGCATTAATGAGTAATCTGCAGGACGATAGTAGAAAAACTGTGGGATGTACCCAAGTTTTACAAAATCACAAGCTCATGATAATTGACGCATTTCTTAATCATGGAATTGAAGAAACAAATTGCTGAAAACTGATCTTCTCGGCTTGACCACTTGCATGAAATACATAAAATTAATTTGAAGTTGAAAATTTGTCTTTTATTTAATTAAAACTATGAATGTTGCTAGTGAGATAAGAACAATTTGTACCCACTTTACTTTAAGAATAAACCAAGCCATAGTGTTTTATTGACCTTAACGGAAGAATACAGCACATTTGCAGAGACAGTCGGTTTGCTGTTGATTTGCGAGCAACGCAAAAGTTTAATGTGTCGTACACATGGCGCGAGCTCTGTCAATATTAATGGGGACTAGAATTAAAGTATGGATATAGTAGATTTTGAGCCAGCTCAGGATATCATATTGTTAATCGTACGAATGATCTTGTGCTAAGTTCGATAAATGGTCTATGGACGCTCTGTCAATTAACAAGCTTAACGCGGCGATAATATGTTTATGTTATGCCGCTAATAATTAACGCACATCATGCAGACAGAGAGAATTTCGCAATATTTGGTTTAAATGCCGCACTTTTATTAAGCCTGCAAGTTTCCTTCTTTCTTTCAGTCTGCCCTCCAACGTCACCCTTCTAAATTGTAAACACGCCCACTGTGAGCTTTTGTTACTTGGCGTTGTTTCTTTATTATTTTATACATTTTCGTATGCCATACAGTTGATTTTTGTTGTTGCTGTTGTTGTTGTTGGTGTTGTTGGTATTGTTTTTTGTTTTGCCTGCTAGGCATTTACATAGACAGTTAAACAGCTAGGCCATGTAATCATCCAACCATTTATTTACACCCTACCAAAGTTGAGTGAATAAATTGGGTGGGGTAGGTTTGCATACAGCTATGCACCGATTCGTATAGTTGGATGTATATGTGTGTGTGTTAGTTTAAAGTGTTGTTTTGTCCCGCATGCCTAACCCACCATGAGATCTTTAACGAAGTGTTATTGTTGGGTATTTTTCTCGCTATTTTTCCGTATTTTTCGGAGGTGATTTTGTCGCATTTGTCCTGGTATAACGTTGTATCAAGTAAAACATAAAAAAAAATATACGGAGGGAAACTATGGAAGATTTATTTTACGTAGTGTAATTGTTAAATTGTTGCAAGGTTACTACTGGCAGTTTTGAAGGCTTTTCTCTATTTCTATAAGAAATGTTGAGAAGAATGAAAATGGTAAAGTTTTCTTTTTTAATGTGCCAAAGGAAAGGAAGAGGGAAAATATTAATAAAAATTCTAAATAAAATTAGTAAACTATTCTAGCCTGGAGGGCTGGCTGTACGCACTAGGCAATGCTACAATAACATTGAGAGCTTTTTCATACTGAAGGGTTTAAACTTGGTTGAACTGTAAGAAGGCTGACGCTGAAGTACCCTTTCTGACGAATTGAAAAGACACTTGTGAAATTATTCTAGAATTTAAGATCATCACGTAGTGGGGTACTATTTGACAGCTATAAATAGTGACAAAGGAAGAAATTAGCCATCATTGAGTGACAGGGTATATTTATAATTTAAAAAGTGGCCGATAACTTGATGTGGTGTTGGCAAAAATGACGAAAGAAATCCAAAACAACTTAACACTCCGAGGAGATAAAGTCTTCAGTTCAGCTAAAAGTTTTCAAATTGGCTGCTGACTTTTCTTACATTGTTCTCACATTGAGACGTTGTTTGACGAAGTTTCCCAATAACAAGGAAGAGTGTTTTCCAGGTTTTCTAACTACAAACAGAACTTCCAGCCCACTATTTCAAACTTGAGAGAAAGTAACATTCAGAAGAGTAGACGGATAAAAATGTGACTTGAATTGGTAACAACTTGGACTTGCTAGACTGAAGTGGCAAGCCTGTGTCAATTAGCTGTTAGTGGCTGATGCTGCCGAAATCTACATAACCCAGTCCGTCGATCAAACTCAGCCAGGTCTACGCGACAGGGTCATTAAAAAGTGAACTTTTTGGAATCGCGCCAATTCGCGAAGCTGGATGTTATATTTTCTATGTCAATATTCCAAACACATCCACTTTAACATCGAGATGCTATTGTAGCAACCACAATGTAAGCTGTTCTATTGCAAACCCTCTCTGTTACATTCCAACCTTAAACTCATATAAAACATTTATAGATTTTTTTTTTGAACAGCTAAAGCATAATTGGCCACATTTGTTGTCAATCTCACAACAACAAAAAAATGCTTTTTTTTTGCTCATGGCCAGCAATAAAAAAGTATTAAAATGTAGAGATATTTGCTATTTATTCTGATGTATGAATACTAGTACTCATATATTTGATTAATGGATTAACTTTAATTTAACAGAGAAATAAAAATAAAATTCGTCGGCCAAGTATTACGAAATATTTATGAAGCCTTTTAAGTTTTTTTTCTGCCATTAAATTTAACACTTGAAAAAAAGAAAGATAAAAACAACTTTATTGTAGGAAAGATTTGTACAATAAATGTGTGTTTGCTGGAAATATTGGAATTTATCCTTTAAAAATTCCCTTTACAAAATAAAGGATATTTCTATGCGGGAAAAATTTAATTCAAAGCATAACAGAGCGTACCGCTCATAATATACTGCACTCACAACTTATTTTGAAACAATTAAGTTATTCACTAGTAATAAGTTTAGTTTCTTCAAAATGGATTTATTAGGACGATTTTGAAATGCCTCTTTCTGCGGTTTCTTTTTCATTTTCTCAAGCCTCTCTAAAAACACATTCACCAAAGCAATCACTCGAGACTTGGTAAAGGGTAAAAGTTACCAGAAGCCAAATTAAGGTAATACTTAGTGATTCGTTATTCCGGCAGGGTGTTTTGATGTTGCTTCTTGTCACGTGCTTCATGTCACGTTTGGTTCGAAGAGAAACCGGTTTCGGAAATTTACCAACCTTTGTGTAATTTTTCGTTCTCTACGTAGCTCAATAGTAGTTCTCTGATGACAAATAGTCGCACTCCAGATGGAGAAGGTACGTCGTTGCATTGTGGTGAGCAAAAGGGGAACAAATTCTTCTTCTGTCGTGTTTTGTATTTTCCTCCACAGTTTTTCACCACGCTTCAATAATGCTTCTTTCTTTATTTAAAGATAAAACATCGCATTAACATAGACTGTCGAGAAAGCCTTGGTTTCGAGTCTACGAAGCCATTGTTTTAGAGTTTTGGTTCTTTTGTAGTGATAAATTTCGATATCATTCTTAATTTGAACCTCCGACAGGGCGATTTTTTCGTTCCAAATATCTATTTCCACATCAAATTTATAAAACCATGCTTCTGCTCGGCGATGATGCTTTTACCAATGACATTTTGCTCCAAAGAAATCATTGCACTCGCGAAAACAATACGATGTACCAAGATTGAAGTGACATTATGATACTCCACGAGAAATAACTCGCTTCGATGTTTTCCTCGGGCATGGAGGCGAAATCATCAATTACAGCTTGACTCAAATGCTTTACAAGTCGCATGTAAGTTTTTGAAATTATCGAACTCCTAGTTGGGAAATATCTTCAGCTATATTTTAGACCAGAGGTTACAATAAAATTGGTTGTGACATCAGTTGCTACAATCGAAAGGTAAAATAATGGAATCTATAAGCAAGAAGATGACTCTGAGAACGATAGAAAGGCCCTAAAGACGACTCTGCTAACTTCTAAGGAAAAATTCCCAGAAGAATCTCGACCAAAAACTGATGCCTTCAAAGAAACTCTTAAAACCTTCACGAAAAATTTGACATTTAAGAACAAATTAGAGAATTCGGCATTTCTTCTTTGGCTTGGGAGATGGATTCACTTCTGCGATGTTTGGGAATAATTTAACTGGTTAGAAAACGCATCAAATATATGACAATAACTGAGAACAAAGTACTAGAGATATTTTGAACTTTAGCTCGGTTGGTTCGAGAGCTCTTGCTTGACACCTGTTTTTTCATTTGATTTTCCGGCAGGTGTCTTGATATTGATATTTAGAACGGATTCTCGTCATCCCTTGTCATGTTGGGTGCAGAGACAAAGTGGTTTCGTGTATGTCCCTGGGAAAAAGCTTTTAAGCCGGCGCACACTGGGGATTTCGCGGAAAAAAGTCAAATTGTCAACATACTCTTCATGCAATATGCAGTGATATTTTGAAATTTTAGACTAAATGGTACAATCAAATCAAAAAGTATCACTCCGATCTGACTGCTAGTTTTTTTATAGCCGTCTCAAACTCAGTACTTGTATGTTTTACCGAACCAACTTAATTTAAACCTACGAATTTCAAACCGAATGTTATTTTATTATGCGAGCTAACGTTTTTCTTTCTATTTTTTATTTAAAGTAGGATATTTCAGTATACTGAAGTTTTTTTGTTTACTGTTATGAACATATAACAAAAATCCCTTTTTTCTCCAAACATTTGGACCTGCAATTTTAGCCACAGTTGGAAATCACTACTAATACATTGTCTCATATCTGTTTTTACATTTTTAATCAATTTCAAGTATCACCATGAGCCACCTCTCAATTTGTTGCATTACACCACTAGTCGGATTTTGCTTAAACAAATTTAGAAAAATCAAGAATTACAATTACTTTTATTTGTTTATATAACGTTTCGCTACATAAGCAACAGTTTCGCAGTTATATATAATTGTATGAAAAAAAAACAATATTTTTTGCCAAAAAATTATTTTTTTTTAATTCATAAAAAATCCAAAACGGTAAAAAAAAGTCTCAACTCCTATTACTTTCACGTAAAGTCGCATAACCTATGAACAAAATGAGTCATAAATCATGAAAAACGATGAACGCGTTTCGCTTTTATTCACAATTAGGTATAGATATGAATTTAAAAAATTTGCTCGAGATATGCAGAAAATTCTTTGGAAAAAACATTGATGAATTTTTTTATGATTCTCAGAATTAAAAACAAAAGAGTAATATACAAAAGTAATAAGCGCTAATAAATGTGAGTGGACAATTAAAAGGAAAAAAGGAAAGTGCACTTTTCTAATTATTTGAGGTTTTCCGTTAGTTACCTGCATGATTTTTTTACAGAAATTGCACGCAGATTTATGAGTCCTCATGTTTTGGAACGTTTCGCAATAGGCGCCCATTCATAAGTACCTGTCAGTAAAATATTGGAAAATACGTAGTATTTATACGTGTCCATTGGTCGATTTCTGTCATTCAACAAGTGCCGACGAACGCGAAAAGTGCAAGTGATTTTTCTCCGGTTTTTTAATTATAACTGAAACTAAGGCCCAAGATTTTTACGACAATGGAAAATTTTTCTATTTCACATGGGGTTTTATGCTCGAAGCTGCTGGAGTTTGACAAAGACAGATCAAAATTAAAACAGTTTTTGCAACAATCGCACGTTGGCTTAAACGAAACTAGAGCATGTGAAATTTTGGATAAAATATATAAAGGCTGTTATTCTAATCGTGCGAAGTCGCGATTTGAAAAAAAGAATGCAAATTGGCTTGAACGCACATTTACAATTAAGTTTACTGATGCTGAATGTTCTACCAGTAGCGCACTTGGTCCGCCACGTAAATCGTTTGAGGAGTGCTGTGATCGCTCCAAACGATACAAAAGGGATTGATTTTATTTCTAGTATTTAAAAAACCAACCACAAAATTTGTACTTTAAAAACTTTGGGGATGTTTACAAAGCTTGAACTTACAAAAGAAAAATACGAGTATCTAATGCATTGGCTAGAAAATGAAGGGTACAAAATACTCGTACCATACAAAGAAGTTACGAAAGAAAAAAACTAACAGTTATCCTCAAGGAATTTCTATTACTGAAAGTTCAGGCAGTGTACCCCTGCAAAATCTGTTGGATCATACTGCTAAAATAGTCCTAGAGACTAAGTCAGTAAAGGAAATAAATAAAATTGAAAGCGGAAACCTAACAATGTACTATAAATGGGGATATGATAGGGCATCTAGTCAAAGCGAATACCAAGAGAGGTTTTCAGATGATCAAATTACTGACTCTCATTTATATATGACATCAGTTGTATCACTTAAATTATCATTAAGTGATGACATAAATAAATTAGTATGGTGCAACAATAAACCTTGTTACGTGTCCCTTTATGGCGCTGCATCTGCGATGCCAGCTAGCTCGCTCGTCTAGTCAGGGTAGGTCCCAACCCACAGCTGCAGCCCTGAGACAAGCACAATAAAAAGAACGAAACAAAACACTAAAACAAGCTACAACAAACGGAGAAACACATATCGAGGGAAAACGGGATGGAAATGCTCCCCCCTTTGCCCACCCAACCCTGGACACCGAATCCATTAACTTTACTAGTGTTCCCTAAATCCACTTGTTTCAACACTTACCTAACATCCAACCTTCAATCAGCATGAACACAATGAAAAGAATTACATATTTACTCAATAAAACAGGCTTAAACTAACAAAATTAAATAACCGTCTAAAACTAAATATCGGTAATAAAAAATAAATATACAAATTAAGATTTTTAATAAACCACAAAAAAAATGCATAAATAAAAAAAATTATGTTACAAAAATAAATCCGCTAACCGGAACGGTTCCCTATATGCAAAAGAAAACAATACAGGAAACACTATCAGTTTGCTACCGTTTTCTTTTTATAATTTTCTACCTAAAGGAGCCCGTTTAGGTGTTTGGCAACACTCAGTTTCAATTTCGTGTTTTTTTTTTTATTTATGATTTAGTTATTCCCTATAATATTTTTGTTGAAATTTCCCTTCCCTAAACTGCACTCACACTTCTTTTTACAAAAAATGCTTTCCAATCCTTTGTCTTTTTCTTTCTTTAGGCGCTAACAAAAACAACTAACTTAATGTATTATTAAAAATTGACTACAACTACTTAACACTAATTATCTACTTATGCATATATAAGTATATTAGGAAAAAACAAAAAGTCTTAATTCTAAAAATAATAATTTCTTTAAAAAAAATCTATTAAGAAATTGTTTCTAAGTGGGTTGTTTTCTTTGTTTTTTCAGAAGTTAAATTATGATGGCTGACTTGCCTTTGCTGCGTATAGCGGGCTTTACCCCAAGCCAATGTTTTGCAGCTTGAACAAAATAAAGGATTGCTGTTATTTCTGGCTGTGCTTTCTGATTTCTGCCAACAATTATGACTGTTTTTCCCGCACCATGCAGAGGCTAAGTATAAATAATTGAACTTGCGTTACCTGCTATATTTTAAGTTATTCTTTTGTTAATAAATTATTTTTTTTTCTTGCTTACGGGATTTTTGCTTTGTTTTTTTTTCTTCAGTATCACTTCAAACAAACGTACAGTTTCCACTTCTACTCAAAGTTAATATCACTTTTTCTTAGTTTAGTAAAAAAATCAATTTTTACGTTACGGCAGACCTTCTCTATTCAACGATCACAGTATAATGGCGATCTTTTTATAATTAAAGTTCTGCCTATGTTTCTTACGTGTCCATGTATTTTGCCAAATTTGTTGTTATTCCAATTATTTCTCTATACGTCGTTTAGTGTTTTCAGTGCTTTATTTTGCCCCATTGGCAACGCATCATAAAGTATAATAATCTACTCCTAAAAAATACACATAAGCAACAACAATACAATTGATTTTACGCACATTTACTACACAGCAGACGGACAACCACGTTTTTTGCGAAGTTGTAAAAGTTTATAATAATTATAAATTATTCCAAATCCCACTAAAAATTAAAGAATAATCTAGTAAATAAAAAAAAATATACATAATTAACGAGCCTGGCTTACGTTGGCATTGGAATAAGGGCAATAAGCGGCCAGCTTTGGTGTAATGGTAGAAAGGGTTAGTAAGTACATACTCGATAATATATTAAGACGTAAACATGTATTTTCTTCTTTAGAGAATGTAGAGAAGGACAAATTAATAAATTATTGGACGCTTGGAACACATATATGTATATGTTCATATTTATACGCATCAGAACAAATTGCCTTTTTACCACGAAGCCGACGTCCATTATCTTGACGGCGGTGTTTCAAAATAACTGGCGGCAGATAATTTTGTTTATTTGAATAAATTGATCTGGTGTGCTATTTTAATTTCGCATGGGCTGCTCCACACGCAACCACCTTCTTCCGCACAGTATTGTAGAACACTACAGTTTGCATACGTTAAAGAGACACCTCAAGTTATACGAGAAGAAAAGAGAAGAGTCGATGAGGAGATATCTCAACTAATAGAATTTGAGTTAACAGTAAATAATCGTAACTTTAAAGTAAAACATGAATTATATTTTGCAATGATTGACGGCAAGACAGCAGAATTAGTAACAAAAACACCAGCAGCATCTTTTTGTTTTATTTGTGGAAACACAACATCCAAGATGAATAAAATCGAAGAAGTTGAAGCTATGCCCGTGAATAAACAAGCACTGCAATTTGGTATGTAACCACTTCATGCGCGCATTAAGCTGATGGAGTGCCTTTTGCATGTAGCTTATAATATTGAATTTAAACGTGGGAGAGTCGACTTAAATACTCGTCCGATAAAAGAAGCCCGAAAATGTTTGATAAAGCGTGAACTTAAAGAGAAAATTGGAATACAGGTTGATACTGTTAAGCAAGGCTCTGGTACGACAATTGTGCAATTGCTAGTACAGAGCGTGTGATTTGACTCCTTTCGGGCTGTCTAATGTAGAGGTGCTTAAAACCATGCCTCAAGAAACATAATAAAATTATAAATCGCCTAATGCAACAAATTAATTCAAAATTTCATATGATTTACTCACTACGGCATGGGTCAAGATTTTCTTTACAAAATAAATGCGAAATATTCATTTATCGACCAGTTAGAATTTCGTGTTTTATTTTAGAGAATTTGTTTACTTTTCCCGTTAATTAAAAGGCTAACGAGGTTACTAAAAACAACTTGTTTTTTTATTTCCGAGTAAAATACAGAGAATAAGAGAATCACAATAAAGCACTTTAACTTACTGTAAGTGCTATTTAAGCGAAATACTCGTATAATTAAAAACTCCTGATAGCACAAGAAAGTAATATATTTTGTCCTTAAAAGAAATTCTCAGTGACAATATTTTTACAAGTTCCAGAAACTACAAAATTATTGCAATGTCTTCATAATTAATTGTCTCTGTAAATTGGCAATTTGCATATTCTCTGTTCTGCTTCTTTGCTATTTGTTTCGAAAAGTTTTTTTTTCTCCATAAATATTTGTACAAATGTATTTTGGCAGAAGTCAAAAAGACCTTTGGGTAAAATAATTTCTCAGAAAATTTCACGGTGCATTGTACCAAATAAAAGAATTTAAAAAAAATGTGAAACTCTTTTGCGACAAACAAAAAAATATGAATTTATTTTTGATAATTTTTTCTTTTTTTTCTAAATTTAACAAACGCGCAATAGCTCTGCACACGACCTAATGTTTCGTTTAACTTTTTTCAAGCGTCACTTTTGATCTAGAAATATTTGAATTTCTTTGAAATGAAATATGTTTGTTTAGTTTTAGTTGTTTCTATTTGTTTGAGTCTAGTTATTTATGTTAATATATGGACAACGAAATACAAACACAAACACAAATACAGCTTTTGGTTTGTTTGTGTTGAAAAGAAGTACAATTAAACCAAATGAAATTGTTAACAACAAATCCCTTTTATATTTTATTTCATTTTGTTCAGATCTTTTTGGTCTTTTTTTGCAATATTTTATAATGAACTGTAGCAGTGAACGAGGACAGTCCTAGAACAATTCCCTAATTAATGGAAAAATTCCAAGTTACGAGGGTTATAAGCTTCTGGTAACTAAAGGAGTTGACTTCTTTATTTACAGTCGTGCAATATCGGGTTCATGCGAGAAATAATAAACAAAATATACAAAAATTATAACGGAAAACTACCAAATAAAAGTGCGTGGAAAACAGACAATAAACCCAGTCCAAGGCGAAATTACCCCTGTTTCTCAACCGGCGGCGTCGTAAAGTTAGAATGTTAAACTCGAGTATTTAAAGATGCTTCAAAGCAATAAAGAAAAACGTTGCCGCAGATTCTTAGTCATAGACCAGCTAATTTAAAGGAAAAATCAAAACATTGGACTCGAAAAATAGAACCGTGTTCGAAGATAGCAAACACATATCCAGCTACAGCCAACAATCATGATGATCCCTCAAACAGAAGGACCATAAACAGGCATATAGACTTTTAACAAAGGAAGAAGTAACATATGAACGAAAGAACAGTTATTTGGCCAATCACAGGCCAGCTACATATTTCAGTGGCCTGAATGGTTTACATTTCTAATTGTTACCTCCTCGAAATATTTGCTTTTTTCAATTCGAAAGGATAATGCGGCTGTGGTAAAATATTCACTAAGAGAATTTTTCTATCGAAAATATCTCCCAAATTTACAGTTGGAATTGTTATCCCCCTCAAATTATTCACTCTTTCTAAATTCGAAAGAAAAGTCGGAGTTAAATGATTTTCTAACCTAATCGCCTATAATATTTTTCTTTTTAATAATTTTGTGGCCGCCCGCGTATGTGTAAGTGTGCATGAGTGAAACATCCTTTTGAACAATATTTGATGTCAGCAATGAAATTTTTGTCATTTGAAGTGCTCATGACACAAATGTTGATTTATGATTTATCATTTCTCTATTTATTTTTTCCTTTTTGCAGTCATGTTTTTCGAGGCAGAGATAACTAGAGAAGCAACTTTAGCAGCTTTATCGTATAACTTTTTAACAATAATGCCATAATGAAATTGTCCAAAGCAGTTTTGTTAACTTGTTAGCAACATTTTGAATTTATTTATTTACATTGTTGATACTGTCGGAAAAGGTTTACAAAAAGGACGACTAGCAGTGCATAAAGAAGAATTTTTAATTTAAAGTCTTTATCTAATGGTTGTTTCTTTTCTAAAAAAATGCGGCCTTTTATTCATAAAATTCGGTTTGGTGTTTATTTCTTAAAAATTTGTCACCCTCTTAAAGGGTAGTGTTTCTAATAAACTAAAGAAAAGAATTGCACTTTGTGCCCCGTGAAGACTGCCAGGATAGATAGTGAGTATTTCGGCTAAAAGTCGGATTTAAGAAAATCCTCTATTTTAGGCTTCAAGAATCAATACTAATAATACTAAATAACTAATGGTGTTTTCTATTCTACCAACAATACGTCACCATGTTAAAAGGTGCACATATAACAATGTTATTTATTATTTGACTAAAACTAAACATAAATTATGTAAAAACGAATGAAAACAAAAAAAGCAACTTCAACAACGGGCAAAATTTGAACAGCTCCTCATCGGATGCCGTGCATGAATCCATTGTTATTGCGGCACATATGTTTGTATATACGATAGAATTCATAACTTCAAGTTTATTATGGAAAATGTGTTACACGTAATATTATTTGGTTTATTTATTTTATTTTACAACTTTTTAAGTCCAATTTTATAATATTGAATCCACTTACATTTTATAATAAAGACTTTTAATGCGTCTGTACCATTAACACTAAAAATTTCAGCTTTTTTTAGTCTTGATTCCAAATAGTAGATTTTTCCAAATTTCGGCTGGTAACCCGCATATAACCACAAAGTCTACTGTTTCTAAGGCACTGTCTACGCTGCCTATCAATAAAATGGCAGATAGTGCAATATCTTTTGCCCTTAGTAAGGGGGATTTTTTTTAGAAACAAACACTCCACCCTTTAAAAGGTAATCCGAATCTGCGAAAACTTCCCAATATACCAAAGCATTTGATTAAATCTCACGAAATGTATATTGAAGTCAACTCTTTTAAAGCCGATTTCCCACAGAACAAAGAAACACGAGAGGGGGCGACGTCATATGAGTTTGTGTGGTATAAATTAGAGAGTTCGCTTATATTTTGGCTTATGACAAGCAGTTTTGGTTCATATGAATACAGGGCAACTTTTCTTTACCAGAAGCCATATGTCGTATTTATTTCTGCTTAGATAGGACAGTGCTTTAATACATGAAGCGGTCAGGTTATAAAAATAAAAGAGCGCCTTACCAGTCTGGTCGGTAATTCAGAATTTATATATTCATTTCAAGTTTATAACTGCAGTCATAAAATATTGGGAAACACAACTCTCGCTTGCAAACAGTTCCCACTTTCATATAAACGGTTGTAGTGTGAACTGGGCACTCACGAGGGAGACCAATTGAGCCGCTTATTTTAATAGTAGCACAAGTTACTTTTTCAAGAAAATCATGTAAATCATAACGTTAATTAAAATTGAGTGAAAAAAGGAGTTAATTTGAAAGTGGCATAAGTTGCTGTAATAAGGACTTTAATTGCGTTTTATTAAAAGTCAGATCAGAGTGTGTGAAATATAAAATAAATGGAATTTAAAAATATCATCAACAAAATATATCATAATGGACTCTCTTCAATGTGTACCCGACAATAAATCGCATTTAGTTTAAAAAAGTTTTACAAAATACGATCTTAATCACTCCGATTAATGACGACGCCCAAATTATGAATTATTTATATTTATGTTACAAAACGTACTAATTATTTTTGCATTTTATGACGATTAAAATAAAGATTTCTTGAATTGAAAACTAAATGTGAAGTACATGGTACAAATTATTATTATTATATAAATATAAAATATATTCGACAATTTTGTTCAATCATTGCCCTTTTAAGATGCCACTTCAGTAAAACATATTGGGCGAAATTAATATAAGTCAGTAATTTTTCTAAACTATTTATTTTTAAATTGATTTAAGTCAGCTTAAAGTAATAAATGTTGGACACACAAGATTATTAATACGTTACATTGAGTCTAGACTGAATGTGAGTATAAGACAGTGGTCTGGAGTGATGAGACCGAAATAAATAGACTTGGTCCGGACGGTAACCATTACGTAAGGCGGCCGGTAAATGACGAATTTAATCCTCGCTATGTTCTCGTGTTGTGTGGAGGATCAATTATGGGCTGGGGTTGTTTTTCTTGGACTAGTGTCGGGCCAATTCATAAGATCGATGAAATTTTAACAATGGAGCAGTAAGGGAACATGCTTAAAACCAATTCGGTGTCATGGGCTGAGGATAATTTGCCTGTTGTTTGGAACTTCCAACAGGATAATGATCCTAAGCATTTCATCGATGTTTTGGATTCGCCATCGTCAAGCCCAGATCTCAACCCCAAAAAGCATTTGTGGTATGACGTAAAACGGGCATTGAATGGAAAAAATTTCACAAAAATGGCAAATCTCTTCACTGAATAAAAGGCTGCGTGGGAGGCAATTCCAGTGAAGCGATGTCGCAGGCTTATTTGCTCAATGCGTAAGCGCTGCGAGTCTGTAATCAAGCAAAAAGGTTTTGCTGCAAAAATTGAAAATATTGAAATATTTAACCAAATTTTTTCACGTTTTTTAACTGCCGTTTCTAATTAGTTGCAGCAACATTTTCTTTCTTTTTTTAGAGTTATTAGAAGAAAGTAGTCGAAATTACGCAACACGGCCAAGTATTGTTAAGATTTCAAGTTTTTTTAAGTTAAATAATATGAGGAAAATATGTATATTTTATTTTTTTTATAGTAGATGTAGGATATGATTATATATATATATATATATATATATATATATATATATATATATTTGAATGTTATTTAAATTAAATTTATTTATGATTTTCTTAAGTTTAACAAATAAATAATTTTTAATTTTGATGACATTTCTTAAGTGAAATTCATCATTTTTAAATTTTGTTCATAGATGTATTAAAAAAACTAATTTTAAATTCATACTTTTTTTCAAACAAAAAAAAGGTTGAAGTTTAGAATCGAATGTGAAGAAGTAAATTTTTGTTATACTGTTCATGTTGTTGCAAATATTTGCTTTAAACCAATACTAACACAAATCTTTCCATTAATACATTTCTTTACAACATCAGCGTTCTACTTAAACCTTGAAAGCAACAAAATAAAATAAAGTTGTGGTGGAAATAGTGGAGACAATTATTATTTGCAAATTGTCCCTAAATACGCGATTTCTTTAAAAGCCTACTGTAGAAAGATAAACGTTATTTCCATCCCCATGACCACAGTAGAGGAATACATACATACAATAGAACTGTATTTATCCTAATCCCAAAAAGTATCCACTTTCCTTATTTCACTTAATAATATTTCACTAATACTACGTGCCAACACTGCCGGTTTAAATATAATGTTTTGCTGATTCAGCAAACAATATTCCTTTATTCTACTCGTATTAAAAGCCTAATACAATTTTGCTAACAAAAAGCAAAAATTAGTTAATGCTCACCCAGATTAATGTCTATTAACATGACCACTATACAAAATTTTATTTATCATTAACTTAATGCTCGGACATGCAATCAGGCCCAGACATGCAATAGTTTATCGAAACAAATGTACACATGCTTTAATTGAGTTTGTTTAATAAATAATTGATTTAAATCAAATGTTTACTTGTCCAAACCTGATGTCTTTTGTAGAGACGCAAACTGAGCAACAATACTTTCGTTAAATTAAGATAAAGAGGAATGTATATTGCCGGAATATAGATATGAAGGATTATTAAAGTGTCCTTCGCCAAATGTAGTCCTCTCTCTACATATTTATGGGCTCTATTTTATCGCAACTTTTACCCCGGCTGGAGATCCCTGAATAAAATATAATATAAAAGACTGATCCAAAGTCTGACTTAATTTCGACTTTATATTTAAGGGCTTAAAACCTGCGTTTTTCACCAAATTTTTTAAGTACGAATTTAAGTTCGAAAATTCGAATTAAATTTCAAGAAGTGTTAAATAATAAATAGAATGTTTTAAGTACATCAACCTAATTTAAATATTTATGAGGTCTTGTAATAAAACAGAGTTTCGAAAAATTCGAAGTTAATTCAGAATTAGTTCCGAATTTTTGATAGCTACAAATTACTTTAGATTATGATATTTTCATGTAATTGGGTACAAATGTTAATTAAATAATAATATTCTGTAATTGAGCGTACTTTTACTTTAATTGCCCAAGCTCAAAGTCGTTGATTTTACTCTAATTTGGAAAATAGGAGAAAGTGAGTAGTATTTGTCAAAGTCTCAGTGTTTTACTTCCGAACCTGTTTTTTGACTTACCTTACCAACGGATGAATGCAATGGCTGCCAGAACCATGAACTTATTACTAACTCAGAGGTATAGAGCTATTTAAACTCCTACTGTTTCCTTCACGGCAGCCATGCCTTGCACTGGCCTATTTGTTATTCACTGTAGTCTATGGGTCTAAAGTACATCTACGATATTACTCCCTCGAAGGGAACTATATGTCCAGGACATACAGTTTCCTAAAAATGTCTCTTCCCTTTAGTGTCGTGTATATGTCACTAGCTAATCGTAGTGAAATACACTAAATAACTGGCTTAGAAATGAAGAACTGGGTAGTAAAAGGAAACATAAGTAAAAGTCGTTATTCCAATGTAGATAACGAAATAACAATATACATTTACTTCTCTTTCGAAATTCGGAAATTTATTAAAAAACGCGTCACATATTTAAAGAGGTCTTCTTCGAAAGCCATCATTGCATTCCCTATTTGTTAATATGGGCGAGGATCTAAGTCTTTGATAAAAGTGGTAGTGAGAATACGCCAGGTAGAATAAGACCTGCATTTTTCAGGAATCTCTTGACCACTGCCCTCCGGGAGCATATATCATCTTGGTGATCTCTGCCACCTTGTTGGATTGCCACTGGAGGAAAAGAGGAGCACCAGTTCCTGGGGCTTGTCAGGAGCCTGAAACTGGAGAAGGTGTGACTTCTAAGTTCGACCAGTAACGAAAAGGTAAACTGGTACCACGGGAACCAGTAGCCCCTGGAACTTCCATTCCAGACTGGTTGTTAGTAAACCTCCTTCGAGGGTGCATGTTATGGCTGTGGTTTATACTCAAAGCGGGAAGATTCACTGCAGGACAGATGGGGAATTGCATTACAACGCAAGCTGTCAATAAATATCCGTTGAAAGCAGGAGAATAGATAGTTTCGAGCCCCTCAGCAAGAGGTGGGACCGTGGGCCTGACAGCCTCTGTCCTAATTTTCTACCTATGGGATGTGAATGAGTGTTATTCCGGTGGTGCTTAAATTTGTATATTTTAAACATCCGTGTACAAGCACATTTGAGTTATCACATAATGCCATCAAATCGGCTTTTCTCAAAATATTCTGTCTTCAACATGAAAAATTAACATTGTTAAAAAATTCATGTCACGTTTTTTCATTAGTAACATACGTCCTTTATGGATCTCTTATAGGTCTCCACAGTTTTCTTTATGCGGAAGACAAATTTATAAACACCCACATATGACGACACAAATCGCCTAGCGTTTTTGTACAGTTCATATTTCCATCTGCGCTACTGCTTAACGCAGTAAATTTTATTAATGAAAATGACAGAGTACTAGATTTTCGAAATGACGGTTTTATTTTATTTGACAAAAACAAAATGGTTGTATAACTTCCTTCACTTGTGTCTACTTGTTTATAGTTTTTAAACGACTGTTATGCCTGCCCTCTTCTTACATTTACATTTAAGTTCTTTGCCAAACAATCTTCTGCTTGTGAAACTTTGTGTTCGATTTTCATTTAATCCAATCAAAATATCATATGGCATTCAATACCTTCCATTGCTTCCTCTTTATTATAAAAACAAAACCAGCAGCCAAAAGAGGAAGAAAATTCATTTAATCTAGTGAACTAAACTTAATTAAATGCACACGTTTCAAAAGTCAGACTCCTGTACGATTTATTTACACACCCATACACACACACACACACACACACACACACACATTCACTTTAATTAATAAGAAAGCAGAACCACACCAAAAGAAAATCCATCCCAACATCGAAACATTCAATTCAATGACTAAAATACTCGTAAGAAGAACAAACAAATGAATGAAAGTAACTTCAAAACATTGTAATTTTGATTTCATTTAATTAATTTGTTTTCCTTGTAGACTACAGATATCTAGACCTTATATTGTTCTTTTCATCCTTTTGCAACGACAACAAACAACACAAGGCAACAACGGCCAGCAGAAACAAAAACAAAAAAGAAAAAAACTGACATTAAAATGTTCATGTCTTTTAAGGCCTCCATCCACTTGAACGAACAGCAACGAAATCTAAAGAGTAGAGCACAAGAAACAGTGCTTGTTAAAATAAAACAATCAAATTACTCACACCAGCACCCGCCACTAATTTTTTGGCGCTTCCTTTACATCTCTGTTCCTGGGTGTGTGTTTTTTAAAACAGAGTCGTATTTTAGTCAGAAATTTTTTCATTTCATCTACAGTCAGTTGGAGGCTAGATACTTGGTTTTCAAAGCTTTTAATGTGAAACAAAAACACTTCTCATGTAAGTCAAGAAGCTTAATAAATATAAGTTCGCTAACAGGCCTACTTAAGAGCAGAAAAGGAGGAAAGGTCAACATTTATTGTAAAGAAATGTTACAAATTAAGTGAAGTCTACTTATAACACTTTTGTATGTACTTTCATTTTCTGCCCTTCCTAATATTGCCTCATTTCACAAGAGGCAATTTAAAATAGTTCAAAGTTATATGTGTTCTAACACGCATAAATATTTAAAAAGATTTTTCCAAATTAACCACAAGCAATATAAAGACAGTCTCTTCATGTTAACTTATGGCGTTTTCGTTTGTAGGAAAAATGTTGCCTTATAAAGTACTTATTTTGACAGATCGCAAAACCCTCGCAAAATCATGCAATTTTTACGTTTACAATAGAACAAAAATAACACAAATTTGCAACATTGAAATGGAGCAATTTAAAGATGTTGCTTAGGTCATTTGGGGTGCTGAACTCGAATCTACACTCGGTTTATTCATATTAACTCTAGTTTGGGAGATATACCATTACAGCAGAAACGAATCAGTTGGAAAACAAATTTTATATCACTAACTAGAGAATGCTCTGTTCTATTCATTTAAATAAAAACTTATGGCAAAAAAAGTTTATAATTTTCTTTTAATTCGTAAGAAATAAAAAACAAACCAACCCATTTTCAACTAGCAAATAGGTAAATTCGGTGATATAATCCCTAGAGGAGTAAGAGGACCCTAGATATATGGATAAATATGATCCCAGTACAACGAGCCGTATTTTTTTTTTTTAAATAGGTGCCCAACTTTTGATTTATTTGTAAATAAGTAAAGTTATCTTGTTTCTACAAAACTTGCGAATACACACAATAGTGCAAAGCTCTATATGTGGCAGCTTTATTAACACGTTTCCTGCCAGACCATTTTGTGAAGACTTCCCGTTAAGGCCGCGTGGGGCATATGTGCCCCATGATTAAATGAGGGCATCAGCAGTAGTATTAAGATGCCTATAATTGATTTCATAATGAATTTTAAAAAATTCCCAATTTTACAATGATAATAACAAATGGCTTGAACGGAAAGTTCTGCGTGAGGTGTATAACAAATAGAAAATATGTCGTGCCACTTGTTTCATTTACAAGGCAACAGCTTGCGCAGATTTTAATTCAGCACCCTAAATTAAATAATAGTATGTTCACACAAGTGCCTTCATTGCACAATTCGGATATTTATGAAATTAAGGCCTTAATTGAGCTCAATTTACCATACAAGAATACAATTAATAATTTGAACAATTCGAACCTAATTGCACCACAAATTGATTGAAATTGAAGTTCTGGGAAAGTGTGTATAAAGAAACGAATCGCATCGAAACCCTCATCGACATAACACTTTTTTAAACAAACAAAATTTATGGTTTTGGGACATTTGTAATCCGCGTGTTATTTTCAAAGAGCCATATATGATTTAAACAAAGTACTCCAACTGCACACATGGCTAGCGATTCTATAGGAATTTTGAAGGATACATTGTCAGGACGTCTTTTGTAGCATTCTAGCCACATTTGACCGCTCCAAACTTCTTTGGGTTAGTTTGAAGTTGCGGATTTTGCATGCTCTCACGGAGAATATTTATTTCACAGCAGGCCTTATCAGTAAAATTATGCGACTAAAAACTAACCTGGAAACTAGCTTAAGCTTAAAGAAGTTTTCGGCTTCAATGCCGTGAATGCAATTCATTTTTACAAAGTATTGATTTTAAAAATAAATTATTTGCAGCATTTGTCCCAATGTGATGCAAGGCTCAACGAAAAATATATAAGTAGACAGTTTTCCTTTTTGAGGTTTGATTAATTAAAGCGTAAGCTAAAGAGACAGCAGCAGGGTGTACTACTTGAAACTTCTACACAATTGAATGAAATCAATTAAATCTGCCTTTCTATGGCTGCTTGAGCAACCTTGGGCTTAAAAAGTCTCCGCTCTATTATTTAAAATTATAACACAACCACACACAATTGTTATCCTTTCGGTGAAACGTACAGAACTTCTTCCTCCATCTCTAGCACCAACTCAGCAATTGTTCAAATAATTCACTGCCACACAATCCGAATCTCAAAGACACATTAATATATTACGGCCAACCACGTTTCCTCAACCCACAACCACCCACTCTGATTTGATTTGTATTCATTTATCTGGTTGTTTGGAATGTTTTCCTATAATATGATTGTGTTAAATTCAGTTAGAGACGAGTACGAATATGTGAAGAAGAATTTGGTGTTGAATGTGCGAGGGTAGATTGAAACGTGATTTCAAAGAGAAACAGTAAACTTATATTTGACATCGAATTAATTTTTGCAATCAGAAACTAGTTCTGGTCAACTCAAATATCGTGGGTAAAAAAGTTTAAAATAATAGATCCGTATTCTCTTTTTGTTAATTTCAGAAGTTTTTGTTTGAATTCATAATTAAAGGATCTTACGGAAGACTAAACCATTGCGAATTGAGCAGCGCTTAAATCGAGACAGGCAAAGACACCCGCTTTAATTTTACTACTAATAAATTCCCTTTACACTTTTAAACCATCCTCGTATATTTACAATAAAGTGCCTTTATCTCCCAAATATAATTATTCATACGTGTGCTTGTGCTTGTGTTTGTGCACATGTATTTATGTGAGTAGGAAGCTGTGTTTTCTATGCAACAACGCACGGTTTTCAGGAATATTTTTGATAAACAGGTTTAGTTGCATGCGAGACACATTTTTTTCCAGTTCTATCAACATTTCTTAAGTTAGTTGGATGCTACGACGACAACGATGTTATTATTTACATTGGTAAGCCAATGTGGGTAAAATTAAGCAAAGGTACGCTTCAAGCAGACCCAAGTTATGATCTCAATTTGCAAGATTTTTGCCACAATATTAACAACTAGATGCACCAAAATAAAATGAAACGAGTTTAGGAAATGCTTTAAAATTATACCTGCCATATTATAATGAACACTGGCAAGAGAATGATGAACCTTGAGGAATCATTCATCCTTGAGTTGCTAAAGAAATAACTTTCAGACTTTTAAACGGATTAAATTGAAACAATTCTGATTGCTATCCTCATAAAAAGAATACAAGATTATAAAATCTCTCCGAAGAAGAACAATGTAGAAGAAATGTTAATCACAACAACAGCGATAAACTTGTTCGGAAAGCCAAACAAAAACGCGAATTAATTTTTCGAGTTTTTTGTTTTTTTTTAACTTTTCGGTTTTGAAAATAACTTAGAGAAGGAGCCAAATATAGAGTGACCAGCTAGTAATGATAATTTTTTAATAGTCATATTTCAGAATGTTACCTATCAAGATATGCAGAAAGGCTCGCCATTTCATTATTCATCGCGTCCCTCCTGCCGAATGTGTAAGAATTATTCCAAAATATCGAAATTCCAGTTCAGTTGTAAACACGAAACGCAAATTTTTTCATGAGGTCGGCCATTATCGCTTAACACCGGGGAATAATTTGAGCATGAGTTTCGACCTTAAGCCACCCATAAGACAAGGATTGGTGCACTGGCCACTAGATTGTCATAAATATATTCTTGATTTGATATTCCGACAGGGTGTTTTGATGTAGATTTTTGGAACGAATTTCAGTCATCCGTTGTCAAATTTGTTATGGAGACAACCCGGTTTCGGCTATGCGCCATCTTCAGTGTCATTTGACAAGGGATGACGGAAATTCGTTCCAAAAATCTACATCACAAATATATCTTATTATAGATTAGTTCGATACCGATGTAGTTTTCTTTAAATTTCTTCTCCTTTTATCATATATCTATTAGCAGCCAGCAAGATATTTAATACTGAAGTCATCAGAAAATGTCCATAAAATACCAATATAAGGTCTAAATCGATTACTGTACGCACCTTTCACCAACCGGAGAACTACTCTTAAGAGTCGACTTAAAGATGACCGTGTCTCCGATATTGGGATCAAGTTGCTAAAAATGCCAGATAACTCATGAGCGTATGTTCATGATATGTTCGTGATCTATCAGGTATCGTTTTCAAAACCGTGCAGCGAAACTGAATACAGAGGGTTCATCACAGTTGAGTATGATATCTGGCATCCTCCTTTTTCGAGAATGACGATAATTAGCTAAGAATCAAATACTCTCATTAAGAAGTTAATTTTTTTTCACTTAACTACTTGTAGCCGTTTGACTATGGGTGTCGTCAACTCAAAGATATACGTTAGCGTATGGATAGAAGTGCTACTAAAGCCATGGAATATCGTACGCTAAACGATGCATGGTCAAGAGGATAATAAAAATTCTCGATATCTGTTGAGGATCTCATATTGACTATAAGAAAACCCTAAAGTCGAGAATGAATAATATCGACAAGAAGTGTGAAATAATGGGGGCTTACAAAGTCCCTGTTTACATTAGGGGAACTGAATGACAGACATTTTCTAAATTATTTTTTGATTATTTTTTCATTCAATTTTCCGATTGCTAATATAGCCAATACTATACTGTAATGAGAGTGATGTGGTGAATAAAATATGAAGTAACAATAATTAATTTGTTGGTGCAATTCCGGTTTTTTTTTTTTAAATCCGATGTGTAGGGAATTTTTTTATTTTTGTAATTTAAAACTTTTGCGCTATACTTTGGTTTTGAGGTGAATTTTTAAATATTGGTGAGTTCCGAAATGAAGAATTCCCCATTTGTGATGCAATTCCTAAATCTTTGTTTAACATAATGAAATTTTAATTTGTTTTATTTATTTGTTTTTTTAGGAAAATTTTGGGTTTTCATTAAATATTATTTTTTTAGCAATTAATATTTTGTATGACAGTTTTTCGATTTTGTTGTGAAATTTTTAATTTGCGTGAATTTAACATTTTGAAAAAATTACGATTTTTAAATTTTACCACAGTTTTAATTTTTTTAACCTCGATTTTGTAGAATGTTATGTTATTTTTGTAATTTACAAATTTTGAACTATGGCTTGGTTTTTTTGTTAAGTGTCGGATTTGTTTTTGTAATTTAATAATTTATATTTTTTATGACTTTTAAATTTAATGGTGAACTTTAAATTTTTTTGTGATTTTTTTTTATTTTGTATGAATATTCAATTTGTGGTTTGATTTTTTGTAATTTGATATAAATAATAAATTGTATCTTTGTTTAACATAGATTTTGTTAAAATTTGCACGTTTTTCTTAAAATATTGGTTTTTTGGGACTTTTGGTGAATTTACAAAATTTTAATGAAATTTAAATGTTTGTCCTGAAATTTAGAGGGCTTCGGTTTCTTGTAAAATTTCAGATTTTTTATTGAATTTTAATTTTTTGCTATTTAGAATTTAATTATTCCAGTTTCGCGGATTTGAGATGAATTTAAAATTCGGCCAAAATTTCGAAATATTCGAAATTTTTTGTAAAATTCCCGTTTTTGTAGGAACCTTGTGTTTCTGTTTAGTTTATGAAATTTTAAGTTTTTTTTTTTTAACGTTTTAAGTTATCTGGGGCCCTCAGGGTAAGCATTTCTGTAAGGGAACTTTATAGTGATTTTGATAAGAATTCAGAATTTGTACATTTTGTTCTGTAAAAGTGAAAATATTACGGAATAATGTTTTTTTGCCCGGGAACTTTTAAACCGATATGGCTGGTTTCTAGCAGCTGTACGCGCTGATCAAATCGTTCAAGTTTCAATATCATAAGTTGTCAGGAAGTTGATTTCAGCATCCGACAGATGGGCATCGTTAATTGAACTTCCGAGCCTATTAGGATCCCTGTTATATATACTTTGCTGGTTTGGAAATAAAATTGTAGAAATTGCAAACGGAATGACAAACCTATATAAATCCTTTTAATTTTTTGGAAGGGTATAAAAATCGAGCGCAAGCAAGAACTCTTTATTATTGTGACAACCCATTTTTTGGTCGAAAAGGGTCCCCTTTTTGTGCACAATTCGACGAGTGGTCAAAAAATTTAAAGAAACTGGGACGATTATGGATAAGAAGTCTGCTTTGCGTTAATCTCCTAAAAACATTGTTGCGCTAAATAAAAGTGTCGCAGAAAACATTCGTTACAGGGACATGCTAACGAAATTTTCGTACCCTCGACTTGACGGCATGGATCTCGACAAAATGTGGTTTTATAAGGACACCGCACCACGCTTGAAACAATCGATTTATTGCAGCATCGTTTTCCATTGTAAATAACACACCCTACATAATTCATTAGCTTTTATAATTAGTGAATAAATTTTCTGGTTTTATTCATCTTGTTTATTATTATTTGAAAAGTAAAAGATACACATTTAATTAAAACTTGACACACAAAATAATTGTGAACTGTTCGAGTGTGTAAATAAGTTTTTTTTTGGATTTTTCAACTGTCGCATTTAATTTTTCTTTTAAATTAAGGCAACCTACTCTTTTAATGTAAAGAAGTGATTTTAGGACAAACCACTTTACAAGTCACTTATCTGCTATTTGCATTTCTTTCATAAATGAAGCCAAGGCAACATCTGTCCTTAACATGCACATGCATGTCGTAAAATGCAACTTATAAAGTTTTTTAACTCTATTAATGCAAATGTGACCGATAATTTTCTTCCATCTCAACAGAGTTTATTTCACAATTTCTTTAAAAATGTCATTTTCAAACAGATTTAGAAATGCATTTATGCCAATCAAAAGCATGTGCGCCAAATCCAATTTTGTAAAACCAAATTAAACGATTTGCCTGGCGTATTACTTGTATTTGATAAATTTAATTCGAGTTGATTATATGCTAAAATCTATAACTACAGTGGTGAATCACTCTGCTCTTGAGGCCAACAAAATTATGAAAATTTAAATCCACGGCAGTGTTTAGAGTCTGTTAAAATTTTGTAATAGTAAAAACTGTAGCGATGGATTACAGAACAGAGATAAACCGAACATAATTCAAATCAAATAAAATCACAAAAATAAAAGCAGAATCCCTATTACTCTTGAAGATGACCGCTGTAGTAACGCGAGTAGGTTCAGTATAAATTACAGAAATTCCTGCCCTACTATAACCGATTAAGATAATGTTGAAATTAAATTAAATAAACGTTGTTGACTAGTTGAAATTCCTACGGAAATTGCACCAATCATGCTCGATCTTGCTGGAAGATCTAACATAACGAATGGATTTGCTGTTTTAAAAGTTGAAGGAGTCGTATTATAAACAACCCTGAGGGGACAAATCTTAGGTCAGTTTATGACAGATTTTGCATGATTATTTTGGTTTTTATTGCCCTAAATAAACGAACAAATGTGTTGTAAAGGTTTTAAAGTCATAGTTCCAATAAGGAACCAGAACAAGTAAAAAGCGATTTCAATATTAAGTTGTTCAAATTACTAATGCCTAAAATTTAAAAAGTTGGAAACTTTTTTTTCTGCCTAAAGTTTTATATATTTTGCCTGGAAATCAAAGTCGACGAGCCGTATATTATTCTGCTGCATACCTTTGTGGTTATCATTGAACCAGAGTCAAGCAAGTAGCAAAACAACTGGCCTCAAAACTTGAATGATCATCCACAGATCATCCACAACAAACAACCAAATAATATTTAACTTTAATTTCAACTCTTGAGACCAGCCCCGGCTTAACTTTTTATATAAACACTGGAGCCTTGCACGGATACACAACGTTCGTTCTGCAATGAGATTTTTGGCGATAAAGTCCTATCTCCCAGGGGGAATATATCATGCCCTCCGAGAATTCCACACCTGATCCCATTAAATTTCTTTATTTAGGCGTATCTAAAAAGTCAGGTTTATTGCAATAATCCAATCACTATTGCCCAGTAAAGACCAATTACTTGTGTCAATTTAAGGTCAACTTTCGATGAGTTTGATATTATTTTTAACAAATAATTTTACTTCAGGCTGTATTAATGCAGCCATAAACCGTTATCGGAATGCAAACGGCATATCCAAGATTTGTAGCATGTTGTGCGTGAGCCTATATTGTTTTAGGAAGCAGAAATATTTTATTAGTCACATATTTGTGAATATACATCAGGATAAATAGAAGACCTTTCGAGGATCTAGAAACTCGGTGATCGGACATAATAAGATTAAATGTCAATAGTGATACTGGGGTCTACCATGTGCGAAATCAAAGTAGTGGCATCGTTATGATCTTATTTCCTGAAGAAAATATTGTCTGTTCTTTTTATTTTAAGCAGATCAAGTTGTAGGTTTAAGTGTCCCTTCAAAATACTTCGCCTCTTACTAATTTCAACCTCAGTTTCAAAACCCTCCTTGTTTTGTATACGTTTGTCATTTTATCGTTTCATCTTTGCCAAAATTTTGAAGTCGAATTTCAAAGCCTCAAACGATTTAGCATTTATTCAATTTATTGGTTGTAGTTCTCTGGCTCTGAATGCCAGAGTATTTGCTCGTTTATTACTAAATATTCTGGGGTAACCTGGCACCCAGATGAAGAGCAGTATGCCATGTGTCGAGCAATTGTTAAATGCTTCCTTGCAGTCGAATACAGTCCCTGATCTGATACAGCTGAGTGAATATGTTGATATTGCTGGTCAAATTTTTTTGTCGAAAAATTTAACACGAAACAATAAACATGAAATAGAAATTTCTCGTAAGTAATCGAACGAATCTTAGCCAAAACAAATTAAATCAAAGGGAGCATAAAATGGCTAAAATCCGAGTAACGACATCACTAAAAATCTAGAACTTTCATAAGTAATTTGCAATTACCGAATAAGAATTGAGATTGAGCATAAATAATTTTTGCATTTAACCCAAATATATTTGATATTTTTCATCTCTGTATATTTATCCTGAGCGCCATAGTATTATGAGGTAACTCTTTTTTCCGTTTTTGAAAACTCAACCTCCTTACGAGTATACTTCTACCCTGCCAACAATTTGTGAAGTTGAGGTAGAAGAGGTCCTGTATTATTAAACGGGGTTCTAGTCTTATTAAACTCAAAGTAAAGGCATCTCTCTTATGGTATATGTACCACCATACAACTCCTGCTTATAACGGCATATCTCAGTATACTTCTACATCTTAATCTTACTTTCCATGCAGTATTATTCCTAAGCGTTATAGCATCGGCATTGGATTTTCCGCCTGAAGATTGCTGCATAATAAAACTTGTGAATGAGAAAAAAATAAATGACATTTTTTAAAATTTTAAGAGCAGAATTATCTGTCTCGCAGTGACAAAAAGGCCTGTGATTTTTATGTCTGTAGATCATTAAAAACGGTATGATAAACAAGCGCTATGGGCAATCATATGTAACAACCATAGTAAAAAATTTTGTATGACAAGCTGCTTTTTCGTTTCACAGCACTCCAGGCTGTTCGCCAGCCACCACAACAACGATTATTATTCCCATTATATACCTTGCCTTGTCCACCCCCAACTAGTGGCTTTAGTATTAAGACATTTATATAAAATATAAATTGAGATCTTAATATTTCCTTTAAAGGCTTTAAACCCTTTCCATATCCTCTCCGCCCCCAAATTATATCCACTGACTTCAGTTCACTAGTTCAGAGTATTTCTTTCAGTTCATTTCTCATTTAAAAGAAATGATTAAATTATGATGAAGTAGCAGCAGCAGTTACGTTACCGTATTGGGTTGCACAAGTAAATAGTTGATGTAATTGAGGAGGTCATAATGGTGGTACATAGTTTGTTTATGACCATGAAGAGACGATATGGTTTGCCCACGACTGATTAATACTACATCTGGGTATTTAGCATCATTATCTCAGCAGCCAGTCAGCCAGGCATTATTGTTGATTTTTTCTCAACGCATACACATGTGTGCGTAGCTACGTTAGTGTGCAAGTGTGTTGATGTATGCGATATTGTTGTTACTTGTGATGTTTTCTGTTTCAGTTGTTTGTTGTAATGTGTTTGTAGTAAAATTTTACGAGGTTATATAGTTACTCGTGTGCGTTTAACTTTATGTGCTTTTGCGTATGCATGTATTTATGTGTGAGTGTGTGTTTGGTATGTGCTTGTTGGCTGACTTTTCAAGGGAGTTTTACCATTCTTTACACTTGGTTTGTTGTTCTTTTTCCTATAAGTGCACACATGTGTTTGTGTTTGTGTGTGTTCGCATGGATTTTTAATACAAAATGAAAAATATTTTACAAGTATATAAAGTAAAAACATGCCAGAAAAATAATAAAAAATTTTAAAAAGAAATGCTTTAAATATATCAATGATGTTGTACAGGATTTTGTTTTGTAGTTGCATTAAAGGGATACATTTTTACAACGAAATGGAACTAAATTAGAAAAATTGTCAAGTGCAGACACTAATATGGTCACGATTACAACGTCTTGTTGACCCCTCTATAATCTGAAGTAAATACGTGGAAGGTTGAGCATCAAAGCTGTGTTGCTAAAAACCATCCATCGGCCCTACCAACATAAAATAAAGTTTTTGCAAAAGCCAAATTATTTTTTTGCCATTCTGTTTGGTCGATAGTCGAATTTGTGGCCAAAATAAGCTGGATTTTTCTGCGAAGTACTCGTGTAATAACTTTTGCCGGACTTATGTCGTAAGCTTTGTTTTGTGAAGCTGGTAGTCGCATTCACATTCTAGCCTGTAATTCCGAAAATATTTTACTTGAAACAAAAAAATATACATCACAAAATACAACCAAAGTTTCTTAACTATACCAAAATCTTATTATTATTCTAACCATAAAGTATTATTAATAAAGTTCAAAACATGGTTGAAGTAACCATAATCTCAGAGCAACATATTATGATTGAATTATTTAGTTCTAAACAATAATGTAAGAAAATTATTTTACTGATTAAAGAAATTGGATGCTTAATAGTCAACGCGCTAACCACTTAAAACTCATTCTTTGATTAGTCAACAAAAGAATTCTTTATTACGTTTATTTAGAGCATTTTAAGGTTATAGTTATTATATTAATTTTTTATAAATAAAATTTTTTTGTCGTTAGAGTTTTTGGTAAAAATTGTATTGCTCAACTCATTGCAATTTGTATGGATGAAAATCATTTAATGATTAAATCGAACCATAACTTGTTTGCCGCAAAGAAAGTTATGTTTAACATGTTTTCAACTAAATAAAATATTGTTATACACCCCATAATATAGTTTTGGTGACCATATCACAACAATATTTTTTCGTTGCATGTATTACTCAGTAACAATACAATCGGTTGAATGCTTTTCTCTCCGTTCATCTATTGCTTTCCAAGCAGAGCTCTAGAATCTTATCTAAAAGTAAAATCTTGTTAAAAGAAAATCTAATTAATAAGGAGATGTGCCAAAATATTGAGAAAACTTCAATAAATACAATCATTATATGATAATTTTAAATTATATTATGATTGTCGGTAGACACAACATGTTGAATGTTAAACAGACAGTGATATATATTTATCATACTAATACAGTGTTTGATTATATTATAGTTGTACTAAATTATAATATGTTAAGAAAATACAGTCTATTTAAATTTTATGAAAAAAATAGAATACGAATACAACCATATATTTCATTAATAATTACATTATGGTTACCTCAACCATGTTTTTTCTTTGCGTGTACATATTTCATTAGTCAGCAGTTTGTCCCACATTATTCTCTGAAACTTCTAGTTGCGAGTTATTTTACCAGACGTTATTGATCACATTTTAATTGAAATCTTATACGTGCGTTAAGATTGTTTGCGAATAATTTCTAAGAAAATTAATAAGAAAACAATATGTACGATAATTTTGTCAATTTTTTCTTCTCCTTTGCGATTTTTTGCAGAAGGAGGATACCAGACTTATATTGGAAAGGATTGCTTCTTTGGCTCAGCCCTCTTTTAGGAAAAGCTTTGTTGAAGTCTTTGAAGCTGACGTTTGCCCTATCTGTATATAAATGCATAATAAAAAGGGATTTATATACAAACGAGTACATAATTGCTAACTCTTAGTGGGACTTTAAAAGCAACGCTTTACCATCCATAATACTTACATTTTCCCACTAGCTCCTTTTTGAATATTTGAGGAAAAACACTTAAAATCCTTTTAAAGCATTTTTTATTACCAGAGAAATCTTTTCCGTTTTTGAACTGTGTTTAGAATAGGAACAAAGTGAAAAGGCGAAAGATCCTAGAGAATTTTTAACCCATAATAGGAAGAATAGAAAAGGGAACAAATTTTCCGCGGAAATGTTGTTCATAATTGGGCTGAATGTTTTCAATAGCAAAAGTGGATAAGAAGTTGCTATAGTTGTTATCTTTTAATCGTCAAAAAATACTTTGAAATTTCATCTATTTTATTATATTCAGATGCTTCCATTTAAGTTTCCTTAATCTGTTTTCGCCTACGCTCCCTTCCTAAGACCAAGAATGTTAACCTTTTTACGAGTTTATTATCTTCTCTAAAAAAATTTGTTTTTCTTATATTGCAATCTCTGATTAATTTAGATAATAAATAAATTAATTAAAAGTATTAGAGTAACGTTGATAGAAGTATTCTTTTTAGTACACCTACGTATTGTTTAACATATGTACATGTATGTGTGACATACATATATGTATGTGTAAAAAGAAATTATTATTTTTAATGAAATTAAACTATCATTCATTTACATTAATTAAAATATGTGACTAGCAGAACTACCTTGTTAGAAAAGTATAAAATACTTTCAGCAATCGTTAGGTTGGAAACGGTGTAAAACAGGGTATCTTTTAAATGTTTTTTTCCCTATAAGTTTCGTCTAATAAACAAGCCACCGTGTCGGAATAGCAAATCAAGGATAAATAGCCAATGCAATAACATGATTACTTAATCTGTTTAAATAAATTTTACAGTGAGTTTTTATGACATTATTTACTATTGGTGCATTAAGGTCATTATTTATGGCTTCGTTTGTTACGAATCATGGTGCTTAAGCAATCAGCTTAACTGTTTTAGGCTGGTATCGTTGCAATATTTCAATATTCGAGTTGCTCGCTCTACACCACAGCTGAGTTTCAGAGAATTTCAAACAAGAAAAAGTTGTTAATTTTTAAATTGACAATTTATTTTAAAACGATATGCTGGCACCTCTTTTTTGAAATTTTAAACTGTGCAAGTGCCAAAGTAATAGAAATTTGGGTTCGTCGGCTGGCAGCCGGAAGAGGCTGAGACGGTAGTAGTGAATGTCCAGCACTGGTTTGGAAGACCTAAGCCTTATACAAATGCTAGCAATTACGAGATACTCCATAATGTGGAAGAAGGTCTACAGTCACCAGCCGACAGCACGAGACTCAATGAAAGTAAGGTAGTCGTAAATTACAAATCGGTTGCCCGAAATCAACCCTAGGAAAGAAGGGGATCGAAACGAGACCCTTGAAGTAAGCGGTCTTCTTCGATATTTCATGTGCACTGAACAAAATATTATGAAAACTTAGTTCGAATTTGGAAACTACCAAAAATGGCTCAAAAAATCGTCACTCTTTCGTAAATGTTGAGTAGCCCAAAATGGAAAAGGATTTTTTTGGTTGGTTTCCCGACCAATGGAAAAATATTTACCTATAAATAGAATCGGGTTAAAACTCAAAGCTATATTAAATGTAGTCAGCAAAATAACTTCAAAATAATTGTTCCAGTGATCAGTCAGATTTTCCAATCATTTTGGTAATTCAAGTTTTTCTTTTGAGATTTTTCAGTTGTTAATATTCAAATTTAACAAATTAATTTGGTAACATGAATAATTTTTCTGTTAAAAAGAAAACTTTAAAATTATCCTGGCAATGTAACGAATAGAGAGTAAAAGAGCAGAGAATTGCCTGTGTTTGCCATTTTGATCGCTTGTTATGACATGCCGAGGAAACTTTGAACTTTCTCGACTTAAAAAAATTAACTTAGTAAATATTATGTGATTATGTTCATTCTCGCTATGCGCGCACGTATATTCGAAATCACTTTGGATGACTCACTGAGTTACCTTGAAATGCTGCTGCACTGATGTTTCACGGTATTCCAAAGTTTGAAGCTCAGTTAAACACTGTGAAAATTTAGCAAAAGCGCCGTCATAAAGGGCAGATGGACGAAACAATGTGCTTCACCCGACTTGATTTATGGGATTGACAGTAGCTTTACCGTTTTGGACTGTATAATACACCAGTTGATGAGGGCTATACAAATCACACATATTTTTTATTTGTGGAAATCATTTCTCTGACTTCATACTACTACTGCAGTCTTTTCTGGTTTCCACTTCATTTTCCCTAAAGAGTAGTGTCATTAGGTCTCACATATGTGTTTCAAATCCCTTATACACTATTGTAAATACTACATATATAAAGACTTTTCCAACGGGTGAAGGCAAATTTTGGAATTGAAAAAACAAGCTGCATATCAGATATTATTCTATTATTTATTTAAAAGGGGTGTGTGAGTATGTCATTGTTTATGGAATATTATATCACCAAAATATATGCTGACATTTTGCACGGTTGCCCTGGATGAGCAAGTTTGCGCTTTTGATGACTTTGCTGCACTTTAACGATTACCTGGATTAAGCTAACTTACGAGGCATTGGTCGACTTCGGTTTATTGGCATAGACCTGTGATTTTAGAAAACACCACAAGAAAGAACTAGTAGTGTCAACTTGCACGATCTTTTCGCTCAGTTTCCGTCATTTTGACGAGAGCTTACCATAACACACCATAAAATCCTTTATGCAGAATGATAATTGTATTGTGTGTAATACTGTATTGTTGGCATTCCATGTCGCCCACGTTTATACAGTTAATTCCGAACCAAATTCAAAATTGGTTAATTGTAACAACCAGAGCCTTTTAATGGATGTATTGACACCTAGTGAACCTTGCGGTTGTTCGTGGCGTTTCATATTCGGCAATTTTTTGTACTCTTCTCGACGCTACGGAGCCAACTCAACGTCATTATTTTTGAGCTCTTAAATCACTTGTACCTTTTAACGTCCAGGTCGCGAACCCAAAATAGCGACGGCGAGGAATAGGCTGTTCTTGGGTTCTCCTTCACGCGAGAACTCTGCCGATCTGGTATTCACTTTGCGCGCGAGTTACGTCAGAGACACCTCCGACTCCACATAAAATAAACGTAGACTGGCAAAAATAGCAAAGAGGTCAATTGCCCAACCAAAGTTGTGCAACTGACACACTTTGCAAATTCAGCACTTCCGGTAAAAGAACTGAGCTACTTGTCAATAACCTAATTACATTTCCTTAGTTTAAGAAAATACAAATAATTAACAATAAGCATTTTTTATTAAATAAAACAAAAACAAATTAATCAATAGAATAAGCACTTTTAAGTTTAATAGTTAATTTTAAACCTAGAGTAAAAACATTCAGTCTAAACTCAAACTTAAATAAATAAAGTGCAAAGTCGCAAAGCAGAAGCTTTTGGATTTCTTTATTTTTCCTAAAAATTCCTTTAGAGAATTTAACTCGCGCGTGTTGCCCAGTTGGTTACCTAACGTGCTGCTTAATCGTTAGCACAGTCAAGACTTGCGATGCCAAAACAATATTGCAACTATAGATTGTCAGTAACGAACCGCCCTTATTGGATAACTCTTTGCATACCTTTTCTTGTTTTAAATATTCAACAAGCTTAAAGTTGATAACAACAGCAACAAAAAGAACCAGAAAAAGGTTGCCATTTTGTAAAATATTTTTTGCGTCAACAAATTCTTGAAACTATTGACTCTTAACTTTAAATAACATACAAGCACTTAATTGTAGCAACAAAATGCTTGAGTACTTTATCAAATTTTATGAATGAGCAAAGGTACTTTTTTTTCCAAAAAAAAAAAATATTGTTTGTTATTTTGTTGCTTTGTGCAGCTTTCAACCCTGATGTCGAGATGGCATAACACTCCATACTGTGTTATGCCACCCTGCTTTTCAGTTGGGAGTTAGGAGTAGTAGTCTTCCTTTTTTTCTTTTTGTTTAGGGCGTTGATGTAGGCCTTGCTTAGAAAGGAATATTTTTCTCTTTATTGCAAGATTTTTGTCGAACATTTTCGCCTTAGACTGTTATTGTGTGTTTAGTAGTTTACAAGTGTATTCTTATCGGGCTTTAGATTTAATGCTAGAAGATATTGTTGGCAGGAATAAAGATTTTTTTCCAATTTAAATGTTTTTTTTTTGTACTGGGCTTTGTTGCCATTCTTCAACAAAAGTTATAAAAGGTTTCTGTTGTTCTAGCCTAAGTTTTCTTATGTTTCCTTTCTTTTTTTCTTAAGTTTTACAGATTTTCATATTATTATTTACCTTTTCTTCTGTCAGTGTTGCTGGTAAAATTTATATCGTCGTAAGAGCAAAAACACAAACTTTTTTCCTAGCTGGTAGGTGGCTGGTGTTGTTGGCTTTTTAATCTTTGTTTCTATTTTTAGTTGCTGTTTGCCTTGCAGACGTTACACGTGTGTTCGAGTCTGAGCAACATAATAACGAATTGGATGACTGAACAAAATGCCAGCAGGTCTTTGTAATACGTGTTACCCAAGTAGTGATGCTGTAGTTATGCGTTGCTAAGGTTTTTGTATGCTGATATTAATTATTTATCTGTTGAGCTGTTAAGTTGTTTGTTCTGATATACAATCGTGGCCAACTTATATTAGCTTTTAGTATATTTATTTTCTATGGAAACTTTTCACTGTATGTGTGTTTCTTTTTAAATTTATTTGTCTGGATTTTGCTTGTCTCTACAAGAATTTTAATGTATTTGATATGTCTGTCTATCCAAAAGGCAAATATTCTTTCTATTTACTTTTTTCTTTTGTAAATTTTATGTTACACTTTATTTTTGCCTGTGAAAGCAACAATTTTTTCTTTCAAAGAATTCAAAGGATTTTCTTTGTGCTCTAAGACTTTTCTATTAATCCTCTTTTCTGTAGAATAAAAAATACATATTTTTTCCCAATTGATTTATTAATTTTGTTTACTTTTGTGGCAGCAAGCCTTATTCACACTAAAAGCATTCAGAAACACTAACACAAGCACAACGCTATGGCTCATAAAAACACACTTAAACAAAAATACTTGTATGCATTTTTTTATTTCCGTATCCGTTTCTCGTTATGCTTTAGAAATTCTTTTTGTTTCTACGGCTTTTGATGCTTTTTTTTCTAAATTATTATTCATGCTTTATTATTTTTTCCACGCACTCTTTTTTGTTATTTTTCAAATAAAGAATAATGTGGAGTATTAGAAAATACACCATCACACAATTTTATTCAAAACTCCCGTTTTATACTTTAAAGTAAAAAGCAATTTTGCTTAAGTTTTCAATGCGGCGCGGTTTTGTTTGCCTTCGCGTTTGTTTTAACTCTAAATAGCTTTTAAACGTTATTGGCTTTCAAACCCACTAACTCAATGACTGACTAACGCACTGGCCTACTCATTTATTTGTACGTATGTATGTTTAATTTAGAAATGAATATGCCACACAATTTTTTCATGAATTTTTCCAACTTTCTCTCAAAAAAAATATTTTTTCTTTTATTTTGTACGCTCGGGGATTGTATGCGTCAGTTAGGCTCCTTTGTGTTGAACTGTCATCAGGTTTGTTACTCTAGTTGCGGTTATACCATTTTCGTTTGTTGCTGCTGATGCTGCTGCCTACTGCTGTCAAAAACTAGATCCCACAACAACAATATAACAACAGGAAAAACAGTAAGCAATAAAATTAACAGACTATATCTACGAAAAGTTGTTCCAATTTGTTCTCTTGCCAATGCGCGCGATGTTGTATTTTTGTATGTATTTGTAATTTTCTCTATTGTTGTTATGGGGGAATTTTCTCTCAGGCGTAGTCAAAGGGTTTTTTCACTGAAGTTGCTTTTATAGTGCAAGAATAATTTTATAATAAAAATAAATCTCTTTTATTCAGAGTAAATTCAATTTCCAAATTAATTTCAACTTTTTAAGTACCAAAGAAAGTTCCTGTGAAAATGTAAAAATATTAGTTCTTAAAGTATGTTCGAAATTTCGAACATCATATCGAACTTTCGATTTCATGGAAAATATAAAATTTTCTGCGCTTACTTTATAGTCGTATGTTTTTCGAGCAAAAATTTTTAAATATCGAACATCAGTATGTAAGAAGTAAGCGCAGAAAATTTTATATTTTCCATGAAATCGAAAGTTCGAAAGTATGTTCTAAAATTCGAATTAAATTACGAAAATTGGAAAGAAGTGACTTTTGTATCTGAAATATTACAATACAATTTTATCATTACAAAAAGCCATGAGTTTTTGAAAAAATCATCATAAACTTTTATGTTGTCATCCCAATTTCCTGGAAAGTTTCAAAATTTGTTATTGGCAAGAAAGTGTCTAAAATAATGTTTTTAAGATTTCTTAAAAGACATGAGTTTTCGAAATTTTAAAATTCGAACATGTGAAAAGTTATAAAAAAAAACTCTTATGGTTTTTTTCAAAGTCTTTCCAAAGCTTTACAATTTTGCATATGCTTTTGAGGTTTTTTTTGTTGAAGCTTCGTTAAAGCCAAATTTTCAGGTATTTGTTGCGTCTGAGTCTAATTTTTAAAATTAAAATTTTTACAATAATTAACCAGTTACCATAAAGGTTTAAAAATTCTATAAGGAGTAACAAAAGCCCCTTTAGCAAGATATTTAACTGAAACTCCCCCCTTTAATAACAATAAAATTTCCCTAATGTTTTGGGATATTTTAGCATCACATCTTATTTTTGGCGCATACTCCAAATAAGAGAACGAATATAAAAAACAACAACAATAAATTCCGTTATTTACACTAGCATTTTTGTATCTGGCTCCATATGTCTCTATGTGTGTCTGTGTGTGTGTGTGTGTGTGGGTATGTGCACAAGGAATATATTTTCTTTAATCTGCCAGTAGTAACAACAATCTCATTATTGTTGTAGGCATTATTCCATCTCCTATAATTTGTTGTTCGTGTGATAAAAACTTTTATTCTACTCTCAGGAGTTGGCTTACATTAAATAAAATACAACGACAATAACAACTAGATTGGACCTGTTTAACATTTCTCTGTATAAAATCAAAAGCACACTGACACACACACAGAGTTGCACGCACAATCCCGGCTACAGGCTAACGCACAAAAAAAGAAAAATTTCAAACAGTTTGCATTTCCATTCAATCGACCCCAAAGTGAATAATAAAATAAACTAAAAAGAACAGCAGAGAAAATAATTGAAATGAAAGTAAAAAGTTATTAACTGACTAACTGGCTGACTGACTTGGCTGACTCACTTACCTACTCGTTCATTTGCAGACTGTGTGTGAAAGAGTGACTGATTTGCTATCATTTGTATTTGTTGATGCTGTTTGATATTCTCCGTCACTACACAAAAACAAACGCACAGGCAAAAGTAAATTGTACTCAGAGAATTGATTTCTCTGCATGCATGTTCGTGTGTATATGAATTTCGCGTTTGTGTATGTTTGTTTAATAAATTCGCTTGTTGTCGTCATCGTTTAATAATTGTGATGTTATACGATTGTTAGTAACATCGTTTTTGTTTAATTTTTACTTTATTTCATTTCATTTTGGCCATCTAGCAGTAGTCCACCATTTACCAAGGCAGTCGACTGTTGTCTTTCTACTAGCGCACATACACATACGCAGGAGTAATTCTACTCATACATACATATTTATTTACGTGGATACATGTACGTTACATGCCTTCACACATTAAGTTGCAGTCTTATTTTGAAAATTAATGTGCGTATATAGAGGAAGAGTGTTGCTACAACATGTTGACAATTATGATGCTGCAGGGTGGAGCAGCTTTGAAAAAATACCTTTTGATAACAAATTCTATATAGCTGTATGTTTAATCAAATAAATAATTGTTTCTCTTAACAGAACATTATTTCCTTGAAGTTGGATGGTTGCCATGTTATTAGCCAATTAGTTATTGGTCGTATCACGACCAATTGAAGCTGCAGCCACGAGAAATAAGCTTCGAAGACTTGTTCCTATATAATCGACAGATCAGCAAGAATGCATGCCCCAGGGCAAGCAACAGCGTACATCAAAAATGACTTGTTAGACAGCAGTAATATCCGCTAAGTTATTAAAAGTTTTTTTAGTTTTTGAAGAGTTTTTACCTCTCGTTTGATTCCATATATTCATCCAGGATTCAGGAGTATTTCTTAATTGTGTCCCTTATCTTATTTTTACAAGCGTGGCTTTTCTCAATTTTTCGATTTTGCAGATCTAATTAAATTTTAATATGTTTTTCCGTCTCTTTCCACTTACTCTGTTTATTTCTGTCGCCTTTTAACAAGTTTGTGCGGTTTTGTTTCTAATCGAAATTTATTACTTTGATTTTCGAAACTCTTGAGTTTTTAAGTTTGTTTCTTTTTAGAAATTGTGATGTGCTGCAATTACTTTTTAATTTTTAAATAAAACCTTTTTTACGAGCTTTTGATCATTGATGGTTCTCTTTTTCTACGCTTGGCGTTATTTTATTTTTTTTCTGCTTCTGTGCTTGTAACGATTTATTACAGATTTTGTTTATTTTTTATTCTGTTAATTTTTGAATCTCTTTAGGGACGTCGTATGAATACTTCTTTGGCAATTTTTGCAAGTTTCTTTAGTTCGACGTTTGAAAGAAAACAACATTTTTACAAGGCTTAAGGTAGTTCCCCTATTGTCCCTTTTGTTAGTTATTTTTAATTCAAATCACGCGAGCGTTTATGAACGTTAGTAATAAAAATGAGATTGTGCATGAGCAGCTTTGTTGTACCCGTAAGCTTACGCGATCGTGAGTGAAAAATTACTGACGATTCCGTTTCGAGTAACTAACCGCTAGTTTAATTGCTGAAGTAGGTTTATGTTGTGTTTGTTGTTGGCAACCGGAATTCAATACATATTTTTTATTTTGGTAAAACAAAATTGCATTCTTGCTCGAAACTCCCTCCTTCGTACATATATTATTTTATTTTAATCTTAATACCGAACCAGGGATATAAATGTAATAAATTTACAACAAAATGAAAGTATTCCATTTTAGTATAATTTTTAGTGAACTAAAAACAATTTTGAAAAATTCCATTCCTAAATATTCTTCAATAAAAAAATTAAAACAAAACTTATTAGAGTGTCCAAATTAAAGTTGTTTAATTTTGCTAGCTGCAGTTGCTATTTCGGTTAGAACTTATTGAACGTTTTCATGGTACGAGTATATTAGAATGCTTAGCATCTGGGTGCATTAGAAACGAGATAACTTTATTTATTACATCCCTGGTATTATATGTCTGTCAGTGTGCACAAAATTCATGGGCATAGCAAAGTAATAATTCAAAAGTGCATCCTTTTAATTGGCCAATTACCAGAAGAAATTCAATTATGGAAAAACAAAACCAGTAGATGTTACAGACAGCCTTCGTTCACGCGAAAAACTTCGCGGAGAGATAAAACTTTAGAAACTCTGAAGATGATAAATCTTTTTAACTTTAACCTTGTTTTATTGAGTATTTCTATTTAAAGAAATTTACAATAGGTATTCAAATCTTATCACCAAATTATAATTTATTAGGTATATAACTAGTATCTTGTATTCAAATCTTAATAATAAAAGACTATCGCCAAACACAATGTGTCAGTTTTTTTGAGTCTCTGGTGTCCATGGCAACTTCATGTAAATCGCTCGCTAGAGTATTCGGATGGACCAATAGTTTGCTTACGTATTTGGACGAGTATGTGTGTTGCTACTAATTTATATAATTTTTTTATATTTGATTTGATTTTCGGACAAGATGATTTGATATCTTCCTTTTTGCATTAAACTTGTTTTAAAAAGCAATAGAATTGTTAAAACATTTTTGAATATTTATTTTAATATTTTGTCTATTGGCGCATTAGCCTAATTTCTTATCACAACGCTTCCTTAAAGTACAGGAAATCGTCGGGTCAAAAATTATTTTTTTACCTTTCTTGATTTCATATTCCGACAGGGTATTTTGATGTAGATTTTTGGAATGAATTTCCGTCCTCCCTTGTCAAGTTTGGTTTGGTGACAAACCGGTTTCGGCTATTTGCCATCTTCAGTGTCATTTTTCGAGAAATCGAACACTGTGTGCCGACCCAAAGTGTACAGCGAACAGTATATTTTTGTGGATTTGTTTTCAACAAGTGAGTTGTGTTGTCCTTTGTCAGACACCATTGTTTGATAAGATAGCGATTCATTTAAAAATTAGCGTTGTCTGTGGTCATTAAGTGACGACCTTGCACGGGTGTATGTCCAATTCACGACTCACAATTTGCCAAATTGAAATCTATAAAGTACAAAGTCTTGCGCACGGTGAGGGATGGACTATCCCGGTTTCTCCTGTAGGCCTTCACGGACATCGGTAATGAGCATATTTAGAGCCGATAGGATTTGGGGAAGCAGAGTCAAAGTTTGAAGGACCCTATTGTTTGATTTTTTTTATTCGTACATCAATTTTCCTATTTAAAACTAACAAGATGTTAAAATTATGCAAATAAGAATAAGACTGATTTTTTATGAGCGAAACCGTCAAAAGCTGCCATAAAACATCTCTGAACTCTTTTATCGCCCAAATATTTTACAATTACCAATTTCATTTTCCAGCTCATGCCACTGTATGTTAGAGATGTTACCGATGACGACAATGACATTTGAAGAGGATACGATTGCAAGTCTATTGTTGTTTACGTGAGTGTTTGCTTGCATGTTTGTTTGGGCGTTTGCTCTTGCCGTAATGGGAGGAATACTTTTTTTTAATGCGTCTTGATGTCTGATGTGCAAATTTACTTCAATTATTCTAAGCTTTCTGTGCATCCGCCCTTAGCAGCAAACATACAGTTTTTTCGTTAAGGTCATTTTTTGTGTTGATATCTGATGACACTTTCACAGGCATTTGTAATTTCGTTTGATTTCATCCTTAAGATGACCATATTCCTGAAAATAAATTACTAACAAACAATAATTACATATAACTTGAACAACTTTTTCTTTAAAAATTTCCCACAATTAATCCTTTTAAAAGCTTAGGCTGGATCTAATCCATCTCCAATTCATATTTCATAAACCATAAGCAGCAAATGAGAGGTCAGGTTTTTAAAGCACATCTTAAACATTCATCACATTTGAAAGAAATAATAACATAATAATTGTAGATTCTGCGTCGATTAAGGATAGAAAGTCTTCTTCGCATGACTGGGAACGACATTCGTTACAGAATCATGATAATGGAATTCTTTCTTGTTTCAGCAGGCCATCTACCACACCGGGCATGAGTGAATCGATTTATTGCTGCAACGATTTCCATATAACACTCTTATTGAGACACCCTATAGAACGACAAACCCCTGACACAAATTGGTGCCATATACTTAAGTTAAGTTCTTTTAATTTCATTAGTTCCTCGCAACCCCTTAAAAACTATAATTTTTATTTCTTTCCTCATTTGCTCTCCCTCAATTATGCCAAACAATATTATACCCAATTCCCTAGATGGATGGTTGAGTTAATTGTGTAGTGGTAGATACGAACGGAGATCACTGCACTACAAAGTACGTTCTGTCTCAGCCTGCTAAGAGCACCTTCTTCGATTTTCATCTAGAAGTAAGAGTTTAGTTCCGCCTGCGGTTAGATAGGATCATCAATCTTAATAAACGATTTACCCGATTTTCCCTTTAGCCCACACAAATTTACTAACACACATAAGATAGCAACGGGTCTGGCAAAAAACCTGGTCTATTTTTTTTTTCTTGTATTTTCCCTTACCCTGCACAACTACGCTCTGCTAATCGGTGAAGATGTGATAGCATTTAGTCACAAAAAATGCTTTTACTCATGCTTAAGAAATTTCAATCCATAGATTAAGCTGAAGCTAAAACTACCTTCAGTCTTATAGTGTAATGATAAAATTTGTAAAAGAGGGGGCTCAGCAAAAGTCCGGAGTTAAATTGATATACAAAATGTATAGAGTGTGTACATCAACCATTTTATTACTATTATTAGTTGGTGGCTATAATAGGACTGCAACCTGGTGGATAAATTTTGCAGCCTCATGTCCAGCTAAAACAATTATAGAGTCTTTATAAATCTCGTCATCGTTGCGGGCAGTTTAGTCTGCGTATTGCCGCCGCAAAGCTATTGTTTGCCCCACAGAAGGGTTTTGGACCTATGAAGGGCGTGTCTACGCGCTCTTTAGGCATTTAGTCTGTCGTTTTATTGCCCTCATGCCCCTCATGACTCGGTACTCACATAAGAGTAAATAAATTCCTCAGTGTTAGGGTATCTAGAAGTTCGAAGCACTCTAAAGCCAACATTTATTGGAATATGTAGTTTTCTAATGACTTTAAAGCTAGTTGGAAGTCCAAAAGATATCATTTTCGATCGTAGCCTTTGACTTGCGTAAGTTGATCTTAAGGCTTTATTTGATACGTATGTTAAATGTTCTTTCAAGTAAGAGTTATATCTAGAACTACTCCCAGGTATTTCATACCCGCAGATAGTCTGTGTCTCCTATACTCCGGATCCCCAACTTTCACTTCTGCCTTCAGGTGACAGGTACCACACAGAGACAGAGTCCTGTCTCTTGACACCAGTTATGAGTGATGTCAAGAGCAAGTTGCATTCGATCGCTTATTGCAGAGTATAACTTGGCTTTGACCGTAATAACCAAATCGGTGGCAAAGACTTAAACTTCGTATCCGAGATCATCGAAAGTTGAGGAATGGCTTTTGGTGACCAAAAATTAACCTTTTCGAGCAGTTTCCTCAATAGACTTGAAATTAGCATCAAAAGCCCCAGTAGTGTCAACCGATGTGCAGAGAGCTATTTCCTCGATAGGGTGTGTATGGCGGTTTCAGTAAATTTTCCTAAGGAGAGTTTTTAAGATATACTGCCTTGATGTATTGATCCCCCCATTGATATAGAACTTTACGGCTCTACTTTTGCTGCTTATACTATTTTCCGTAAAATCCAAGGGAAGACCAGAGTCCTCAAGAGATTTTTCTTTGTTTTCCATGTCGCCGATCATTGTGAAATGCTATCTTGGCGAATTCGGAAATTTGTTAACGAAACTTCACTTCCTAAAACGCTTTTAAAACGACAGTGAAAAGGGCTTGCTGAACTAAGACGATTTAAAATTAACACGAACGAGTTTAGAACTGAAGAAAATTATGCCTCGACTCTTAATACGAGCTTCGAAATATGACTCCAATTTCACATCTCGGAAGAGAATCTGATCACCCTAAAAACTTTCCCTTTGACACTTTGCACGACCATCTCTCATTGGTTTGGCGCTTATCGCTATTTGTTTATTTTTTAATTTCTGTCTTAAAGTCTTGCTTATTGTTGTATGACAAATTCGTACAAACAACGTATTCAGACATATCGCAGTTGAAATTATACTTACCGTAATCATCCATATGCATATGGCGAGTGACTACACAAGCGCACGCAGAGACAGAAAGTCACACACAGGGACATATGTATACATTTGGGGGCAAACGGAAATAGTCTCCATTGTCTTTGGCGAGAGAGTAAGTGTGACTGTGGTTCGGCGAAATATGCATGTAATTTTACTGCTGTTGTTGTTGTTCTTGTGTTAAAAAGTAACGTACCAGTTGACATTTAACATCATGATGTTATTTTAGTGGGGGTGTTTAACATGAATTTCTTTTGCATACTAACACGTTTGTATATTCATGAACAGTAAATGTGTGAGTGTGAGTAGGAGAATATTAGTACTTTTTGCTGTCAACAGCATTTAATACCAAAAACAAATATAGATATTTTCTTATATTCATTCATTGAACGAACGAACCATCCATCTATTCATAACACTTTGTGTTGCTGTCGTGCAGTGGTTGCTGTTGGTGTCAGTGACAGTGTTGGTATTGGTGATGATGATGCTTGTAATAATGTTGTGGTACTTGCTTCTTATTCTTTTGCTGTTGCTGCTGATAATGATGATTTTATAACAAGTTGCCTCTTTGACTATTTTTGGTCGTTTGGTTGTATGGATGAATGATTAGTTGGGTGTTTGTTGGTTGCTGAGTATTTCTCAGGTTCGGCTAAATTCGATGTTATATGGTTGACTTATACTACTACGTCGTTGAGTGTTTCGCTGTCTGTTTACATGTGTGTATGTGTTTGCATTGATAGCTGTGTTGATTTCAGTTACTGATAGACAGGCAAAAATCCTATTTGTAACGCTGTTTTGCAAGGACAAAGTCTGTAATTAGCCTTAATTGAAAATGACCTATTTTTTCTCGCTTACTCAGTAATTTTCGCTTACATCTATAAAAATAAGACAAATAAAGAAGAAAAAGTTAATCAAACATTTTACGTAATGGCTTGGCGGTTCAATTTATTCACATCTTAATGCCTTTTTGTATGGTATTTGTTCGGTATGATCCATTACTTTGGTATAGGGTGGGCTAAATAAGTAGCCGTACGACAAAACAAAGATTGACGAGGGACTTTCCCACTTACAGCAATACGAGAGAGTTGCTAGCAATCAACCATATAAGTTGCCATATCAATGTGTTGCAACAATTCCATATGTTTATGAAATTACGATTACTCACATTTACTTAACAATGATAAGCAAATCGGAAAGTATTGGAGTCAGCCGGTTTTTTTATTTACAAAATTAGGACTATTCGACATTCGTACAATGAACGCCTTTGAAAAAAAGACAGCCGTAATGCTGAAAAAAAAGATTAAAAATCCGACTCGATTATCCTAGTCATAAACCAACTGATTAAAAGTGCAAACTTTCTTTTGCAGAGCTCTGATTTGCTTAACTAAAGTTCGAAGGCTGTTAAACTTTGTTTTTGTTTTTGGGGTTTACTTAAGAATACAATAGTTTTACTCTGCAACTTACTTAAGTGCCCAGAACAACATTTAAAAAGAGAGGTTAAGTATTAAATGCCGCAATTATTTGATTAATTATAATTTTTCCTTTTTGTTGGTCACTTATATTTCCACTTTTTGTTGTCTGTCAATTAATAATTTATTTTAATCGTTTAGTTTCACTTACCATCTTCGTGGCCCATTTTCCCTTAATGCGAAAGTCCTTAAGGCTGAATAAAATTATATTTTTCCTTTGTTACTTTGAATTCAATTTCCCAACCCCCCTTCACTGCTGTCATTGTGACATACTTTCATAATCATTTTGTATAATTTTTGTACAATTTATGCTAATTATTTTACCACTATCGTTTACGTATTTTGTTAAATGCAATTTCGTTCTTTATTTATTACAAAAATGATTTTCTCAAAAATTTAATAAATTGCCATTATTTGCTGCTGTCGTTGTTGTTGTTGCTGTTGTACAAATTAATAGCAATTACCTTTGGGATATTGATAACCACATTATTCTATAATGGCCACATCAGTTAGATAGACAAACAAAGAGACAGACGGAAAAGCGCACTGACTTAATAGAGAATGTATGAATGAATGGGCAGCTACAGAGACGGACAAATGCTCGGCTGGATGAGTGTCCATACAGGAAAATTCCATAATTTCTTTTCACATAATACAACCCCTATGAAAGCTGTTATGGTTAATATTTAATAAATACATTTACTTTTATTATATTTAAATCATAATTCATTTCATTTATATTTAACATACAATTGTGGCATATTAAAATTCATATGTCAAGCCATGAATTTTGATTGGTAGCAATATGGCACATTGCTGCTTCAATTTAATAATAATTTGCTAAAAAAAAATATTTATTTTTATACACACGTGCACACATACGCACATTTGAATAATAAAAATGTCGTACAAAGGTAATTTAGTCTTTCCATTTAACAAAAAAGGATTAATGGAATTTGCTCGCCACTAAATTATTTTTATGATATATTGAAATTTAAATATATTTAATAAATTATATTGGAAAAACTATTTGGTTAGCCACAAAAACTAAAAGTGTGTGTGCGCGCATAAAAGTGTACAGTACTGCATTTTTTTGAAGAGCGAATATTGATTGCAGTAGTAATTGTAAATGCTTGTGAAGCCAATATAGAGAATAAAGAATCAACAATGCTCAAATGGCATTTGCAGCACAGTTGAAAAGACAGTTGAGTCATTTCTGTAATTTCATAAAATAAGAATTGATTCCTTTATCTCCATGAGAAGTGTCTTTGTAAACTACCAAATTAATTATAACTTATATACAGTGGTTCCAGAAGAGTTAGCTGGAATAATGCTAAATCGGTGCAAAAACTGAATGCTAAAATGTTCTACAGACGAAACTAAAAATGATGAGCTACATGGTCCATTCGATCAGTTTTATTTTTGACAATGTTTTCCAACAAGTCTGGCCGTGTGGCATGAATGGTGGCTTAAATATTGCCTTCCAATGCTTCAAAAGTTGCTGGTTTGTCAGCATATACCAATGACTTAACATAGACCCATTAAAAAGTAATCCAGTAAATCACACAAGCGAGGGAACCAATGAACAGAACCACTTCTGGAAATAAAGTTGGTACCGTCGCTGATAATTGCAGTGTTGCAACTAATTATGGCATGTGGTGTGAAAACCTTTTCTTAATGATTAGCGAAAGCATTTACCTCTTCAATGCACCTTTAAGCCCATGTGTGGTTTTCAGGTCTTAGTGGGAATTCGTAGGCAACAGGACATTTCACGTGCCTTACAGCCTTTCAAAGGCTATACTCCGTGTTTTTTGTTGGATCCAAGTTCTCAATACAGGAGTCGCGTTGTTGCCTCAGTTTGGCACGTAAAGTTCTTTCACATAAGTTCATTTGGATCTTGATGTCAGGAGAACGACTATATTGCTATTGCCTTCTGAGCCTTTTTTTTCTCTAACAAGGGTCACCACACGTGGTGGCTTTCAAATATATTTCACTTAATAGGAGCAAAATGGATGTCAAGGTTAATTTCTTGAGTTACCTTGTACGCTCGATTTAATTTATTGTGTTAATTTTCCATATATTTTTTAAAAAAATATCAAACCTCAACTTGGCGATTGTTGACAGTGTTGTTTTATTTTAGTCTATCAAATTAATAATTGAAAAATAATTAAAAATGCTTAATCATTCACCTGCAGAGAGTTGGTTTTGAAAAAGGAGCTTATTTGTGTCAGGCAACGGTGTTGATTTCGGTGTTGTATATTAAAATCAGCCAGTTTTCAAATTTCGTTTTGTGATTATTAACTTCGATTTTTCGTTTTTAAGCGATTGAGCAAATTCTGCAACTTAGAATTATTCCTCAGGTTTTGACTCCTAGTTCAAATTTTAATATGTTTGCAATTTCAGTGATGTTTCATATTAGAAAATGCTCTCAGCATTTCATCTATTCCCCTTACTATGTTTTCATTTAATATAAAAGTATCTTAGGATGAAGTTTTCAGCTCTACACGACTATAATACTCTCGAGGGGAAAAGAGGCTTTAATGTTACAATAAATCTTATTAATTTAATCTTATCTTCAGCAATTCATCATAGTGACAAGATACAAAAAACATATAGGAAGACATGGCACTACCTTACATGTTTTGTTTTGCAATGAAACAAGTAGGTTCAGAATACACCTGTTCTATTGAGAGAACGACATTTTAAGACGCTGATGCCATCAGGCCCAAATTTAATCAAGAAGGGCTTTACCTACTTTCAAATCACTGCAATGCGTTTCGTTGTAGCGTTACGAAACTACTTTCCCGGTTAAGTGGAATTTGAAAGTTAGTTTTAACATAAGCTTAAATATACTTATGTATTTTTAACATATGTATTTAAAACTACTAAGAGCACATCTTGACTGCAGACTATAGGAGAGTGTCACGGCTTGCACCCACAATACGCCATCCGATCAAGCCAATGTTCAAATAGTTTTTCGGTATTTAGGATTTGGCCTGAGTTTTATTAATTGCAACTTCTATTTCGTGTTTCAAGGCCTCATTGACCTTATCGGCACCACAAAAAATAATCTAATGGTCTCAGTTCACATTCCCACGGCAACTTGCATCATAATTTCGGCTGAGTTTTTAAGAAAAATGGCCCAATAATGTCACCGTGTCGAAATCCGCATCAAACAGTGCATCGGTCTCTCAACGCTACAGTCTTGCTTATTGACATAGCCTCCGATGCGGAAATGGGCTTTATCTGAGAAGATGATTTTCCCGATGGCATTACTGTATGCCAGGGCTGTATTCGGAGCCCAATCTCAAGCTCGAGTTGTCTCTAGGGTGGGAACATCGCACGTATACGAAATCTTACTGATCTTAGGGTTTTATCTTGCCAAAGTAAATGGAATAAATATTATTAAAACATGTTAATAATCGCCCTACCATGACTTCTTAACTTGTTTTTGTAATTCATTTATCATTCTAGACAATTACACATCTTGTTATCAGGATTGTGCAAAACGAATAATGTGCTCTTGTTCTCTTTATCATGAACTTCTTCATTTCTTAACACAAAGAATAAATAAAAAAAAAATTCGTACAAACACTAACGAGTTCAATAAAATAAATAGCCGGTATTTAATAAAATTTTTTCTTTTATTTTGTTGCTATTCTTTCGCAAAAAATTCCGTTCGTGACGCAATAAAATAATAATTACACACACATACGCTGACAAAGTACACAATTGCAATTGAATGGAAATATGGACTGTAATAATTATTATCATGGCCTAATAAACGATTAGTGAAATTCGGCGTTGAGGCAAGAAGCAAATTCATGACACCCGCTCATTAGGAGTATTAAATACAATTTTAGTTCAGACAATAAAGTATTTATGCGCATGAAATCGATTAGGAAATATTGTCACTATGCGTATGAATCAATATATTAAAAGCTACACAAAATATGTTAGGAAGTAGAGTTAGAGGTGTCTATTAGCTTGGAACAAACTAATGATTATTTTCAAATACTGATAAGTTAAACATTTTTGGGTTATAAACATTTTTATATTCGAAAGTTCAACAGTTAGCAGAGTTTTGTGGGAATTATGGATCTCAATATATTTTATACATGTATTTCGCATGTTTATTATGACAATTTTATACGGAGCCCAATATTCATACTTCGCTCCCTCATTCATGATTAATACCCTAATCATAAGTGAATCAACGCTCTACGCCATACAAAATCTTGAGAGCGAAGCACGTAGTTTTGATAGAAATACTTAAGAACTTTTGCATAAATCTTAAATTAATTAAAAACTTGCAAAGTTTAGTTAAGGCTGGAGGCAGCATGTTTGTCTTAAATATTAACTTATTCAAGTTGTCTAAACTAAACCTTAAACAGTTTTGCACGTTCCGTAAGAAATTTTTTAGGGATAAGCGAAAAGTAATTAACACCTTTTGGGGAGAAACACTTATAAAACCAGTTGCTCTTCGTTACTCTCGCTAAATTTGAAAACCGTTCGACCGACATGAATAATTAGATAAGCTCTGTAACCATGAACAAAATTTCCCCAAGTTGATGAAAAACTTAATGAAAAATATAAATTCAGCGAAACTTTCGAAAATTATATCAAAATCGAGGATTCCCCGAACCCAAAATTTTTAAATTCATCTTATATTCCAAAAATTGACACAAAAGTTAATTTCGATTTCAAAATATCTAATCTAACGAACATTAACCAGAATCGGAAATATAGTTTGAAAATTGTAATTAAAAGAATTTTTGAGATCTCATTCCTTTTATGTCAAGCATTTCTCTAACGAATACTACCCAACTTAATTTATTGTAAAAATCAAATTTATTTGGTGGAAATAAGCTGGTCTCTATGGGAATTACTTTGTTGCGGAGCTTTTAACAAAACGGTGAAGTTTTAACAAACAAAATCGCATAGAGTCTAGAGAAAGATTTGATATAAATTCCAAAAAAAAAAATGTATCAATAAATATGCAATTGCTTGAGCAAACGGTGGCAACTATTGCGTTTTTACCTAACATGGTGTCTTGACTAGCCATAAATCTGTTCAGCCATCGTATAGGAATTTGGTTAGTGTATACCATGGATGTTGGTGGTCGGTTCGTGTGCAAACAGAGTTTTTCTAACAATTGTTCGCACAACTCTGTTTTGCTATTACACCAACAAAATATATACAGGCAAAATAAAAATATATGTCTGTGATCGTTGAGAGCACGAAACGATCGAAACGATCTGGATGAGAGACAAAAAAATTATGCTTAAACTGAACAAGAACTTCTCCATTTATTCTCCAAACAGAAGACCACGCACACATTTTTTCGTTATTTTGCAGGAGCTCTCTCAAAAATTTTAAAATTCTTCACAAAATCAACGACTTTTTTCAATTCACCAAAAATTTTTTTAAAACCAAAACAAATCAAATAATTTCCAAGATTTTAACACGAACCATAAAATTTTGCTCTTACGAACAAAATGCAATTTTTTATTTAAAATAAGGAATCGAACATTAACAAAGTTTCTACAGTGCACCAACAAAATAAAAACAATGGTCTAAAATCACAAAGAAAAAATTTCCAATTTTACAAGAATTAACAATTTTCCAAAAACAAAAAATGTTTGTTTTAAAGCGGCAAAGAAATTTAAAAATTCTACTTTTAAATTCACTACAAAACTGAAAATAGCTAAATTATAATATTTATTTAACACATTATAGAAATTTCATGAAAATCTATTTCTAATTCACCTAAAATGCGAAAAGTTACAAAAAACAACAAAATTCAAAAAAAAGTTATAAAAAAATCAAATTTTAATTAAAAAACCGTGTTCATTAAAATTTAAATAAATCCTAAATTATATGACCTAAGAATTGAACGAAACAAATACATAAATTTGGTGAATAACGTCATCAAGGAAAATATTAAAGCGAGAATATTTTGGTTACGCGTATTTCGATGATACAAACGGACTTGCCAATAGATTTTAAGTGGCCGCAATTCCACGTGCGTCTGCCCTTTGCGGTGACCATACATAAATTACAGTGCTTAGAAGTTTGCAGGATTAACTGTCCATGTTTCGCGCCTGGACATCGGTATGCAGCGTGTAGGAAAGCCATCGTCAATTAATATTTACGCATCGAATAATAAAACAACAAACGTAACTGCTTATGAGAAAGCTTTACATAAAAAACTGTATTCATCCTTCAATTAAATAAAATGACATTACATCTATTTTGATTAAAAGTTATAGTCAAATAAATTTTAGGTAAAACTAATGGTGTTTTCTTTTTTAGAAATAATATTTGATGCCCTTTTGTTATACACGAAATATAATTACGCTTACAAAAGGTAGTGAGTGATTTTGTTTAGGTCTTACCATTAATAATGGTGAAAGGCATTATTCTTTATGATCTGTATAAAATACCAAATAATTAGGATGTGTTAAGCATGTACTATTTAACAAGGCAACATTTTATTTAAGAAACGAAAACACCGTAAATTCACCGGGTCTTCTAGTTTATTCACAAATATGGTGCAAGTTTGGCCAATTATCTCTTAAGCTCGTTTCTAGTAGACTCACGTCTTACACTCAGAATTGTAGCAAGAAAACTTGCAAAGTGTGAAAAAGGTATTATTTAAATCAAGTTTAACGTTCAGTGACAAACACATCTCTAAAGGCTGGGTCAGACGGGGCAAAAGTTGTCTGCGTTTTTGTTAAAAATAGATTTTTGTCCCTAAGAATGTTTTATAAGAATGGCTCGACCACATTATTCAACAAGATAAAAATATTTATTTTCATAATTTATTCGTTACCGTTTTTTTTTTTCGAAAGATAAAAAATAATTTATTTCTCGAAGATATGGCTTGCAATTTATTTGCCAATAAAAATATCAAACTTTTCATACTCTTTTGAAAGTATCAAGCAATATTTTTACAAATACGTAAAAAAATTTTGACTTTATTTCGAAATCACAAAATTGATAAACCATCCAGATAAAACAATAAATATTTCTTTACAAAAAACTGGTGAATGGTTTTTATTGTAGCAAAATAAAGAAAAAATATCCGTTAAAAAATTTAGAATTTGCTGTAATGAAATATTTTAAAAATGAGACATTTATTGGGCATAATTACTGTCTTGTATTGAATTTCTTGTTAATTGTTAAAATTATGTTTTTGTAAATTTGTAAAAGCAAAGACAGAACGAAAAGTGACACTGAAGATGGCAAATGGCCGATACCGGTTTGTCGCCAAACCAATCTTGACAAAGGAAAAACCCACTGAAGACAATATACAAAGACAAGTTAAAAATGATTTTGTTAAAAAATACTTTTTGATATAAATTTTGATAAGAAATACTTGTTGATAAAAAGTACTTTTTTAAAAAAGGAGCTTTTTTTAAATGTACTTGCCGTGAACATTACTATGTACATATTTACAAAGGAATTTTTAACGAAAATCACTTTTTAAAACTTAATTTTAGAAAAGTTTTTTTAAGTTATTTTGAATAAAAGCTGTTTTCAATATAGTGTAAATTTTATAATAGATACTTTTATCTAAACGTAATTTCTATTAAAGCTAAAGTGCGAATAAGATATTTTACACAAAAGGTACTTTTAAAAAAAATACTTTCATAAAATTCATTGTCTAGAAACAAATCACTTCAAAAAAGAGAATACTTACAATTCTCACTTTAAAAAATAATTAATTTTTATGAAAATTACTTTAAACTTATTTAATATATACATATGTATATGTATAATACTAAATAAAAATACTTTTTAAGAAAAGATCTTTTCAGGTACATTATATTTTCTACCAAAAGTACTTTTTAAGAATGAACTTTTTATTAAAAGTAGCATTTCTTAAAATTAATTCCTACAAAAGTTATAGTTTGCGAAAGGTAAATTGTTCAGGCCTAAAGCACACAGTGTGTATATTACACGAAATCATTCGTGTTGGGTTCCTGCTTATTTTTGAATAAAGCCATATAGCTTACGTCCACTATAGCTAGAGAGATGAAACTTGGTATTAAGGAAGGCCTTGGAAAATAAGTAATAAGAAAAATGGACACTTTTCATCTAGAGGACTAGGGTTCCCTCTTATTTGTATGGACCATTTCCACTATAGATAGAGAGCTGAAATTTGATATAACTTAACCGGTAGTATGGTTTAAGTTAAAAGAAGTTTTATACATACTTTAACAAACAAAAATAACTTGGGAAAAATGACTCAGATCACAAAATAAGGCCAAGTTTCTATCCAAAAGTTTCGGCCAAAAAATTATTGAAATCAAAATGAGAACGAAGTTCTTCATATGCTCAGTACCATCCCATTTCTAGGCAACTTGCTAGTTTGGCAAATTTTTTTTTTTTTTTTAACTTTCTAATATGAAAAAAGATTATGGGACAAATGTTACCAAGCTAGCAAATTGCCTAGAAATGGTATGGTTTTGTACATATGAAGATCTCGATACTTTTTACGGCCGAAATTTTTCGATAGGAACTTGCCCTTATTTTCATATTTATGTTTTTGTGCGGATATTATTTACTCAAAGTACCTTTTATAAAACAAGACACATCGTGCTGTAAATATTTGATTGCTGCATTTTTTAAGTGGAAACTTGTACTGGTAGCTGAATAAAATACTCGGGTATTTAGTTCATAAGTGTATCAATACCGACATTTTAAGTTTATTTTTGTATTGGCAAGTCCTAAGAAAGGGTTCCGAGGTAATCTTGGTACCTGTGACGGTTCCCTGTTCTCAAACTTTACCTAAAAGATTTCGCTAAAATTTAATTATTTGTAAAAAAAACCTTAATCGAATATTCCAACATTCCGATTTTTCAATGCAAATTTATTAGCCTATGACGTAACATAAATCAACAATATCTTTTTAAAGAAACAATGTGTAACATTTAAATTGATATTAAAGTGTTAATAGCAGAGTTGATTAGTGTGGAAAATGAAATATCACTTAATTAATATGATAATCATGATGCAAATATTTATACAATTTGTAAAAATTTTATTCTGGCTTTCACTTATTCTACTGAGTCTATTCTGAGGGTGATGATGTCGGTATTGGTTGCATTAAAAATTTAATATCATCGTAATAATTTTAGTAAATAACAAGTGATTATTTTGTTATTAATTTTAATTGTTTATTGATTATATAATTGAAATTGCAGATAATTATATACTTGAGTACATACATATGTACATTTCCATTTACTGGTCGCAATAATACTTTAAGAAATCAATTTCAATGTTAATTTATATCAACACATTTTCAATTATAGCATGACAGGACGGCATTTGCAATCATACGTTTAATTGGAACTAAAGTCCCACTCAGTTGTAATTGTATTGCACTATTGTATGTTTCATGTCCCAGGGGAGGATAAAGGGTGTTATATTGGAAATTACGCACAGTTTAGATGACATTATACACTTGTGGCGATTGCAATAATAGACGAATGTATATTATGTTGAATGGAATTGAGGAAAGCGATAATGAGAAACAAATATTTATTTTTTAATAATTCGGCTCCTATGCTCCGGTCAGCAGAAAAATATCATCAATAAATAGTACCAGTTATTGAGAAATATAGATTAAGAATGGTAAGTGAAATGAAATTTATTTCTCATGAAGTTTGGGGTGATGATCTCAAATCTTCAATCCACTCTTTTCAATTGGTTCTCATTTCCAAGATCTACCACTATCTAAGGAAGGAAGTGACATGACATGACCGATAATCACTAAAATACCACAGCTTTTTTCTTAATTAATTCTTGAAAGGCTTTTTCGAAAAGGTAATATTTTGTTACTAAGAGAAGGGTAAACCAGTATGCTTGCGTGTAAGAAGTGCATGGTACTATGATCAAGCTGGAAGTTAGTATTGAGTGAAACGTTAAAGTGCGAAAATCGTGATAGAGAGTTAACCCATCTATTTTATTTAAGAAATTCGGTCGTGTATTATTTAAAAGTTACTAATCTATAACTAAAATACCTTGCGTAAAATTAAGTAACATCTGAAGTACCCTAAAAAAATTACATTTCCTTCACTATTAATTTTTAGGCATCGCGACATTTAATTTCCTGTAGTAAACCTGTAGCTAACGCTGCCTATGCTGCTTGGCCTGCCCTCCCACTACCATTTCAAATTTGTGGCATAAACTTTTTATAATTTGCCTCTTACCACCCTTACAGGCTAGTAATCTAACTTACTTACCTGTAATGCGATATACTCTATTTCCATTTTTTGGGCATGGAAATAAATTTAATATCCATAAGAAAATTAATTACAGAACTAAATCCTATGAACATGTTAGGCACAGTAAAACATGAGAGTGGGTCTGTATTTGTATGGCGGTGCCTACAGTCGGCGTGCGAAATGTGGTATATATCGACACTATAATAGACCACCACAATTACTTGGACATATTAAAAAATAGTTTGGCGAATAATGCCAGGCCAAAGGTAAATCAATTTTCAATAAAATAGTGACCTTACGCCTACGGCGCACGTTCTAAAGGGATGGATACAAAATCCAATAATACGTCAAAAAGCATTGGTGTAAACGGCAGAGATTTTCTTCGAGATTTGAGCTGAAATCTACTAGATTTTGCGTAGATGTAAATGTAGTATAACATGAAAAACATTTATAATTCTGGTAACACTGGATATCACTACGATTTTTCTGCCCATCTTTTTTTAATGACTGTGCTCTTTCTTACGAAGAGAAAATGTAATCGTCTTGAAAACAAAAAAATAAATTTTTGGGAGTGTAAAAAAGTTTAAAAGAGCACAAATTAATAACAGCATTTTGAGAAACGTTTTAGAAGCAGGGATGGAAACTTAAGTGCTATTGTATTATTTCAACATATTTTGCCAGTGAACATGAAATTAGTTTTTTCTAATCGAAAAATAAACTTTATTGATTTACTTGACAAATGAAAAGTCTCAATGAAGTTAACGAAATTCTTCGGTAACACGTTACGCTAAATTTATAATTTTTTTCCATTCATGGTAATGTTCCAAAATAAATAAATATGGCCATGTTCCGACACTCGCAATTTGCGATTGTGATTTCAACTCTGATGTGAGGTATTCTGTAACTCGCATTCGCAAGAGTTTTGGCGAGTTCAAGTCGCAAGAGTATACTGAAGTGAACTGTTGTATTTAAACTAAAGTAATTTTCAAAAAAACTACAAAGTTATGAATAAATTAAATTAACAGTGTTTTCTTTTTATTTTAGTCAAAACTAATGACAATTTGTAAAACATTTTTTCTAAAAACATGTATTTCTTCCGTTTGTTTTGCTTTTGTTTTGGTAACACATACGTTCTTAGTTTTTGAACACAAGTTAGAAAAAAAGCAAATCGCAAGTAAAACGCGTGAGTTGCAGAACATGCAGAAATAAGATTGGCGAGTTGCTACTCGCATGCGATTTGACACTCTTGCGAGTGTCAGAACATGCCCGATAAGTTTTTAGCTTCTGTTTCGAATCTAAAAATTTCCCGTTTTTTCAACTTTCAACCTTCTAAAAGCGTATTATTTTTTTGATATTTGCGCTATAACACGATATACAGGAATACTTATTAATTCTATATGGGCGTCAGCTGGCAGGCACAAAGAAATGGCACGCCATAACTAAGTTCTGACTTATGCGTCCTCGTGGAGACGGACGGTATTAAGTAGATGCCAGTCTCTGCAAAAACGGTGGCTAATAAGTCGAGCTTAGAGAAGTTTACACTGTCCTATAAGAATCCCTAACCCATGGTGAAACAGCTTACGCCAGCGATGCGCAGGCAAGAGGGTGCTTGATCTCTAGTATGCAAACTCTGGAAAACAACCGATCGACAGTTTGAAGATGGAGCTCTGTGTTGGTTGCGGTCTTGATGAATTCTCTGAATAAATCACAGTTTTAATTTATCAATATAGAAAGCCGGAAGAGATGGACAATAATGCCTCGCGAAAGGTGTACGGGTCATTACCTAAACCCTAAGGCTTTGGACCGTGAGATCCCGATACACATAGTCAATGAAGCTTCGCTAGAGGAGGAGAAGTTAATCTGTGTAGGAACTCCGCCGTTTGATTTAGGAATTCTGAAGAGATGCCGAAAAACTTCGCAAGGGTTCTCCAAAGATACTCCTAAGAAGAGGCTAACAAGGTAGCGAACATTGATGGCCAGCACTGAATAGCATAAAGCTTAGCACCATGGGCATACTCTTGTTAATTGTGAATGTCTACGCTAGCAATTACAAGAGACTTTTTACTTAGGAAGACGTTCAACAATTATCAGTCGACAGAATGAAATCACTACGGTGAAGAGGGAGGCTAGTTTTGGCACGAGACTCGATGAAAGTAGGGTGGTCGTAAGTTATAAATCGGTTGCCTGATACCAATTCGAGGAAAGAAGCGGAACGAAAAGTAACCCACAAAGTAATCGGTTATCCCCCCTACATTAAATAAAATATTAATTGCACGGTGGTTGGGGCGGGAACTACTACTTGAGTACTTAAATTATAATAAATCTAATGTGAGTAGTAAGTCAACAACAAATTCACTAAACTATTATTAAGGGATTCGTTAGCCTCTATACGCATTTCTGTGACGCTAGCTCATTAGAAAAGCTAAGTTTTTAAAAAAATTCTCATTATGTTCATGAAACTGCAAGCATAAGACACGATATTTCTATTGTTTGTAAACATTTTGCTAAAGGTTTCCTGATGAGCTGCCGTAAGCAAGCGGTGTAATTCTATTTTGTTTGTAGCAAACATTTGGGGGCACATAAGTTTATGATTTAAACCTCTCAACTGGCCTTTCACGAATGTGTGATTTTACGCCAATATGTTAAAAACGATACATTCACTGCAATATCTACGATATCCAGCCGCATGTACTCTAAAAAAAATACCGAAAATTGCGCAGTCTGATTGTAGTTGCAATGTTCATTTACTATATACATAAGAGATTGTAAGTTTTAAAACTTGGCCCTATTATGGTTGGTAAAAAAGTACAATTTCCATATTTCAATTCCCATGCCTGGAGTGCACTAATGTAAATAAACATTTGTTGATACGTATGTATGCGTATGTAAATGTGTTTGCAACTTACATATTATTTACAAAAAGAAGAGTACCAGCAATAACAAAAACAAACTATTTTTTGATTTTTCTATTTATTTGTTTTGTTTACAAACGTTTTTACCGATTTTTTTAACGTTGATCAAAAGATGTTGTTGTTGTTCTACTTGTTGTTGGTGCAGCTATGAGTATTTAGTGCGATGGAATAATAGCGATCGCCATCGTTTTGTATTTATTACTTTTTTGTTTTTTTTTTATTCTTTTGCTTATGATTTAGTTATGTGTTTTAGTTTATCTACGTTTTTTTGTCACAACGTTAAACGTTACGTTTAAACATTTTCTTAGTTTGCCGCTTGGTGTTTAAAAAGAATTTTATTCATTGTATCGCGTTGTTTGATGGTGTTGTTGCTTGCCATTAAATGTGCGGGAGCTAATTGCAAGTAAAATTCATAACAACATTGAAATTAAAAATTGTTAATATGTTAAGAAGTAACTACAGCACTTATCAATGTGAACGTTAAAATAAAAAAAATACTCGCTTAATCAATCGTTAGCAAATAATCGAGTAATCGAAATCTATAAATTTAGGTACATTCTTTGACAATCACTCAGTCTTCTTTTAGACGGAGAACCAAATCGAGCAAAACAAACACGGCAAAAAATTAAAAGAAAACGAAAGCAAAGAATAGAGGTTAAACAAATCCGCTATAAAATTCGTTAAAATAAGACATAAAAAATGAAATGAAGAATTAAAGAAATGAAAATCAAAGTGAAGTGAAGAATTTATTAAATCAAATTTTGCTCATTTACAAAAAAAAATTATTTGTTAAATTAAAATTCTTAAGTATTGAAAAGGGAAATTTAAAAAAAAAAGTTTTAATTATTGATACAACAAAAAATTAATTTATTTTAAAAAATTTTTAAAAACAACAATAATTAGAAATAAAATTTATCAAACCTGAATTAAATATTATAAAAAAAAAGTCATCAACAACAACAACAAGAACAAGAACAACAAAACCAGTGGAGATATTCATACTAAAAGTACGTGTCAAATATTAAATTTATGAAATATTTTTGTTTAAGTTTATTATAAAATGCATTTACATATTGAATCATTTTTAACAAAAAGTGAATTTTAAATAAAAATTATAAAATTAAGAATTTATCACCAAGGAAGCACCTTCTTCGCTATTAAACAACAACATCAATTAAATTTCTTATTTACATAAATGCTAAATAATTTTTAAGTTTGTCACTGTGTTTGTGGAGAATATTTGAAGTTGTTTGTCTCGTTTGAAAGTTTGAAGGAAAAAATTCTAAATCTAGTGTTCCTGAAATTAATTAAATTTTAAAAGGGGTTTTAGGGTTTCTCTGTGATAAAGAACCCAAAGTTTAGTTGTAGAATTGTTTACCAGTAGAATATTGATCAACTGTTATATATGGCGTAGTGCTCGATCATTCCTGTACGTGCCTGTGATTTTCCATTCGATATTGAGCGTTCTATGAATTATTGTATTGGCAAAGATTTTTGTTTGTTTGCAGCCATTTTTGGCATTTTTAATTTAAAGTTTTCATTAAGCATTTGACATGTTAGAATAGAGTTAAATATGTAATTCTAACTCAATGCCATCGAGCTCAATAACGAAAACTTTCACCAGTTATGGTGATACAGGCGAAACGTTCTGATAGGATTCGAACTAACGGATGCCCTAGTAGGCCGGTATACCACTACTATGGTACACCGGCCTACTCGTTATACCGACGGTATTTCAAATTTGTACTATAAAAATAACTTCAATATAACCTCGTGTTACTTTCCTTCTCTATTTATTATAAATGCGTCCGATACTAAAAACTCGAAAAAATGTGTCCTGAATTATAATCGTTTTATGAAGGCCAAAGGTTACTATTATTATTATCGACTATAAAATTTAAAGGAGCACTTAAAGCTTGACCGAGAAAGATAAAACGTTGTACGACCCAACGAATGTGAAATTATGAAAAACAGTAAATCTTTTCTATGAATTTCGTGACAAAATAAATAAAATTTCTCCCTGCCAGCTGCAGATAAACAGCACGAACAATTTTAAAATGTTATCAAATAAATTTTAGTAGTTTCGAGGCCCGCACTTTAAGCCTGCACAAATGTGGCCGCTTTTCTTTGAAATCGTAATTGAGTCGGTCTAATATGCACCATTTATTAGCGAATGAACACCATGGCTTCCTTCGGCGCTGATTCCACTGAATGTGGTATTTCTGGTTAAAATATTTATGCTATTGCTACGCGAGTACAGTTAAAAATGCGATAGGAGCAACAGCAGCACAAATATGATGGCAATCGCATGGACTAAAATTTTACTGGTTACTGCTATACATAATGCATTACAAATATATATATCCAGTATGAGGGAATATAAAATTGTCATCACCTCAAGCCATAAAATAATGAACTTTTTAACGAAAAAGTTGTTGTTTCATTGAACATTTCCGCGCCTGGCGTAAATTATCCATCTCTTTCGACTTATCAGCGCTGTTCTGTTTCCGAATCAGTATTTCAATTCCGAATAATTTCTTTAATTTAGCTTTGAATGAAAAAGTTTGTTCGAATGAATTAAAAGTTTATTTATTTTCCACAACAAAAAATTTTAAAACGGGTCGTCTGAACAGACTTGGTTGAGGACTCTTGCTTATTAATGTAAAGGACATATTCTAATAATTTCGAGAAAAGGAATTTATTCGATTCCGAGTATTTTTACAATTCCACACGTTTTCATTCCACTCTGAATACAGATCAGGTAGTCAGTTACTTTGTTTTAAATTTAGCCTACATTGCCAAATAAATATATATAAAATAAAACTAAAGTTAAAACAGAATTAATTTAATTTATATTAAATTAATCAATTAATCAAAGCTTCATTTAAAAACACCGTCATTTTAAATAAAACATTTACAAAAGTCACAAACGGAAGTTTAGCAAAAAAGTTTAGAGTTGTAATTAATTAATAATTAATTTTACTTTGTCGCACCGTGTTGTCAAGACAATTAATTCCGGTAAATACTTGTCTTGCTTAGTTTGGGCGTTATTCTTAAGATTGTAAATTATTTAACAGAGTTTTCTAAGGTCAATATTTATAGATGTTTATATTTGTTTCGTGATACAGATAATGTGAGTGAAATGGATTTAACTATAAAATATTTTTGTGCTTAGTTTCATGCAGCACTTTTTTTTATTATTTGGTTAAACTTTGGAATATAATTTTAAAATCAATAAACAAGCAAATATTTAACATGCAATTGGTCACACAAATAAGGTCTTGAGACTGCAAGTTAATTCAGAGAATATCTCGATTCTGCCTGTGAGTTTTTTTTTGAAATATCGGAGTATTGCCAATTTACCTCTTTTTCGGAAGACTCGGGAGATGGGGGCTACTTCTTTGCCCAAACTTTTTAATTCTTCGTTGGAATCATTACCTAAACAGGTTTAATTATGACCAACTTTCGTCCGTCTAGGATTATTATACAATTATTATATTTTCTCTATTGCTAGGAATGCACAAATGTTACTACGTTTACTTTAGTCAACTCACTGGTTCTAAATGTGTGTCTCTGGTTGCTTTTCAGACCAAATGTGTCAAATTTACCTATTTAACATACCTGTTCAATGCAAGATGATTTTCGTCTTTGATGACGGAAACTCGGTCCAAATTGCTATTTTCGGTAAGTTTTCCTGCAGTTTACCTTAGACCAAACTATCAAAAATTGATCGGTGTGTGAAATGAATTAAAATAATATTACGCATGCGACTGTGCTTAATGCGTTATTTAATTTTAATTTATCGCATACGTGTTCGTAAAATGATAGACGAACCCTAAATAAGTTATGTCCGTGATGAAGTTACGTAATTCTCATCTCTGCAAAAAGCAACATGTCATTAAGCAACGTCATTAATACAGGCGACTGCGCCTAATACTTTTAACAGTATTAATTTATCGTAAAGTTATTTTTAAAATGATGAACGAGCATTAAGTCATTTACGTAATGTAGTTATGTAACACGTATCGCTGCGAAGAGCGATGTGCATCCGTCATAAATACAGGCGACTGTGCCCTCTATTTTTCTCTGTTTTCATTCATCGCGTACGTGTTCGTAAAATGACGAAGTGACTGTAACCAATATTTTCTTCTTTTCATACGTCGTGTTCGCAGTGTAATAGACGAACATTGAATTATTTACGTGATGGATTTACGTAAAACACATTCGTCATTAATACAGGCAACTCTGTCCAATATTTTCCTCCGATTGTAATTATCGAAAATTTTTTTGTAAAATGATTTAGTTATGCAATAAAGTTACCTTGTTACTACTGCTCAGAACCACAGCGTACATCACATAAACATTGGCTGCGCCTTATTCTCAGCGTCCTTCGTTCATATGTCTGAAAGATGAAACGGCCTAATTCCAACTGAGCATGTGTGGTTCGACACAAAAAACGTTGGACCTACGTTTGGAATTTGAACTGCCGATTATTTGGATTTTAAAAGATAGAATGATATTCATGCTTCTATGCTTGAAGTTTGTCACGCTTTGCGCTGGAAAAAAATTAAAAATATAGAAAACATACTTCCAAAGTGATAAAATCGAATTATTACTTGAAATTCTGGTGTCAAATGGTCGCCTATGTGCTCTGATTTGAGTATTTGCAAATTAGGTTGATCGGCTCACATGCTGCAGGGGCCAGCCATTAGCTGACCCACCTTTAATTCGATTAGAAAAATCTGTTAAAAAGTTTTGAAGAATATCCACCAATCAATAAATATTAATTGTATTTATTCGATTTATTTTTCTGTAAAGACTTAAACTGATTACAATTGTATCCTCATTTAATTTAATTAACTTTAATTCATTTTTAATAACTTGCTACAAATTTATAAATTGTGTATTTTTTTACATTTTACCTGGTTTTATTTTATCCATAAATATATTTGTTTAAAAATTAGAGTTTATAATGCAGTTCAATACTTTTATTTAAATTAAATTTTAATATAAATTTAATTAACGAACTCATGTAATTAATAACACGTTCATTAAATAAAGTCACATAAATATCACTTTTTATACAATTCATAATTTGCAAATCGACGTTTAATGGAAATATTATTGAAGTGTAAGTAAATTTGCAATTTATAATCGTTATGTTCATTAATTAAGTATCGGTCTGTTGAAAATAAAATAGCAAATAAATATTTGGGGGGGCGCAAGTAAATTTGAAGCTGAAACAATTATGTTTCGGAATAATTTTTCAAGTTGTCCAAACACCTAAATTTAACTTTTTCAAAAAAAAAACAAAATTCCTTTATTAGTTTCTATTTAAAATGGGATATGGATCGTGATCAAAAAACAAGTTCCGATTTTACATTTAAAGGGACTGATTTAAATTTTCAGCTTATTGTCGATAGGCGAAATTGTTGATACGTTGGCCCAACCGAGTTTTTTACGTTTCTGAGGCTATTGATTTTAAAGCTCGAAATGAAAACTGAACAGTTTTATTAAGGTTTAACCCCTTATTTTACACTAAATTCCAGGTGTAAATTTCCTGTGTTAAACCGCTGTCTTACTTAATCTTGAAACATTTTTATTTATCTATTCAATCCTAAGGACTTGGTTTTTATTATTTGAGTGGGTCGTGGAAATTCAAAACAATTTTATTATATTCCTTTTCTAATACCGACTATACACGAGGGAACATTAGATAAAACATACTTTAGAAACCAAATTTAAGCTCTTGATACAGGCTATAGAATCATAGAAGAAACCATAAACGAAACATGAGTTCTGTGTAAACATCACACATATTATTAAACATATATATGTACATAGGCGGAAGGAGAGCAAATGATGTAAGGAAAGGACTTTTCACGTTATTAGATTTAGTAAAACGACTTGTCAAAAATTCAAATAAATATGAATATGATAAAAATTCGTATGGAAATTTGACAGTCGTACGGGTAGATTTTTTATTTTATCAGGGTTGCATTTTTACAAAACAAACGGAAAAGTAGCTATTGAACGACTAAGAAAAGTCGACTAATATTTTCACCGACAGGTCGTTGCCGTAGATATTTTTTTCGGCTTCCACCGGCTCAAAAACGGCCGATGTTCTTATCAGTTATCAACGTCTTTAGTTCATGAACCGTAAAAATTTTTACTTTTTTCATAAAAATCAAAATGTTATTATTTCTTAGTTTTTATTGGTTTTGACAGAAATAATTATTAATTCTTAATTTTTTTTCGTCAGAAAGAATTATTATTTCTTGGGTTTTACTTTTTTTTGCAGAAGTAATTATTATTTAAATTTTTGGGTCGATTTTTTTCTGTGCCTGCTCTTTTTATTTGAAGATTTAGAAATAATTATTACTTTCGGTTCATGATTTGTCCAACTCCAGTAGTGAACGTTGTTGTACTTCTTCATTGTGCTACATGGCCGCCGCTAACTACTCAAAATTGCTTGGCCATCGCCGCCGAAAGTATCGTCTCTGCTTTTTTCACTGCTACTTGCTCAAGTCGGATATTGTAGACACACATTTTAATGAGAATATTTTACTTCCGATTTTTTTTACAGTCAAATCTAATGAAACGTGTTTCATTAGATTTATCTCTGCAAAAATCCAACGAAAATCTAAACACGTCTTAAATACTGAGAAACGCTCTTATTCTGAGCAAATGATCACCACTGTACGACAGCTTTTAACAGTGTGTTTAGAAACACAAAATATAAAAAAAGTTTGATATTTTGGAAAACAAAAAACGACCTCGCTACAGACGAAGGAATTCCAAATGAAATATGTCAATGCTTCCTCTGATGTTGGCACAGAAAGCAAAAATAACATGCCGTCTTGGTTAGCCAGAGATCTGTACTGCCATCGTACAGATTGCTGTTCGCACAGGAATTGGACTAGTGAAGACCGCCGATGTTGATGGTATGTTCATATTTAACCAACGTTGTCCTTAATGATGTTCGCACATCGTTGTTCTACCATCACACATACAAAATACATACAGGCAAAATAAAAAATGTGTGTGTATGCGCTCGTCTGTATGCACCCGAATATGAACTATGCTGAGAGCAATCTCGATAAGAAACAAAAAATTATGCTTAAGCTGAACTGTAACATATACTCGTATTCTCCACACAGATGCTCTCTCCATGTGCGAATTTGTGGCTGGTCAAAACGTAGTGTAAAAGATTTAAACAGCAACTATCAATCAACATTTGGCTATTTCCCAAGTTTGAATGAATATTTTAGAACATTCGTATATTTGCGAAGTTAAATTTAATTGATTAATATAAATAATTTAATCAGGCTTAATTAAGTTCGTTTATTTTCTTTTCAATTAAAAAAGAAAAATTTGTATTTTCCTAATACGATAATTTGTAATAGAATATTGAAAATGTTAAGTCTTGAATACTAGAGGAATGTAATACGTGTATTTTATGTGCCGCTCTACACGTCATCAGCATTCTCCGTGTCTTTCTACTGATTAGTACATATGGCAAACATAATCGTTTGATCCCACCTAATGATGAAATATTAAATATGAAAGCTTCGCATAATTTTCATATTTTGCGATAATTTTTCTGTTGTTTATCAATTTTTGCTTGCTATTAAATTTATCCCGAAATCCGCCTTGACGCTGAAAATGATTTTCGGCCAAAATTGGGTTCCTCTTTCAAACGCTTCTTGGATCTTCTGCTTAAACGTCTTGATGATTTGGTATCAGTGACTGAATAATAAATTTAACAAACGTCGACAAAACAAGACTGTCAACGTTGATGAGCCTTTATTGGAAACCCTTTACATCAGCACTCTTCGTTTTTAATGGGCTCAGACAATTTGCATTGCTTCTATAATGTGTATGAAGAAGACTAACTAAGAATACAGGATAGTCGGACTCTGCAACAATATTCCCAGAGCCATCTTGTCTGCGGTGATTGAGTAGCTTCCTAACGAGCTGTAAGAGCAGAAAAGACGACAAAACTATTTGTCGAATTCGAAAACTATAACAAACTTCAAAAATCAATAACTTTTGTTTTGAATTTGCCTCAAAATTTTATAAGACTTTCAAAAACGCGCAATCATCAAAAGTTCACACATTTCTCGAACTTAATTTCGGTTAGTCTTCTCACATATTTTTTTTACTAGTTTTGATCAAACTCTAAAATTTTATACATTTGTAATTATTAAATTTCAAATTATGTCTGTTAGATTTCAAACATTAATTTATAAGCACCATAAGGGATTTGTATTCACAACAATTTTTTTGCTGATGTTATGGTTCTATAAAATGTTCAGTGTGTGAAAAATGATGTCTCACCTTACTTTGTTAAAACACTCGAAACTGAAAACATTCACTGTTTTAAGCGGAAAAATTCCAGTCTAACACTTTATAGCAAAAATAAATTATCAATTCTACACGTTTTATTTCTGCTTTATTATTTTTATTACTTTATTTAAAAAAATTCTACTTTTATTCATATTAATTGTGTAATTGAAGTAAAGGGGAATTTTTAAGAGTAGCTCAATTTAAAAAGTAATTTCAAAGGCGTAAGAAATTCTATATTCACTTTTGAATAAATATTTGCAAATTATTTTTAAGCTATGTAGTAACCATAATTGCAGCGTATCTTTTCGGGAGGAGTATAATGGCTTCCGTTTCCCTAATGACGAGTGTTATTCCTAAAGCTGTTCCTTAAAAAAAATCTGCTTGAGATATTGCAAAAATTAAAGGTTGGTGAACTTGGCAATTAAGCGCCATCTGTTGGAAGCTTGAATATGGAAACTATGTTGATTCTCACAAATTGCAAGTATCGAATTTTGTTTAGGACAGAGTTTGACTGAAAATGTCTGCTCCTTACCACACATTTTGAGAGTGAACCAAGCACCGATACAGGGGAAAAAAATATGACACTTCCTTTCCAAACCGCTTAAAATAAATTTTCCCAAACGAAAGTTTTGAAATAATTGCACATTTTAATGGCACTGGCAGGAACATTGAAAATGTAAAGGGCCACGGCTGTGTCAAAAGAATATTACATAGAAGTTTATAAAGATTTAAAGAGTGCCGAAACTCTTACACTAACAGCACTGGAAAACGTTCTCGAAGGCTCTGGTTAAGGCAAAACCAAAGAAAACCCCGCGATACATAATCAAAGACCGCTGACCGTTTCCTCTAATTGTATTAACTTTCGAATGTCAGAGGCCAGGATTATAAAAAACCAATTGGTAATTTCTTTACCTTGAAAATACCAAGTCTTGTACGGCTCTGTTTAACCATAGTGAATTACGGTTAGTATCAGTACAACAACTTTTTCGTGTACATTATTTGTATATTAGAACACTTTAATGATCCATTCTCAGCTTCACCTACGGAAACCTTGTCCCGAATTTTACTTTCTCTAAATAATCAAGTTCGGTCAACCTTTGCAAAACATCCGTGAGATCCAAGTGATCACTTGCTAGTTGGAGGGACGGTATACACAAAGGGCAGGTACCGAATCAGTGCGAGTTAATGACTCACATTTTGCAGGAATTACAACTTTATGTGTTTACAATCCCAGTCATTAAAGTGGTTCAGCGGTTTTCCCGGACGTTTTCGTCTAGGAAGTACAAGTTGATATTCTCGTTGTAGCGCGAGTGCAATTCTGGACAACTAACAGCATCACAGGTTTGTTATTGTTCAATTAGTGTTATTATTTATTAAAGTAAAGGGGTATCGAAATCAAACGCTTGCTTTATGGGTCCCTTTTTCGACTGCCATCTTTCCGATTTGTAATTTACAACTAACTTACTATTATCGAGTCTCGTGCTAACACCAGCCGTTAATCTTGCCTGTAGTGATTTCAGACTCTCGACTTGTAACAGTCAACGTTCTTCCTTATCACGGGGTCTCTTGCAATTGCTAGCATTTGTCTTAGGCTTAGGTCTCCCATGGCATTCATATTTATGCTGAACGCAATCTGCGCTACCTTGGCGAGGTTTTCTTGTGGCCAATAAACACTGGAATTTCAACAGAGATTAGCCTCTACACTTCTTGCGAGCCTTTATTGTTCATCTCTACTCCGTAGGAGTATTTCTATAGATCGACCCGTTACCCCTCGCGAAACATTGGTTAAGTCTTACTTTCCTTTGGAAAAAAATACAATCATAACAGGCCCCAATAGACTTGGCCACTTGTCGGAATTTACAAAAAAAAAAAAACTTTAAAATAAATATCGCACTAAGAAAATCACCTTTTCAGATATTTAACATATTCATTCTACTTTGTATTCAAATTGTCTAAATGCATAACGATATCAAAAGTGATAAAACTTTTATTTATTGTTTCTTTTAAACATTTATTTGTCTCTAAGGAAATAAATAGAATGAAAATTGTTAAGATTAAACAAAAAACAGAAATTAAATAAATGTTGATGGACATATTAAACTTGTCTACAGAAGCTTCTTATTTTAATTGGAAAATAAATTAAATTACAAAGAAGTAAATATTATTATTTAATCGTGTTGTAAACAAATATTTGTTCTCACATTTGATTTATGTGCATGTCCAAATACGGCAACATACAAACATATTTACATTATTATTATAACTTGTTAGTTTTTGGCAAATATAAAAGTTAAACACAATTAAAATTTGAATAGAATTATCTATTTATCCCCTGACATTAGTTCAGACTTTAAACTATGACATCAGGGGTTGTAAGCAGATCTTATTGGACTTGTTTTATATTTGAAAACATTCTTAAATAAATGATTTAACTTTTAATCTTTTTTAAATCTCACTTTGTGGCGAAGGCTTTTATCGATAACAACGTATTTTCGAGTTTGAGTTAGTGTTGCCATATTGCTTTATATTTTTGAAAATGTTAGGAAAAATTGAGTTGAGTCATTGAATTGAGTCAAATAAAATTGCTTTACTAAAAAAACCGTGTATATTTACTCGAATTTACTCGCCACTTGAGTGATATAGCCCGTCTAAACAAATCAAAGCGGTTCATGTCATCTCACAGAAAATTACAATTTTCAAAATTATTTCTAGCTAATTCTATTAATTATTTTATTATAAAAATTAAATTTATTTATTAAGGATGGATAAGCTAGTCTCTATGCCCGGAAGCTCAAATCTTTCCTTATAATCTTGTACAAACTGGATAGACATGGCTTCAATTGTTGAGAATGATGTCGAATAAACTCATGCACAACATCAGCAACAGCTTCTTCGATAACCATTGCACGGCGTCTCAAAGGATGCTTATTGTCTTGTATAGTTGTATAGGTTGTTCGAATTGTTTGCTTGGAGAGTCGATCATGCCGGTCGAAAAATGAGCGAAGAGTGCTATGAATTACTCGGACTGAACCAAGTTTTTTTATATAAAATCTGCACAACCTCATGGCGCCTTTCAAGTGTCATGACGAAGTAGCAAACCAAAGTAAACCTAAAATAGGTTACAACTGTCAAAATAGCGCACTTATCAATCAGTATAGCCAACTTAAAGTTATGTAGAGTTTTAAAACATGTGATACGCGATTGTGATGCTTTTTGAGCAAAACGGTGCTCACGATAACAGCTATTGAGTTGATCACTTGGGCCGTTTGGCCACCGTTTTACACAACTTTTTCAGACTTATGTGAAAGAATCGCCGAGTAATTCTAATAAAATATCGCTAAATGTGGCCTTAAAAAGAATATATGACTGATTAAAATGTTTTTTGTTACGGAGGTAGTTAATGCTAAATAATTTCTTGCGTTACTTACCTTTTAAAGGGAAAGGCTAGCGAAGAAGTGAAAGAAAAGTTGCATTGCTTAACAACTTTGCAATCGGGCGTTACGTTTATAGTGAGAACAGCGTTGCAACGCCTGTGGCACAGTATGGGTATAATAATTGGAGGGTAGTGCAGGCGTGCATAAAGTGTTTAACTTCGGCGATGATTTAATACGCGGAAGGGTGATTCAAACCACCCCAAGGTTTTTGCAAGAAGAGTGGAAGAGATCCTCTCGCAAGGATTACTTGCGGCATAGTCACTGTGATGGATATTTGAATATTTTTTGGATTTGGGATCCTTAGCAAACAGGCCGTTTATAAATTTTTAATTAATTTTAAAAGGAAATAAATTTATGCAAAACATGTTAATTCCCTGTAATCCCTAAATAAGATATGTCCCTAAAATATATTAAGGTTTTAATTACGAAATTGATATTTGAATGCCTGTTTGCGTGAAAGTGTCTTAAATTAACCAGAAGTAACTACAACAAACATAAAACAAACAGTATCTCTACAATCACATGTTATTTACTCAAATAGAAATATGTTCAATTTAAAATTAAATGTCAATGTGTGTGTGTGTGTGTGCGTGTTTACTTACCTTCTTCCTAAAATAATTAACTGAATAAATTACAAAATAATACCATACTCGCAACACTTACAGTAATGAACTTATTTATTGTTAGAAATTTTAATAAAATTAAAGTTATTATCAAAATTATTCGAGAGCAAAACATTTAAGTTGCAGATTCCAATACATTTGATTAAAATAACAAACAACTGTTTTCTTTGCAACCACATTTAAAGTATCCTTAAAATATTTATACATTTATTTAAGTACACTTTCATATCTTCACAGAAGAATATCTTAGAGATTTGTGCCACAAGGCAAGATATTAAAACATTAACAATATTAGATGTACGAGCGCGTAGTCGTAAAATGTAATTTTCTCCGCCTGTTGCATCATTCTCAAAAACACTTGTGTTGTAAAAGTTGACCATACGAATGACGATAGAGAAGTTTCCAAGCGAGGGTGGTTGGCAAAGTTTATTATATAAAAAAACATAAGTTCATAATTGTGATATTTTTATAGCATTTTATAGCAGACATGTTCGGATTGAATATGTAATAAAATACTGGGCGGATATGATGACATGAAATTTTCAAAGACTGATAATGCGTTGAAACTCGATCTCGAGCTCAGGAACTAACCTGGTTTATTCGTATAGACCTATGGTTTTACGAAATCACAAAGAGAGAAATCACACGGTGTTATGTCTCTTGATCTTGGTGGTCAACAGGCATCAGAAAATCTTGGGATGAGATGCATGCCGTGCAGTTGAGTCCACAAGAATTGCGAAATTGCTCAGGAATTATGTCTGTTTTACTCGAATATACCCAAGACTTCAAAAAACCCCAAAGAAAATAATCGCACCGGGTGTAATTCGCATGATCTTGATGGCCAGTTGACATTAGCAATTTCCTAAGAAGTGGCGCTTCACTTCTGAAACCACACGTGTTCTAGATCCATATTGTTCACTTGCGACCACTAGAATATCGTTGTGATATTCCTATCAGAAGTGCTGCTCACAGTCAAAAAAGTAAAACTGAACCACGTCGCCTGACCCAAATCCGTACCAAACAGCTGCTTGTTGTGAATGAATTTGTTGCTCTTAGATCACGTGCGGATTTACTGATCAAAAAATTTCGACAATTTTGCTTATTCAATCAGGCATTGAGATGGAAATGCGCTTCAACGGTGAAGATGATATTTTTAAAAAATTCGCTTTCACTTTTCACTTTTAAATAATCTGAACAATCATAGATAGGTGAAATTGCAATTAGAGGAAACATAGACATGTTAAATTAAATGTTACATCGTCTGTAATTATCTTTTCTGCTAAAATTAATGTTTAATTTTCGCTCCCAAAAGAACAAAATTGTTTGATATTTGCATTTCTTAATACAATGCTGCATCGCATGTACCTTTGGCTTAGTTTAATTTATGTAGTGCCGGTCTTAAAAATTTGCGAAATTATTCTCAACAATTTTAACCTGATGTGTAACTCGCGTGGGCAAAGCAGTACTGCAATACTCAGCCTTGGAAATATTTTGATTTTAAGCCGCACGTCAATATGTTAAAAATACAAAGGAACCATGTTAGGGGGCCTGTACATATCTTCTAATAGTCTGGGCCACCAATCTCATAAGTGAGATATCACTCGAGGGTTTTAAAACATGGTTACACTGAGAGATATAGATAAACCTAAGAGTGGATCTAACAACGCCTCTGTGTTCTACCGCCTGCTGCATGTTGAACCCTTCATTACACTTCAGCTTTTAATATTAAAGACAATTTTCTGGTCAATCTGGCATATAAGGAAAAGACAAGAGCATCGGGCTCTGATTTTACTATTTCACATATCTACAAAGTTATTCCCTGATTTAGCTTTTATATTAAAATGCAGCCCCTTTTCTCAAGTTTTATTTCATGGTCAACACATTTGTTACGGAAATCATATTTTCACCATTATTTATTTACAACCATATTGCAAGCTTCAACACTTCTAAGTAATTTTTAACTATAATTCGTTTTAGAAAAAAAACAACCACACATTCTCCATCTAGATCTTTACCGTACTAACCAATCGTTTTCATCTCGTAACTTTAGACTCTCGACTCTTTCATCTGGTTCTTGGTGGCTGACTTTGGACTCAAGAGGCTTTCAGAAATCCTGGAAAAAATATTTGAACTTATGGATCAATTCGTCCTACTTCAATCGCGTGTTAAGTGAACTTCTTTAGGTTTAGATTCAACAGGAAGTTTACTAGTGGTAGGTTCTTCTTTTATTAGGAACTCTCTTTAGAGCAGTGCTACTTTGGAAACCAAATTGTTAAGGTCTACTTTTTTATGAAAATATCTCCTTTGATATATTTCTTATTAACAACAATCCTTTCACCGCGTTAAGATTTTTTAAGCGCAAAAACTTACATTTTTCTCTTTTAATAAATCAAACCGAGCTGCTCTAAATATTTTAATTGCCTGTCGATATGCATTCCCGAATTGTTTGTGATGTGTTTCCTCATAGTCTTGTTAATGACTTCAGACTCTAATCTAGCCCCTGACGTAACAACTGTTAGTTAATTTGGAGTATCATGTCCCACTTAAGTTAGATTAGGTTTAGAGGTCGCCTCACTTGGCTCAGCAAGTCCGGCTTAAACAGTGGAAAAGGAGGAAACGGTGAGTGGAAAGCTAAAAATACTCGATAGATTGGAGTATCGTATGTATCGGTCCTCAGTCAAATATCAGCAAGTCCTGAATATTCATTCATACGTTGCTTCGTAGCCTCTTCTAGGCAGAGATTACAAACTTCTCCTTACTGGATTTTCATCTCGGACAGAATAGATTTGAAGTTGACGTATTAAGTTTTAATTTGATATAAGACAAGATTTCCATAATCGTGAAATGTTTTTTTTGTTAACAAGTGTAGAGAGCAGCCTGCTCTTCTGCACCTCTTGCCAACAAACATAAAATGCTTTACACTAACTTGTAATCTAAGTATCTCTTCCGAAGAACTTCTCGAATCACATGTCATACTTACCACCACGTAGCCGTCACCGCTTCTATTTTAGGTTTATAGGGTTCCACCACCACAATCTCTTTGTACTATCTATTTTTGGCGTATGTTTAATTGGGGATTAGCTTAATTTCTTAAAAAGCGTACTAGAGGGCATTTCAGCCAGTCAGCTGACGAGCCAACATTTTCCTGAAATTCGGCAGTTATTTTTTTAAATTAACCTTTCACTCCAAACCTCGTAGTACTTTCAAGAGATAATAAATACCACAAGTATATTGGAAATTTTCTTACGAAAATAACAAGAAATTCAACGATAAAAATAAACAATAATATCTACGACAAAATAGAAAACTCAGTGCTTAAAAAATAAAACTTATCAGATGTTCATGTCCTCATATGCCAATGCGCCACTTTTCCCTTTTATTCGAATACAAAAATAAATTGGAATTTTTATTTATTTATTTCTCACTTTATCATACAAGAGCGACATTTAATAAAAGACTAATAAAAGCTTATTGCTTTATATATCTTAAGCGACATTACCAGACGGAGGTTACATTGACCTGCATACATACATATGAACATTTAATGTGTACATTTAAAGACTGATGTATACGTCAGTCCCTTCAGACAACTGCCACCCGTTCCAGTACAATAGAAAACTGTAAAATAGAGCTTTATTTCTCTTAGACTGAGTAAGCCAGCACTGAGCCTCTGCTGTAGCTCATATTTACATTTACGCGTATTTTCATGGATATGCGGTTGCACTCGGAGGAGGGAAATCAGGCGGTCAGATACAAATCATTATTCAAGCACGTTCGCTTGATTGATAATTCGTCATAATTTGTACAAATTATTACCGGAACTTACAAGACTGCATTTATTTACTTGGAACAAAGAAAGAGAGAGATTGTTAGATGACAGTTTGATGATAGACAACTTCCTAAAAATTACTAATTAAAGGGCATTCCAATAAGGCAAGGTCGCTGTTGAAATAAAGCGTTCTCTATACGAAATTATTTTATTATTTGAAAGGCCCATGAATGGAATATGGCAATGCTCAATGATCCGCCGCGGCTTGGCTCAGTGACGCGAAAGCCTCACAAGCAAAAGTGTAGTGGGGTCTCATCCCACGATCTTGGTGGCCATTTCATGCCACCTATGCAAGAGTTCATGATAAGACAGAACTGTGACGTAACGAGTTTTTCCATACAATTTGACATTAAAAAAACCGAAGCACTAAAATAAAATGAGAGCAATTTTAATTACGGTTACATTTTATTCTCTCTCTCTCTCTCTCATACAGCGATTAGTGTTTGGAGTTCAAGTCGTATTCTGTTTCATCATATAATCCAACCCTCAAATTCTTTATGCAAAACACAGCCATCGATGGTTTGTAATTTAACTGCTGAAGGTTTGTTTTTGTGTCTATTTACGATAAACTGCACTTAAAAACAGACAAAATAAATATGTGTCTACTGTTTGCAATTAATGATAATGCGTTAAGTATCCCTTTTTGCTTCATATCAGGCTAAGTTCCCAAATTCTTCTACCGAATTATGCTGACGAAGAAGCAGTCCGCATACAGTTTCCATATCATTAAGACCTACCGAACAGGCAGGTCATTCCGTTATAGACACCATAACGCCAACATCGATTGCAGCGTTGAATTTAAAGTTACTGGCTTTATTTTCAAATATTTATTTCTTTGCCAAGTTAGCCGCATCGCGGCAACAAAAATAATTTTACCACCATGGTAGTCTAGATGACTTTGAACATAATAAAAAAGAATCAAAAGTAATCTTTAAATAATTGACTTATTTTTTGATTACTTTTGATTCTTGTTGATTATTTGTTAGTAATCTCAAATAATCCTGATGATTTTTAGATTACTTGTAATCGTATTAGTAAGCGAAACTGGAAATATAAAACATTTTCAAATGAATAGTAATCTAATTACTATTCATTACGACTACTAATCATTACTTCACAGCTATGATTTGAGCTTCTGTAGAGAGAATTTTTATAACAACTCCAAATCGCCAAATCGCACGTACGTGGTTGTTCAAGAGAATCCTTCTATATCAAAATCAGGAAAAAGTCCTTTAATACAAATAATTTAAGTACTTTTTTGTAATTAAAAACCCAGCTAAAAATACTTGTTGTCAATCTCAAAAACTTGTTCGTTTTTTTAATTTATTCTTATGTTCCGACTTAATATTCATTTGTTAAAGAAATTTTTGATAATTATTGGAATAACATGCTGCGAGACAATTTAATTATTGATATCATTTCTAATAGAGCAATTTTTTCGTACTAAAATACATATTTGATGGGAATAATTGGAAACATGCAATTATCTAAAAGTTACAGATTATAAAGTGAATTGAAGAGCGCTACGACAGCAATTAAAAATAAAAGAAAACTAATGAGTTTCGGGGTAAAGGTGATCGATCATCAGTTTATCTATTATTTGAAACAAACGACAGAGTTTCCTATTTAGCACTGCACAAAGTACCATTAAAAAAGTACTTTTTGTAAGATATCAAAATGGTTCTGGGCTTATTTTGAAATGGCTGCTTTGGCTTCGCTGGAAGTATTTCAAGATGATTTTTTGTTTCAAACTCCGGATCTGCCGCAAATATTTTCGTATGCCAATGTACTCATATCGCTGTCTAATGTTGTTCGGATTCAGTTCTTGTGTCAGTACAATCTTATAGCCAAATCCAACTGACAAATGTACTGATCGACGCCGAATCTACATTTCTGAACTTTCTACGAATTACCGACCCACTAAAGCCATGACGACGGCCTTTGTGATAATTTTGATAGCTGGATAAAATTGGTAACTTTGACAACTTCTGAAATTTAACAATATGGGTGACCAAAAAAGTACCTTTGTTAAATGTCCTTAATTGGTAGCTTTTCGTTACTCCCAATTAAAGCCTGACCTCTTTAGTTTCAAGGGAGACTAGTCTCCCCAGATATGGCGACATCAAAACATCGAATTTTGTTACAAAATTTTAGTAGCATTGTCGTAGCGAAGGTAGTAGAATTTGTGACCATTTAACATTTTCATAAGCAACTTGCAAATTTGACAACATTCTCATCTTTCATTTCTTTATTCCTTTTTTTAAAAAATTGGTTAAGCAAATTGATGAGAGTACTTCTAATGCGAAAAAAGAAGTCATAGTGAAAGATTTGGCATTATCCATCTCTTATTGCCAACAAAATCAGATCAAGTTTAAGGTCTATAAGTAAGTCTTCTGTATAATAGTTACCCGCACTCTGTATTATTGCTGCAGATTTTATATTTTTATTAGATAAGTTTTTAATATTGGCAAACCAGTAACTAAAATTGGTGGACCTGTCGATCACCGGTAAGTTGTGTGTGAATTCTTCTTAAAAATTCATAACAGTTTTATGAGGATCAGGCATCGAAAAATTCGTCATCTGGGTTTTGAGTTTAAAGTGATAATTTCGATGAAACGCAAACATAGTTTGCAGGTAAGTCGGTGAAACAATGGGGATTGCAGAACACTTATCAGATTGGTTGGATAGGATTAACTGCTTTGTTCCTATAATAACTCCTGATCACCAGTAAAAGAGGGAATTTTGAAGGAAGCTATGCTAGAGGGTGGTCCAACCATAATGCACGATGTTAATTGTGATTCACACCCGCGAGATGATTACGGACTTCTTGTGGCCAGAAATGAGGGTATGGACCTGGACGATATGTGATTCCAACAGGATGGTACCACATGGCATACAGCCAACGAAACAATTGCTCTTTTTCGCGAGAAATTCAGTGTGTTATCTCACGTCGTGGCGATGTTAATTGGCCGTCACGATCATGTGATTTGACACCGTTGGACTTCTGTTTTGGAGATATTTAAAAGAAAAAGTGTACGTTAATAAGCCAAGATCTATTCTGCACATGGAACCTCAATTATGTTTCAAGGCGAGCATTCGGCTGATATTTTGTTTGACACATAATTGGCATAGATCCGTCTATCATAATAAAAAATATTAAGATAATTCTTTTAAAACTTTTCGTTTTATTTAAAATTAACATCGTGCCTTTTAGTTGGACCACCCTATATAACCTTCCGTAGTCACTGCTATTTAGTTCGGTCGAACCACTTCTAAAGTTTCCACAGAGAACTTTGCCTCTTAGCGCAGTGTTAATACTTGGGTGGAAAATTAATTACTTTTGATTAATTAAAATAAAATTTTTGGTACGAAATGTTTTGAATGTAACACTAAATAAAGGGGTTTGCTATCAGGGTTGATATCGACATGGAATAAAACGACCTGTGAGTTTGACATCCTTTAAATTTTTTTGCTACGACTTCGCACGCACTTTCGTGAGAGATAAACATAAACTCAAACCGTTCATGCAGAGTAGCCTTTAAGGCGTTTGTCGTCCTGCTCGAACCCCTTATCATCCACACCATCATCATCCTCGGTCAAGTTAGGCAAAAAAAATCGGTTGTCGGTGATGGTCTTCCCAACGTGATTTCGAAAAAGTACCCACCGAATGGTAACAACATATGAAGTCTTCTCCACTTGTGAAAGCTAAGGTGTTGAAAAAATTGTTTTGTCAAATTTCCCGATTTTTCCTTTCCAATAATTTTACAGTTTTCCCAGAAAGTAAAACCTAAAAAACAATTGATTTTAAATAAAATTCGATAAGAACTTTAAATAAGCAATAAAGCACTTAACAAATCAATCAAAATTAAGTTGTTATTACTAAATAGATAAATATCCATTCAATTCACCCCTTAAACGTTTCGAGTGTAATATGTCATTGAATTCCTCACACTTGAAAATCTATTTGTCAGCACAAGCATAAGATAAAAGACATTTGTTATGACCCTTTTTCGAAATAAAAAAAATATAAAAAATAAATAACAAGAAGAAAAAACAGTAGCACAAACGAATGAAGAGAAATTTCTTAGGAATCCAAATCAAATGGTTGGTTCGTTCTTGAAGACTCTAAGCGTGTTATTATGGTTGTTAAATATTGATTTGTTATTTGTGTTATTAACAACCTTGAAGATAAGTTAAAAAATATTGGTAGTAGTTATTTGATTGTTGTTTATGTTCATTATAAATCATAAGGAATTTTCGATAAAGGGTGGCCTTTAGAGGTAGAGAATTTTAAACTGCAATCAAGCAGGAATGAGTTTTTGAATAGAGCTGCTTCGAAGGGGATTCAATCAGAAGATACGACTTATCGCTCTCTCTGACCTAGCAGTGCAAATAAGTTATTGATTTCACATAAATGCGTCTACCCAAAATAATACAGTGATGTTGACTCGCATGATCCTAATCTCTCAATTTACATATTTCAACCTTTACTAAGTCCACCGTAATGCTCGCTATGTTATACCATGCCTCCTGTAACCCTTAAGGGAATACTATTTAGGATAGGCAGAGATTAACAGTGATCTTGGTTTTGGCCAGCCCATATAGGTTATATTCAAATGAAATGGCAAAAATTATGTGGCAAAGAAAGGCATTTAAAGTATGTTTTAATTTAAGCTTCTGAACGTCTAAAAAACACCCTTTATTTATCAAGAATCGAAATGTGTATGTGTTTCTTTGGTAGTAATAAACAAATGATTTTGAATTTCAAGATTTATGGCTCAGAGCAACCAATTTCACAAAGAAAAATTATGACACATGTGAATTCCACATTTCTTTAGTATACGAGTTATTAGGAGTATTCGCATACTTTTTTAGTAAGAATAATCTGGTAGATTTATGAAAAGCAAATTTATTCTCTATCTAAAAAATAAAGAAAGAAATTTTAAGCAGCGTTTTGTTATTAAAACTTAATGTGCAATATAATATTGAATAGCTTCTCAAGCAGTTGCCCCTCTTGGAGTTTAATATGCTCCATTAAGTCTTCTTTTCGTGACTTAGACCTCTGTCTTCAAGTTACCCCATAGAAGCAAGTCGAATTTTGTTTAAATTTTTGATCCAGGGGAATGCAATTCTGATCAGTGCAACGAGAAAGTGCACAACCAGGAAATTGCTGATGCATTAATGAATTGTTTCACGAGCTGTATGGCATGACAGCTTGTTCTGTACATATTACCGTCATCTGGTGAAAACAACGCGACCCCCAATACCCACATACGAACTTGGATAAGTGACAATTGTAGCCGCAAGGCTGCCTTGAGCATAAGCTTAACTCTCAGTGTTTGGAACTATCTAAGCTTCTCTCGTACCATAGACGGCTTACATTGCCATTCAACGCCAAATTTATCCTGTACCATAATATTCCTGCTATTTGGGTCTTCACCGCAGTCACCAAGTGCGCCTCCGAATGGCTTTCAATAAGACTAATCGTGGTACAATTCATTTAGTTACTGGTCGAAAACTATCTCCTTCCAGTTTTAGGCCCCGGACAAGCCTTGGCGACTGGTTCCCCGATATCCCCCGGACAGGAGTATATCAAAGCGGCAGAACCACCAAAAAGAAAGCCAGCTTTATTTTCATAGAGCGCAACAACATCTACATTCGGATCAAAGTATGACACAATACCGACAACAATTCTCAACAATTAAATTTGAACGAAGCCATCAGGATGGAAATAACAAGCTTTGTCGGAATCATGCATTTGGCTCGAAAATTTTGCATGAATTCGCTGACGGTACATAATGAACTCTACTCAACAGATGCATGCTCATGGGGCTGCAGTTCTGTATGATGCCCACAATGCCACATTGGTAATCATGAACTTTCAGCAACGATGTTATATTTTAAGCTGCTTTGATATCGAACGTCCAGCGTGCTAAGCATCACCAATTTATCGTCTTTCCCAGCGATTTGAATCGCTGAAATTAAATCCACATTCCCACAATATTTTGTACGAAACTTACGAACTGGTGAAGTTTCATCATTTTTGAAATATTATTTAGCCATTACAACACGTTTCACATTTATGTAGTGCTCCATTTTTCCTGGACTGTTAGCTATTAAATTGTTTCCTTTTCTAATGGGCTTGAGAAATATGTATGTGTTTTTCTTTTTTTCTAAAACTTTTAGTTACAAAATTTGTATCAGTTGCTCTGAAAGGGACACCATATCATAAAAATTCTAACTTGTTATCGATCAATATATGTTTCTCACTCATCAAACTGTTATTATCTCGTGCTCTCGCCAAGCCAGTAAAGTCCCGTACCAATATGAGGAAACTATTATGAATTCCGAAAATCACGAACTTACTTATTGGCTCTTATCTGATCGTCTTTATTGTGTTGCATAGGTGGTGAAAGTGACGAAGCACAACCAAAAATTTATACCAAAGGATTGATTACTAAGGTGTTATGAGGTCGATAAATGAGACAATTTATGATGGATAAAGGAGGTTATAAATCATAATCAGCTGTTTACATTAAGTAAAAAGCATTTATTTTATAAAACTGAAAAATAAATAAGTCGTAGCAGATAGAAATTGACTTTTTGTTTTGCAACGGGGTTTTAATTAATTTGTTGTAGAACATGAAAAATAAAGCGAATTATTATTTGATTCCGCTCACATGATTAGCGTGTATTACGCTTGAGTTATTGCGTATGATCGTCTTTTATTTGCCTAAATATCATCGGTATGCATGACTTTTTGTGGCGATTGTTTCGTGATTAATAAAATTTTTTTAGCTCTCTTAAGTGTTATCAATAATGCATTTTTAGCTGTTTCCTGGCTGCAGATGAATTAATATAGGTTGACCAGATAGGAACAGTAGGATACGATTTTAATACAAATCGACTGGAACGAGAAGAAGGTTAGATATCAAATTGATTCTGCCTTTAGTTATGCCAATATATGGAGTAGCCTTGGCTTCGCTGGCAATGCTTCAAGATAATACTTTGGCATCCAACTAGCGAACTCACGGCGTTATCTCGGGTCGGCCGGCTTAAATTCTTGCGACAGAAAAATCATACTGCCCTAAGCCGAAATCTAATTGGGCAAAACATGCTGGGTTGACTTTGGCGATATCCAATTCCACTCATCGGCACTGCATCGATACTGTCCACTGCGGCAGTTATGTTTCAATCCGGCACCAATATGTATGTTTGGTGGCTTAACGTCCAGAAGAGTGTATTTATGCTCCAAATTTTCCACGGAGCGACGACAACTGCGTATTTACAACTAAAACGGAATCCCGAAAACAATTTTTAAAAATTTCCAGACATTCGGTAGGCGTGAGATACAGGTTCTGAAAAATACTAATACAAGTAAATAGGGTCAGAGGAAAAAATTATTTAAAAGGTACTTTTTCCACCATTATTTCTTCTTTTGAAATAAATCTTGAAAGGAATATTTTCGAATGGTAGTTTTTTCAGGGTGTTTTTTCATAAAGTTAATTTGTTATTTGGATACGCTCAGAATACAACAAGTACAGTTACATTGGGCTACGCTTCGTTCGAATACAACAGAAAAATTATCGAAAGTATGAGAAAATTCTCGAATTCAATTTTCATCATTAGGTAAGTTAAATAGATGGTGTAGAATTTTGGAACGAATTTCCGTCATCCCTTGTCAAGTTTGGTTTGGAGACAAACCGGTTTCGGCTATGTGCCATCTTCAGTGTCATTTTTCTTTCAGACCGAAAAAGTTTGGTTTGGAGACAAACCGGTTTCGGCTATGTGCCATCTTCAGTGTCATTTTTCTTTCAGACCGAAAAAGTTTGGTTTGGAGACAAACCGGTTTCGGCTATGTGCCATCTTCAGTGTCATTTTTCTTTCAGAACGAAAAATGACACTGAAGATGGCACATAGCCGAAACCGGTTTGTCTCCAAACCAAACTTGACAAGGGATGACGTAAATTCGTTCCAAACTTCTACATCAAAATACCATGTCGGAATATCAAATCAAGAACCAATTAAATAGATGACTAAATATGCAAAAAATGCTGATGACACGGCATATAACGGCACAGAAAAGACATGCATTACATTCTGCTGGTGTCTGATAACTTAATGCGTATTAAAGACCTATTTTCAATTTCTAATTTTTTCTTGCTTCGAAGAAAGTTTTTTTAAACCAATAATAGGTTGCGTTTTATTTAATTTTATCATTATAAAGAAGTTACAAGTTTTTTTTTTAATATAGGGGTAATATCGAAGCAGACCGCTAACTTTGTGGATCCTTTTTCGACCCCCTTTTCCTCAAATTGATTTCAGGCAACCGATTTGTAATTTACGATTACCTTAGTCTCAATTAAGTGTCGTGCTACCACTAGCCTTTACTATCGACTATACTGATTTCAGAAGTTGACTAGTGACTGTAGACCTTCTTCCTCTTCTCTTGTAGTTACTAGCATTTGTTTAAAGCTTAGCTCCACCATGATATTTACACTTAAGAAGTGTCGGCCAGTGGTCCTTAGTCTTATGCTAGCAAGTGCTGGACATTCTACCTTTTCAGCCTCTTCCTCAGAAGTATCTTTCAAAGCTCGGCTTATTTAGCCAGACTCCTTGCAGAGACATGAACCTGTTACCGGCTGCCACCACGTGGAGGTATAAGTCAGAACTTCCGACAGTGCACTGAGTTACGTAAGCCATATCTTTGTGCATGCCAGCTGACGGCCAAGTTACAAGTTAAAACAACTTGAAACTTGATGCATATTTTACATATTTAAAAAAATACTTTTCTTTTGCACTCCGTTATATGACTTAATTCGTGTGTTCTTAATTTAGGTTTAAGTTAATTTTTTTTCATTGATTTATTAGGTGAAGTACGTGAATTATTTGCTATAATAATTCAATGTTTATATTTTGTCCTCCTTTTTTGTAATTTTTTTATGTTGACAAAATTACACCTTTAATTTAAATGAATTAATATACAAATAAACCTTAATTAAACAAACCAAAAAAATGTAATGTAAAAATAATTTCATCCTCTCATACTGTCGTAGCCTTTGGGAAGGTCGTATGCCGAAAACTAATAAAAATATATCACAACAGAGAACATCATATGAATACCTGAATATATTTTTTATACACTTCCCAGTAACAATAAAAAACATTAATTTGTTTGTAGTTTTTGTTTCTGATTGTTTAAGGTCTGTTTTTGAATAAAATTAGTGCTTCATATACAGGGTGATCTTTTAATGTTTGGGTTTTCAAAACAGAATTTGTTTCGTTACAAAGAATTTGTTTCGTTAATGTTGTTTCGTTACAATTCTCATTTCATCATGCACAGATTAGCCGATGTGTGATAAAAACTTATTCATATTTATTGTAAAATATGCACTCTGTGCGACAATTGATTTTCGCATACATACGACTATTGACCCCTGCTGTGATTAATGTGAGTATATAAGAATATGTAGCTGCTAAAGCCGTTAGTTTCGACTTTCTGAGAAGTTACAATTGTGTTATTTGGCACCCTAATTTAGGCAATTAAATTTTAAATTGAGTTATAAACTTTGGTGCAATTTAGTTTACGCAATTAGCATTTGCCAGATTTTCGTGAAAACTTGCGTCTGAATTTAATGGCTTTTTAAAGTATTTAATAATTTTTAACTTGTTGCAAACTTCATTTATTCCAAGGTAACATATGTCTAAAGTCGACTACGCAAGTTGAAGGGCTTTTAGTGATTTAATAACTGGTTGAAATGTCTAAAATTTATTGAAAACGAAATTGGTGAATAATCGCAAAATTTGGCCGATTTAACATTATTCAAAATGATGCCCAATTTTTGTTAAATCGCCCAAAAAAAATCTTTGTTGGCGAATTGTTCATTTGAGTTTTTAATAAGTTGGCGTAGTATAGAACTGGCCAAAATTCAGTCAGAGGCGATACCAAATATAGAAAAATTCACAAGTTCATTTAATACTTTCTGGTGTTTTATTTCTAAATCTAAGAATCTATGTATAGACGAATCAGGGGTTTCCGTTTCAGAACTGGGCCTCTGCTATGAATCGCTTATGACGTCACCGCGTTCAAAACCTACTGGAAAGTTATTGAATTTTCATTCACTGTTTAAAAACTTTTCAAACTGTCTTTTTATTTTAATACTCAAACACTTGAAAAATCCACCTTTACGGACGCACAAGTGAACCTTTACTCCTACGTGTGTTGACACTGTGTACATGAACATTTATATTTATTGTTTATGATCTTATTTGCTAAATTCAGTCTAGAGGCGTAGATTATACGTGCTTTAATTACAAACTTTTATTGCACATAATCAAGGTATACTATCGATAATACGCACTAAAACTACAATAAAACCCACCCAACTATGACTTGTACTAAACATAAATACATATTTGTTTATAGCAGAGTGTTTGTGTGTGCAGTTGTCGGAAATGAAATAATCCATAACTACTTGTGAAAGTACATTCCATGAGTACCAAACAGCCATTATTTGAATGTGTAACACACGTTCTTCTAACGTCATTTGATGTCATTGAACAAAGATTTTTAAATGTTTTGTGTGAATAAATAAATTAATTCTTGTTAGTAAAAGAATTTTTTTGCTATTCTCAGAACAGAATTTTTAAATATACGACGCGGCGCGGAAGTAATGAGAAAAAGAGCCTAACTATTTTTTGAAATTTTCTGACAACGAAAAGTTTTGTGGAATTTGATTTACATTGCGTATTACTTTATTAAGGATTCGAGCATTTTAATATTAAAAACCAAGCGACTAAATGTGCTCCAAACAGCGAAAAAATAAGAGAACCAGCAGGTCTAAGCAATTACTTCATTAAATTACGTCAATTAATGCAGAAGAAAATATTATGGGGAACACTAAAATGGACGCTTACTTCAAATTCACCAGGCAACTGGCCGAAATACACGACGAAAGCGTAATCGTTTGTGCGAGTGCCGATTTCCTCCAGTCATATTGTGTAGGAAATTTCGAAAGATAAACGTTAAGGCCAATGCAGCTAATTGTCAGATGACTGATTTTTTCGCCTGTCTCATGCCCGTAGACATACATTTAATCCAGTGGTTCTTGTTTTGATATTGCGACAGGGTGTTTTGATGTAGATTTTAGGAACGAATTTCCCTCATCCCTTGTCAAGGTGGGTTTGCAGCCATATCGGTTTCGGCTATGTGCCATCTTCAGTGTCATTTTTTGTTCTGACGACGGAAATTCGTTCCAAGAATTTACATTTAATACAGTGGGCTAGGATTATTGGCCGCTGACCCACGAAGAAGACCTTTGCTCGTTACTCCGAGCTAGATTCTTCAAAATGTTCTAGTCTGGTACGTGTGTCTGAAATGCGCCGCACCTACTTATGTCGCCAGCCAAGCTTATTCGCTTTATCATGGTTATAAATGTCTTACTTTTGAAAGATTTATCTGGTTTCCCCGTTTATGCGACATTCCTCTTTGAGTTTTCACGCTCCGTTATACATTTAGGATAGTTGGGTGGTATAGAGTTGGGTTTTCCGCATTTATTGCAGAAAAGAAACCTTTGCTGTGACAAACATTCTTTAAATATGTGTCCTTTGTTGATGTGACTTTTCTTTTGAATTGTGCTTCATCGTCTATATATATATTTGCCATAGCTTTGCTACGTACAGGCTGTGTAAGCATATTTCTAATGTTTTTCTGCGGAAAATCCTTTCCGCTTCAAAGTATTCCATAAACATTTATTATAATATCATTGGGTAGACACTCCGAGCTTTACTTTCTTTTAGAATTCGTTTGGCAATCTTCTTCATTTCGACTTCCGCGAGTGGAATCGTTATCTATGAGTTCCCCAGGTCTTTGCATCTTTTCTACCAGTTCGTAAATTAAATTCTAGTTCGATCTTATCCCTCCGTAGCAATTCAGTAAAGCCATTCGTATGGTGTTCCAATAAGATATCAGCTTTGCTAGAGGTAGTGCGTAGTACCACTGTTGGGTTTCGGTGGATAGAGGGTGTGCCTGAAGAGTGTAAACACTCGTTTGGTGCTAAAACACTTGATTTTTGTCTCTATTAATAACGCCGCATTGGCGAGTGTTTTAATAGGGCAAGAATACTAGGGACGAAGTTTGGATCTCTGCATATGACAAAAAAAAAACAGACCAATGGAACGAACATCGTACAGTAACGACAAAAGTCGTGGGACTCATTTTTGTCCCACAATTATTAAACTAGTACCATCCTCTACATTCTGCACATTAATTATTATTATACTTGTAGTTCGTATGCAATTAATTTATTTTTGAAAATTACCGCTAAATAATAACGCCGCCCAACACTTAGTTATAAATACAACACTATGAGTATCAACATATACCCAAGTTAGAATGGTGTGACATACCATCCGCAAGCTAAGCCGATAGCTAAGGAACGACATTGTCGCATAATGAGCAGTCTCCTGGTAGGAGTCAACGAGGTAAGAATTCTTTAGTTTGTGTGTTATACTCCTCTTTTGTAAGAATTTCTGCTTAACAAAAGGCAAGTGTTGGAAGATTACGCGTTTCTGTTCTGGGTTATAATCGCTCTTGATACTACGTAGTCTCTCAACAATTGGTGGAAAACCGTAGTGACTACAGAACGTCCAACAGGTGCCAAAGAGATAAGATTTGCATTGGTTGTGGGTTACAGTCCGCATCTATTAGACTTACTACTTGGTAAAGCTATTGTCAGAATAAGGCTACGTAATCTGTGTCATACTCGGTCTTGGTACTAGTTAGTCTCCCAACACCTAGCCGGTGCCAACAAGAGGCTCACAGGGGTTGTGGGTTATACTCCGCTATTGTGGGACCTACTAAGTGACAAAGAGGGCAACTGTGGTGAGAATATGAGTATCGTTGCTAGCTTTTACTCATTTGGTGCTCTAGTAACTCAACAGTTGGGTGAAACGGCCGTTATTCAAACCAAACCGCTAGCACTAAGTTATCATTTATAATTTTCCATTTATAATTTTTCTTGTTGCAAATAAAGACTTTTACGTTTTGTAACGTAAAAGTTAAGAAGATAAGACTTTACGGCAAACATTCTCGTAGAGTTATTTAACGAGCCTGGTATCCGTTGAACCTACCCCAGCCACAAGCAGAATACATGTCGTTGCAGTGTCAAGGGAGTAAAAACCTTCAAGCTTTGAATATTATTCCGTTGAGAAATGGCGAGAATATTAAAATTGTATATTAACAAATATTTATGAGGCAGTCCGGCCTACAATTGGTTTGATCATCAACTTGTCGATCGTCTGATTTCATTATTTTCTTCATTTAAACCTTGTATTCTTCCAAAGTTCATGATTATATATTCCACATTATACGAGTATTTACTTCACTATCATTTGCAAATCTTGACCTCTACAAATTCAAATTTTGCCAACAACACAAATTGCATAGCTAAACATCATTGCTGGCAACATAAACTATCCGCTTAGTATGAAAATGCTCTGGTTTAATTTAAACAAATTTAGCACGTTTTAATTAAATGGGCAATTTATATTCAAAGTGGAAAGATTTTAATGCATTTCAAGAAAATAATAAAATGAAACGAACTCATAAGTAGCCGAGACGTTAAAGTCTGAGATGATAATAAAATATTTAGCTGGACCCTGCGGGAAATTTATGTCAATTGGTCTAGACGCACTTGTCCCGTGACTTGCGATAATGACTCTAGTACAAAATGTCACGTTTGGTTAAATTGAATTTTTCCATGTATGTATCTTTTAATATTTATTTACATATGAATAAATCTATTTACACACATATTTACAACACAAATTATAACTGAGACCAGTACTATAGTAACCGAGCCGGGATACGGTACTTAATGTCTATTCAGCGACATGTTGTAAGTACACTGTCATAAATATATGAATTTTCCCCTCCTACGACCCATGTTAACGTGATGCAAAGGGCTGGAATTCGAGCCGATCTCCAAGTACCAGTCACGTGACAAGTTCTGCATCTATTCGGTGCCTTCTAGGGGAAACATATTTTTAAGCCAATTATGCCTTTGTACTATTTAACAATAAAACACACTCTATATAGCAATCAAGCGCAATTAACATTTTCCCATACAAACAAATTTGAAACATCCACCACCCAAAAGCCCAATCACAATCAGCGCCTGATAGAGATCAAAGGAATTCAGAAAAGGAATTCGTTTGGAAGTATTTACGGTAGCCTACGAGGACTCGGTGGTATGAAAAGTTGTAAGTAGGCTTCTCATTTCTGAATTAATAACTGAACCGTTTTCCGTATTCATTAAGAACCTTCGAGTACTTGGATGCTTGCCAGAAGGCCGTTCAAAAATTTCTATATGTACGAGATGTATTACTTTAATAGTCGCAACCCCCATAGTGACAATCCTCAAAGGTCTGAGAAGGAATCGCCGATTTCCAAAATACTACCATTCTGCAGCACTGTGCAATAGCGAATCAATAGCATTGATGTAGGAAAGCCATTAAACATTATCAAACTCCGCATGGTTGCAAAAAATTAGACTCCAAGATCGTGCGATTTAATACGACTTGATTACTTTCAGTTAGGCGAGGTGTTATAAAGTTTAGAGCAGCATTCAAGTTACCTTTACAAAGTTGACCATGGAGCAATCCACAGCAGACAAACGTGTACGATTCGTAAACAAGCAGAATTGCCGGCTGGTGGGAGGTCTATTTAAAGAGTAAAGTCTATGAGGCCAAACTGAACACTGATGCGAAGCTTGAAAAATTTAAGGATTGTAGTACGACTTGACTTAGCACATTCTGGCCCGCTACAAGCTTTTTTATCCTTCATTTGCATTTCACTACTTAGTGTGGGTAAAAAAAATCGATTTATATTCTTTCAGTTTGTCATTTTTGTGGATTGGCTTGAAGCAAAGCTGTCTGTAAATATTCCTTTTTTTGTTGGCGTATTTCTAAAACAGTGATTTATAAAAATTGAATTTTAAGCTCTTCTGTTATTCTAATGATGGAAAATGTAGTACAAGCCTTAAATTATACTCATCTAAATTCTTCTACTTTTACAAATTTAGTTCTTTGAATAATTTTTATTCTTGAGAGTAGAAAAGGAAAAGAAATGCAATGTTTTTCTATGCAATTTGAACTCCTCTTTTCCCTAAGGACTACAAGCAGTCAGGCGTAGATTGACTAGATAAAACTTTTAGTTTATGGTTTCTCATAGAATCTTAATGCATGCAGAATTATATTTTAAAGTTTAGTTTTTTGGCATAAATATTAAGAGGGAAAAGTATTAAGACAGTAAGTTTACTCGACTTAAAGTTTTCTTAGCTGGCTACACGTTAATAAATGCTACCACATTTTCAAAGAATTTCATATTTTTCACTTAGAAGAAAGGATATCAAACTTCAGATTTAGAAAGTATTTGTTCTCTATTTTTTTAATTAATAGGATATTTAGTTCTAATATTGGCTGGTCTATTGAAATCAGCGACTCTCTCCTCTGTATGATAAGCATGCCTAGTTAAATGCTGCCTACTTTTGGGGATTTAGGAGAGTTGCGCTGCTATTATTGTAGAGTTTCATTTACCTCATGTCCGCTCTACTCTTTAAACCTGAAACAAAAGTTATCATAATTTTCGTATGACGTTATTATGCATCGTATCTCCTATTTCCGTTCTGCAACTTGGCTTGGCTCGAGGACTATACGCTTTAAATAGTCTTTAAGTAAGAAATTGGGAAGAGTTAGAACATCCGATCACGGACTTTAAATAATGACGCCGTGCCGTAAAATATTGCGGCCTAGAAATTTGGTGCACAATAGTGCGAGTGAATTTTGCTAATCTGTGGCAAGTGGCTCCGCCTTCTTCATACCAGAGGTCCCCGATGTTCATATCTTCTAATTTGTCGCACAAAATATTGTAATTGCGCCCAAAATTGTAATAATATTTTCAGAAATATATTCAATAAAGTGCCATTTTCATAATTCGCTTAAGTAATTCAAACTCGTCCTTCCGTTGTTAATTGTATTAATTCAAAAAATTCAGGCCTAATGCGACCCTTATATGTTTGGGACACTTCCACATTAGGTAGTGAACTAAAACTTGGTATAACCCAATTACCTGCAAATTTTAAGTTACAAGAAGTTTTTCACTAGCTCCCTAACCAGTTTTCGTTCCATATTCAAGAACGAATTGATGCAAACTTTTCAGAACGAAAAATGACTCTGGAAATGGCAAATAGCCGAAACCGGTTTGTCACCAAACCAAACTTGACAAGGGATGACGGAAATTCGTTCCAAAATTCTACATCAAAACACCCTGTCGGAATATCAAATCAAGAATCAGGAGAGCTTATATTCGTCTACCATGCGACTAACTGCGGTAAATACAAGATATTTTCGGAAGCCCTTTTATTCGGCAAAGAACGAGAGGAACATAAAATATTTTTGGGAGAACTTATAAATGTCTGTGTCCATGCGACTAAGCTGGAGATGGGGAACAAGAATCGGTAAAGTTCTGGGAATACATTTCTTGTAGCCTGCTTCTAACTATAACTTGTACGGCAGCGATAACTAAATCTGGTTCAGTCAGTGTTGTCAGAACTTTGTTATTTAAAAAAAAAATAAATTGTTGTACAAAGTCCGCTGACCATCTACGTAGCTCATAAAGGTTAAAAAATAAACAAATAAATTAGCACATACTAATTTCACTAAATAGCAGAGCCTCTCTGTTATTAACAACTAAAATTTGTTATTTGGAATTTTTTCAGCAAAAACTGTTGGTCAAAATTTGAATTTAGTATAAACAGCCAGCCAATGCGAAACAGCGAAAGGCTCTAATGATTTAAGTAAACGATTTATTTCTTTGAGTTTCTCATTAGTTTTGTTTAATTTTAAAATTCAACAACAACTTCATTATATCTGGTTTCAATAGTTTGTTTCTCCGATCTATTAGTTTTCTTGTTAAAATAACTTATAACACTTTTGACGAATATCTCTTTAGGTAACAATTCTAATGGCTACAAGCTAGAAAAAACAAATATTGATAAGTCGAGCATTTTAAATTAAGTAGCCGCTTTCCAATATTTAAACAAAAAATATAAAACTATTCATATGATCGTCTGACGAGAACAGCAAAATTTAATTTATTCACCGAACGACCAACAAAAAAATAATATTTTAAGAGAGAAAAAAGATGAATAATTTTTGCCTTGTAATTTTTCTGATTTGTACCACTTAACCCATTGTTGCATGAGTTCCATCAATTTTTAATTGGTTCGTTATTTGTTTAAAAAAAACAAGTTCAGCAAAGTTTTGTTAACATTTTATGCAAATATAAAATAAACACAAGTCATGCGCTAAAACCAGTTGAATATTTCAAAAAACATGTTAATTAAGAGTGTCACGTTAAGAAAGGGTTAATCACGTGCTTTTTAAATAAATATATAAATAATAAATAATTTAAGAAAAACATTTCTGTTGCATGCTAATTAAATGTCATGACAAAAAAATTCATAATTAACACTCGTTGTGAGTTTCTTTGTTTTGAAACTCTTAAAAGAAAACAATTCGAAAATTAATTAAGAAACAGAAAAAAATGAAAAGCTTGTTGTTGTCAAACGTTCCATAACCTTTTCGTAATGAATAATAATAATTAGAGAAAATGTTTATCAGAGGCGCGATATGCTAAGAAAGGGAATGTACATTTAATCAAATAATCAATCAGTTTTGTATTGAAACTTAAATGATTATGAACCCAAATTCAATTTTTCTACTATTGTGCATTTTCAGTTCTAGTGCTAGTTCTTTGAAATATTCTTCTGGAATTCAAAAAAGTTTAGATATACTGAATCCTTATAGGAAGGATCTTAAAACTTGGAGCATTTTATCGGCGCGTTCGGGATTTATCGACAATGGAAATCAGCCATACCGGTCCACAAGTTCCCGATATATGGATATTTTTGGTGGGTTTTAACTCTGACTGGGAAACGCCCATAAAATTAGCCTATACTGTATCCTTATCAAATTTGCTATAAAGTCTTCTACAGAAATAAACAACACGAGGCTCCAGACCTAAATATTTGACTTTAAAAAAAAACCTTAATATTTTAAAAACAACCAAAGAAAATCGAAGTCCTTTGAAAACGAAAACTTCGCAAAAAAAATTCATCACAAAATCGGAGAACTTGAAAAACAAACTTAATTGGTTAAATAAAACAACCGAGATTGTGCCAAAAAAAATCATAATTCACCAAATAGTGAAATTTCGCAAAATTTTTTTATTTTGACCAAAAATTCACAAAACATTAATATTTTAACAAACTTGATGTTAAACAAAAACATTTAAAAAAATTTCGCCACAATGGGGAATTCACCAAAAAATTTTAAATTCACCAAAAATTTGAAATGACTGAAGAAGAATGTATATGATAATAAAGAACGAAACAACAAAAAGTTAAAATGGTGTAATTTTCGTTCAAGCCCAAGAAAAAAGCTAAAACATGAGATTTTAAAACATTAATTCTCATATTCCATTTGTGTTGATTATTGCGTTAAATAGTTGGTTGATGTTTCCACTGGACACAAAATTAGTAGAAAGACACATAGAATGTTGATTATGAGCGTAGCGGCGTTAAAAAATGAATACATTCCGTTCTGCTAGTTGTTTATGAAAAATGTTAACTTTTACTGCAGTAATCAAAGTTTATCATATCAAAGAAACCTCTCTTTCTTAACAAAAAAATTTTAAAAAAACGAACTTTCGCCTAACAATTAAATTAAAATTAATTTTAATAATTCTACATTGATAAATTTACGACAAACAAATTCAGCGAAAAGTTTAAAAATCATACAACCGAAAGTTTTTACCAAAAATCTAAATTAAACTGAAAAATAAAAAAAAATCTAATTTTCAACCGAATTTAGAAATTCACAAAATTTAAAAATTCTGCACAATGGTCTAAAAATTTTAAATTACCAAAATAATAAAAAAGAGCAAAAATCAAAAGTTTGAAAATTCACCATTAAATCGAAAAACAACAAACAAATTCACCGAATCTTAAAACTAAATTTTTTATTTCACCAAAAAATTACAGTTGCGCCAAAAATGTGAAAAAATCAATATTTTTTGAAGGAACAACACAATTTTATTACACAAATCCCTAATTTTCGCCAACAATGAACCAAAAATTGCACTGAAAAATTTCACAAAAAATCCAATTCCATAGCGTGATTTACAAATAACCAACAAATCCAGAAAAAAAGTCAAATGAAAAGAGACGTAATTAAGAAAAAACCGATCGAAAATGCTTACTACTTTGGCCAAAAAATAGTAAGACATTTTAGTTTAAATTTCGAGCAGAAATCCATTCGTCGAAATTTTTTTTCTACGTTGGTATGACTGTCAGTGACAATTGTGCCAAATATCACATCAAAGTAATCATTAGTGTTTAGTATACGCTTGTCTTTCTGAAGTACAACAAGTGCATTCGGCGATTTTTACACTGAGTGAAATTATTCAAAAAAAGTTCGATTAAATTTTGTGTGCGGAATGAAATTTCTGGTTTCGAAACGTTCAGAATGTTGCAAAAGGCCTTCGGTGACAACTGTATGGCGCGAGCAAGTGTTTTTGATTGATACAAATTATTCAAAGAGGTTCCAGAACGCGTTGACGACGAGCCACGTCCAGGACGGCCATCAACATCACGTCAGTTAAATCAAGGAATTGGTGTTCTTGAATCGACGATTAGCAGTCAGAGGACTTACTGATAGCGTAGTAATATCAGAGGGATCAGTGAAAACTATTTTTAAAGATCATTTGGGCCTAAGAAAAGTGAAATCACGATTGGTTCCAAAATCACTATATTTTCTTGAAAAACAGCGTCGCGTTGACGTCTGTCAAACAATGCTTTCCGACTACCAGGATGTCATTAAACGTATTATAACTGGCGACGAGTCTTGGATCTACGCATACGACCCGGAAACAGATGATTAACCGGCCGGATATTGTGCCAAAGGTGCTCCGAAACCGAAAAAATCACGTCAAACCAAGTAAAAAATCAAGGTCTTGTTGACAGTTTTCTTCGGTCATCGAGGTGTGTTGCACTCCGAATTCCTTCCGACCGGCCAAACTGTCAACAAGGAATACTATTTGAGTGTTATGCGTCGTTTGCGCGAAGCTATTCGTAAAAAGAGGCCGGAATTAGGGGCCGATAACTCTTGGTTTTAACACAATGATAATGCACCGTCGCATACCGCATTGATTCTTCGTGAGTTTTTCGACAAAAATTCAATCAATATCGTTCTACAACCACCGTATTCGCCTGAATTAGCTCCGTGTGACTTCTGGCTCAAGCGACCGCTGTGGGAAAACCGTTTTGAGTCAATTGAAGACATTTAACGTGAATCTCTACGCGCATTGAAGGCTATTCCGGAAATTGACTTTAACAACTGGATTGGAAAAAACGTTGGCATAAGTGTATTGACGCTGGATGGATTACTTTGAGGGGGACAAAATAGATTTGGCGAAATAAATAAAGAAATTTAAAATTATTAACAAAGTCTTCCTATTTTTTGCCCACAGTAGTATATTAACGCCAAAAAAGAGTTCAAATGTAGAATATGACGGGGCCAAAATTAAAGATCGCAATCAACCCTTTCCGGATGTGAAAATCTGTCGTACATTTTTAGTAGTTCCTACTTTTCTGAACGCTATATAACATTCGGTACTGCCGAATATAGCTCTCTTACTTGTTATTGATATAATGGTTCCCAGGAAATGTGTCGCTATTCAAAATTCTATTCACACATTTCCAACTAGAAAGGTTTTTGTTTAAGGTTATTTTACATATTTTACAATAATCAAAATATAAGTAAATGAATATTTTTTAAATAAAATATTGAGTTTGTGAATTAGTATGTAAAAATACAAAATAATTGGGGGGCGATTGGCAGTTGGTCTGTACTAAGACCTAAGTTTTCATTTTATTGTGGAAAAACCCCAAATTCAGCCATTGAAAAGCTAAAGATTTTTTGCCGTGATCAAGTCAAAAACAGGAATGTTCTTCTCCTTCTGCGATGCTTGTTGTAAACGATAATGGGAGGAAAATATGATATACTGCCTTCCCTTCTCCCCTTCCCTCCTTTATCAATTAAATACCTTGGAAAAATTCATTGGGTTCGTTAAACTTTCAACCCCATCCAAAAGTTCAAGTTGGATACGCACATGCATCAAATTATTTACCACATAATAATTCATAATATTTAACCATTAAAAATTTAATATTTATTTACACTCTGCATTTAGCAATTAAAGAATATCTTTAACTATTTTAATATGCAAACATAATATTGATATTTGCTGCATTTAATTAAAAAGTTCAATTATAGAATTCCAACTAAGCCATTAGTTAGATTTAGCACTGAGATTTGCCTTGATTGCCGTACATACTTATGTTTTGTTTAGCATATTTTATTTGAAACATTAAAAAACCTAAAATAAATATTGAAAATATACAACCAGCTGAGTTTCACACTTTTTGTGATTACTATGTCTGGATGTTTATTTGCATATCAGGCGTGTTTATTCAATGCTCCTTTTTATGCTTCTACATAAAATATTTATATTAAATGTACACAAACACACATATTTTTATCATGTATAAAAGACCGAAATAAAAAACTCCATTTATATATAACGAGTCAATATTAAAACATATTGTATGGGCGGGGTTGTTCCATATTTAATGTGGAGTTAAACTTTGTGCGAATGCTCTTTATTTTAAATAGAGTTTTTTTTTGTATTTTTTTATATAAAATTAGTGATTTTTTTCTTCCTTCCTATATGTGAACTTCCGAAACCGCCTTTGCATTCAAATGGTAGCGATGTTGTCGAAAACTAAATTTGATTTTGCAACCATAATGCACGATGTTAATTGTAGCTAACTATAGCGAGATGATAACGGACTTCTTGTGGCCAGAAATTGTGGATAAGGACCTGGACGATAGGTGGTTCCAACAGGATGGGACCACTGTGTGGTAACACAGCCAACGAAACAATGGCCCTTTTGCGCGAGAAATTCAACAGCCGTGTTATCTCACGTCGATGCGATGTTAATTGGTCTTCACGATCATGTCATTTGACACCGTTGGACTTCTTTCTTTGGGAATATTTAAAAGAAAAACCGCACGTCAATAAGCCAAGAACAATTCAAAAGCTAAAGGTTTGACATAATTCGGCACATTAACGACATTGAACCTCAATTTTGTCTCAGAGTGATTAAAAATATTGACCATCGGAGGTAAGCCACCAAAGCCGTGGCGAGGATTTGACCCATATTTTTTTTCACACATAATTGTCATAGATCCTTCTATCATACGAGAATATTAAGATATTCCCTGACAACTGTCTTTTTTTTTAATTAAAATTAACATCGTGCATTTGGGTTGTCAGATTCATTATTCCAAGGTACATACAAACCTAAATTACACTGTACAACACAAAAAAAAATAACAAGATTATTTTAGTTAACTGAAGCCCAACATTAGTGTTGGTACTAAAATATGCACTATTTACATCTTCATGTCTCGGGAAGCTTTGATCTTTACCTATGGCGTAGCCTATATGTAGAGTCCTTTTGTTTCATTATTTTATGATTAAATGAGGCAAAGTTATGTGGGAGGTAAAAACAGGCCCAATGGTTGTGTGTAATATATGTTGCACACTTTGTGCATAAGCCTGAACTTGGCCTGGCGCACTGCCGTACGCCTTAATTTATTTATGAAACTATGAAAATACATTTGTGTATTTAAGAATGTATTTATTTTTGCTTTCACTTTTGACGAAAGTGTCTAATTGTTTGGAACAATATGATTCGTTTTGCTACGTCTTGCGGCTTTCAGACTGTGTCTAAAGGTGCTATGTGTTTTGAGAAGCTGTTAACAATGTTTCAGTCTTGCACTTCTTGCAATTGTGTGTCAGAGTCTTTCGTTGCTCTAGTATCTAATAAAGAGAAGTTTTTTCTAACTATTAAACGCTGACTTAGTCCTTCATTTTCAGTATTATGTGGGCAAGCTCGTTTCGATTTCCCTCCTCTTGGATCCGCCTCTATAATTTAGTAGCACTACTAAGATGAACGTATTTTCATTGTGCCGTAACGGTTCATCGTACAAGAAATGGTCGGAATTTTATTTGTCACTTGGGAAGAAATAATTTTAAATATTCGTAGAATCTAGATTATTTCGGAACGCTAAACACACTGGCCATGCAATAACAAATGCGATTATCGAAGCAGTACATCGCAGTGTTCGTTAATTTCTAGGAATACCAATTTAATGACGTGGCCATATTTTGCAGCGTAAACTCTCTAAAGATCTCTATGCAAAGCTTCTAAAGTTCAGCGGAACAGTTGGTTGATGAAATTATTGAACATCAGCAAGTGAATGTTGGTTTTCAGAAGAAGTTATCGTAAGAGATATAAAGGTTATTTTCATCGTGATGGCTTCATTAATGGTCAAGTTGTACTTACATTGTGCCACTGTGAAGAGGAGATTTTGTCCTAACGGCGTTATTGGGCTAGTTAAGCATCCGGTGACATGATAACCTTCACCTAAATTGGACGATATTTATGTGGACGTCATGTGGTTTCAACAAGGGAATATGCACTACTCTTCAGTAACAACTCAATAACTGCACTGCACGTCCTTGTCTCAGTAATGAACAGAACCCCCTTAGATCATTTGATTCATCACCATACCACAAAAGTTTAGTTGATGAAAAAAGTCGATGTCAACAAGCAAACAATCTCCTACGCATTGAAGAAGAATTTTCACGACCCATGTGTGTAAGATGGTCATAAAGAATTTCGAAAAAAGAATGCATGTGCCGGCAAAACAATGGAAGTTATTTGCTTGGTGTGCTATTCCATACACAAACATCTATTCTATTTAATTTATGCAAAAATAAAAAAAATTTAATTTAATTCAAATGAAATTTTATTTCATTTTTGGATAATCTTTAATCACACACAAACGTATATTTTTACTTCCAATTTTCCTTTTTATTATTTGAATATGGAATCGCCCATACATACATATGTATGTTCTGTTCTGTTCTTTTTACATTCATTGTCCAGAATTTTATTATATTTCCATTAAATGTAAAATATAAAATAAAGAAAAATGGTAAATTAAAATTTCACTATGCAAAAAACAATTTATGCTGCTGAAAATTGTAAAAAAAAATTTCTTAATTTTTATACGTTTGTATTCAATTTTTACCAACAAAATATCAAAAAGCAAGCAGTGAATGGAGTGAGTGATGGACTGGTAGTAGAGTGTCATTTCATAACTTGTTTAAACACTCGTACGTACTTGTTAAAAAACCCAATAAAAATGTCAATAAATGTTTATAAAAATATCAATCACTTTTCACAAGTGAACCTTTGTTTAATCAACAAATATAATAAATATAAAGCACAAGTGACACTCGTTCAATAGAAAATAAATGAATACGAGTAAACAAATGTGAAAGAGATTAAAATTAATATTCGTTTACTAGTTTTCCTGTACTCGTTTGTGTAAGTAGCTTAATTGCACCTTGACAGTCATTATAATGCGGCGTGTTTAAAGCCGCTGTTAATGGCCGTTGCAACAGTTTCGTGAATTAAAATATTCCCAATATTCTTTAATAAAAATTTAAAAATAAACAATAGCAGCATTGAAATTAAGTAAGTTAAGTAATAAAAGCGTCAACGTTATCTATCGATGGCAAAAATCTTATGCCCAGATAACACGACGTCTCAACGCTGAACGGTTGGTTAATCTCATTTTGACAGTACGTTATGAAGTCAAGTTGGCTGCAGGTTATTTAAATATTTCGACCAGCCTGGCACTTCCACTATAGCTAGATAGCTTTACTTTGGTATACAGGTAGGCCTGAGAGAATAAGTATTGAGAAAAATGGGCACTTTTAATCTTTATTTGTATGAAGCATTTCCACTATAGGTAGTGAGCTCAAAACTTGATATAGTTAAAATATATTTTACGAGTATACACGCACGCCGAAACTTTCAGATAGGAACTTGGCCTTATTTTCACATTTATGTTTTTGTGCGGATATCATCTTAACTCAACACACTTTGTCCAAGGTTTTTCAAATTTGTTATGCCCTCTTAAGAATAGGATTTCTTTAGGTTCCATGTTGTTCAATATTTTTCCGTAGAGCTATTTGCTTTAGTGTAGAAAGAGTTTAGTGGTGGCCAAATTCAGAGAACATGGTGGATGGGGTAGTCACTCGTAGACCAAATCATGAGTTTTCCATGCGACTACCTATCCATGTACTGTTCTGATGAAGAGACATTTTTAGCTTAGACAATTTTGGTAATTGTTTTTCAAATCGTAGTTGAATCGGTCTTATAAGTCAGCATAATATTGGCCGGTTCGCCCCGGCAAATCCTCCATTTAGACTGTTGCTTGCTCTCCGTCCGTGTCGTCATGAATTCTTATTTTATCTACCGTTACGAAAAACTCTTAACTGAAGTTGTCCTTCAAAGCAGTCCGAAAGGGTGAAATAGTGTGTTGTTTCGCTGGTACCCCGTAAGTCATCTATCACTAATTAGCAATTCAGCAGAGATACGAGTTGGTGTGGTACTTCCCTGATAATCCATAGTTATGCCTCACAAATTCGTATTACGCGAGATCAAAATAAGCAGACTGATGTGACGTTACGCTGGTATCCGTCATCATCATTTAGCACTACGTGGGGAATAGAGTAGGTAAAGCGGCATTGGGTGGGAATACCAGTAACGTCCGGTATTACTCAGACAATAATTTTATAATAGGCAATAAAAATTATGACTTTTTTATAATCTATACATTTTTGTGACTGGACGTCTGGCACCGGCGAGTTATGTCACAGCCGCAGGAAACGTCGACACAATGATAACTTTTGAGCAAACTCGGCGCCCTTCTTGAATTTAATCATTTAAAATCGAACTCGATGAGCCATATAAAATGTTATGCCATTTACAATTTCGCGCACTTTCACTCTGCTGGTGCGACCACAACTGAACTTAGTAAGCCACTTCTTCATCATTGCAATTGAGTAATTCGGATATTAGCTGTTGCGCTAATTTAATTGAGGAAACCTTGATTTTAATTTATTCCTCCAACCTTTTTTATTCTAAATAAAAAGAAAATATTTGACGGTGTAATACAGAACAGCTAAAACTTTCAAAAGATTCAATTTTCGAGAAAAATAATAAAGTGGGGTTGGTAAATCGTACGCATGGCGAATGTCGTTGTTTCTACGTTGAATAGTCCGTATTATTGCTGTTTCTATTGTCGATTCATATAAACCCCATATGTGGGCAGACCATTTCCACCTATAGTAGCTTCTGTTAGCCTCTTCAGCAATTTGATCAAAAATAGTTTTGATTCTTGATTGAATATTTTAGGAACGAATTACTCTCATCTCTTGTCAAGTTTGTTTTGGAGACAAACCGTATTCGGCTATGTGCCGTCCTCAGTGTCATTTTTTGGTCGATGACAAGGGATGACGGAAATTCTTTTGTATATTATGAAAATGCAACAACAGCTTTATTTTGTAATATTTAATAATTTAGAAACATTTAATGTTGTTTTTCTATTAAAGGCGTCCAAAGTAATTGCAAAAGATTATAGTCGTATAATTTGTAATGAACGATACAACCAAATAAACAGAATTTAAACAACCAAGATTTGTTGGTCTACCAGAACACAATACCTTACATTGCGAAAAGCTCATCAATAATGCAATCGTATCCTTTTATTTTTAAGAGGGACAAATAAAGTAAAAGCCTCAAGAACAATTTTTTTCACACAACTTAAATGCAACTCACTCCACGCTGTAAATATGAAATAAGTTTTATTGTCTTAGACATGATAGGGGCTATTTTTACACCTTTTAAGACATGTGTCGTGTTGTACAGAAAAAAATAAAACAAGGGTCCTGTGGTTTTTATGTATTTTAATGGCAAGATGGGCTTGCAAGTAAAACGACGTATGTCAAAACAAGTAGATTTCGTAGAAGATCAATTATGATACCATTTGTAATTCTAACCTCTTGTAAATCGGGCACTAATCAAGAATTTATAGTCGACAGTTCTCAGAAACAACAGGGAAAATATTTTCCATGGTGCGAAAAACTATTTGTCTTCTTAGGAAATAATTTAAACAAATTTTCTCATTTCTTTTTCCAACGTGTTCAGACAAAGATAAAACATAGTTGTCGTAACCATAATCTTAGTAAATAATAATATTACACATTAGAAAAGCAGAAAACTAACTCTGCTGACTGGCAGTTGCTGAGCTACAGACACAGACGACTAAACCCTCCTTGATAGTCAACGGGCAGACCACTTGAGCTACAGGACTCTTATATTTATGTCTATTAAGCACGTTTTATGGTTAAAGTTATTATTTTATGGAAATCATTTAATGTAAAAAAACTTAATTATAGTAAATAAAATTATGTTTAAAATGCTTTTATAAATCCGCTTTGTTCGCCACAGCAGAAAACATAATATGGTTACCGTGACCATGTCACAATGATGTTTTCTCTTTCAAATTGGCATAGGCATAAATACTATATTTTATATGTTTGTCTTTCCATGTGTAATTTCTACAATATTCTTTTCCGACTCAACGAAGTAAATACATACAATTCTCACTATATTAAATCAGTTATATCGGGTCACAAGCAAAAAATCATTTTTCTAGGTTTTTTTATTATTTTCACTCTTACGGAAAAATGCCTAAAGTAATGTTCAATCCGAGGCGCCCAAATAACTTACGAACCCAAAAGTTAGACCAAATAAAAAAAGTTTTTAAAAACACTCCATATTTTGAAAAGTAACAAAAAAAGTTTCAAAAAATTCGGAATTTTTGAAAAATTTTAAATTTGCCTGAAATTCGCCAGAAAATCGAAAAACTGGAAAAAATAATTTTGATTGCAAAAAAATAAAAAATTAATAAAAATTCGAAATTTTACAAAACAACCAAAAATTTTAAAAATTACAAAAAATCCATATTTTATGAAAAACGTCAAAATTTTAGAAAAGTTTATGTTAAACAAATATATAAAAAATAAAATTTCACTACACGGATTATATTCTGTGGAAAGCTGTAAAGCACTTACAATGTCCTATTGCTTACGAATCCCCACTAAGACTTGAAGACCGTACTTGGGCTAAAAACTCAAGTGAAAAGGCAAATGCGTTCGCAAAGCACTTAGAGACGGTTTTCGCACCACATGATATAAGTAATTCCAATTATTAGCGACATCGTGAATGATCCTATGAAATTTCGGTTGTCTTCTCTAAAATCGACAATTAAAAATACGGATATGAAGAAATCACCTGGGCCTGATCGTATAACAGGATCAATGATAAAAACTTACCTAATTCAGCTGTAAGAATTTTACTTTATATATTTAATGCCATGTTGCGCGTCCGCTTCTTTCCATGCTCCTGGAAGAAGTCTGAAATTGTTATGATCCCGAAACCTGGAAAGGACTCAAGTAAGATTACATCCTACAGGCCAATTAGCCTACTGTCAGTTTTGTCAAAGATATTTGAAAAATTATTCGTCTCGAGTGTAACTCCTTTTCTAAATGAACAAAACGTTATCCCAGATCATCAGTTTGGTTTTCGAGCAAGGCATAGTACGATTGAACAAGTTCATAGAATCGTTACCATTATTAGCTCGGCTTTTGAAAGGAAGCAATACTGTTCAGCTTTATTTATAGATATTTCGCAAGCATTTGATAAAGTCTGCCATGATGGGCTACTTACTAAAATAGTTCGGGTTCTACCTGAAAACACCCACAAGCTTATAAAAAGCTATTTGTCCGGTTGTTCTTTTAAAGTAAGGTCAAAGGACCAGCTTTCAAGATGTGGGAAAATCAGTGCAGGAGTACCTCAAGGTAGTGTGCTAGGGCCGCTATTATATATCATCTATACAGCGGATATGCCGACAAGCCCACATACATATACATCAACCTTTGCAGACGACACTGCAATTATAAGTGTCAGTAATGATCCAAAAATAACGTCCATAAAGCTTCGAACAAATCAACTGCATTGGCTAATAAGTCCTAACTCAACTTTGGCTTTGGAATATAAAGTCCTTTTATACAAATCCGTTATAAAGCCAATATGGTCATATGGTATTCAGCTGTGGGGTACTGCCTGTGCATCAAACATCCAGAAGTTACAGAGAAGACAGTGTAGGATTTTACGTCATATCGTATGCGCCCCCTGGTACATAAGAAATGAAAACATACATAGGGATCTCAAAGTTCCCACTATCTACGAAGAAGTTAAAACATACACGTCCAAATACGTGAACAAACTAGTCGCACATCCCAACACTCTAGCACGCAATTTATTGCAATTTGATGGCCACCAGAGACTAAAAAGAACTGACACATTGAGCCTGGCGAGGCGGCTCTCTCTACACAATAGAAGATAGATTTTTAAGATTTGAATACAAAAAATTAGTTATTACGTTGGTAGTAACTAGTAAATAATAATTTAGAAATAAGATTTGAATACTTATTGTGAATTTCTTTTAAGAGAAAGATTCAATAAAATAAAATACAGTAAATAAAAAAAAAAACTACAAATGGTGAATTCGCAAAAAAAAAGTTAAAAATTTACCAAAATATTAAAAACAAAATATAAAAACTGTAAATTTTACCAAAAATTTCAATTAATCTGAAATTCACCAAAATTCGAAAACTCGCCTGCAAAAATTTGAAATTACTAAAATAACATAATATAAAAAATAACATAATATTAAAAAAAACCGACTACGAACAAACAAATTGCCCAGAATTGGAAATTTTACCAAATTTTCAAATTCACCACAAATTCGAAAATTCATCAAAAATTTGTAAACATTCAGAGAAAAGAAAAACAATTTAAAAGAGCCGTAATTTCGGAAAAACATCTCATCTATTACCCGATAGAAAATGTTTATATTAAAACTAAAGGAGATTTTAAATGTAAAATAAGACGACTAAAACTGCAAACAAACCTTTCTACCGGGAAAGTCTCTAGTATATTTTTAGCAGTTCATACCTTTGTGAAGGGTATATAAGACTGTTTAGTCTAGAAAAGCTTCTTAGATGCCGAAATAAAGCGAAACAAGAAATCTCTTGGACACTCAATTGATTTCAGAAAAGATCTGATAGCTTAAAAATCAAATCAAAAGATGTATATTCAAGCCTCTTTCTTAAGCCGACCTAAGTTCATACCCTTGTTCTATATCCCATTCAGTTAAAACTTTAATTTTATTTTAAATTTAATTTATTTTAATACTTGAACGACGACTGACTGCCTGTTTCGTTTTGCATCTCCATATCGTGTTATTTCTGTAGCAAATATTTTCATTTATATGTAACAACGAGTATATCACATATACATATTTACTTTCCTTTCTATAAACCTGGCCATAATGTGAAAATGAAACTGTCGCACCAACAAACACCATCAGCCATAAACACATTCACCCAAAACCACCACAACAACAACGAATGCCATTTCAGAGCTTGTGATCCATTTAAAGTACAAACACCCACATTGTTATTGTTGTCTATTTGGTAGAAATACTGGCCAGTCTACAACAGTTGTACGTTTACACTGACCAATTTAAATATGCGTCAATAAATTAATAATAAATGATAAACGCAGCAGCTCATAAAATGTCGGCAAAAAATATAACTTTGCATTTATGTTGACATGAATGAATTGGTGCAAGCCAAAAGTCGTGTTTTAAAACAAATTAAAAATTTGCTTCTCAGAAATTTAATTGAGTTTAAACAAATAAAAGTTATTTATTCGATTGTAGCGAATCATGCGTAGCCACAACAAGCACAAGTTTAATACACCGTAAGCACACATTGAACACTTTGTCATTGCGGCAAGCGATATTGTTGCTAGTGGCATAATTTGGTTTCTGTCATAAAATTATTGAATAACAATTTAAAATTATAGTTACGGCAACCACAGTTGTAAGAAAGTTTTCATATTTTGCTGCCTCAAACAAATACATTTCAGTTTCTATAACCCAAGCTTTAGATCCGGAAC